>SJYW01038951.1:445658-465556 GCA_006410735.1 Raphicerus campestris
GTTTTGCCATACATTGACATGAATCAGCCACGGGTGTACATGAGTTCCAGGTTATTGATATTTCTCCCAGCAATCTTGATTCCAGCTTCTGCTTCATCCTGCCCAGTGTTTCATATGATCTACTCTGCATATAAGTTAAATAAGCAGGGTGACAATATATAGCCTTGCCATACTCCTTTCCTGATTTGGAACCAGTCTGTTGTTCCATATCCAGTTCTAACTATTGCTTCCTGACCTGCTTATAAGTTTCTCAAGAGGCAGGTTAGGTGGTCTGGTATTCCCATCTCTTTCAGAATTTTCCAGTTTATTGTGATCCACGCAGTCAAAGGTTTTAGCATAGTCAATAAAGAAGAAATAGATATTTTTCTGAAACTCTCTTGCTTTTTTGATGATCCAACAGATGTTGGCAATTTGATCTCTGGTTCCTCTGCCTTTTCTAAATCCAGATTGAACATCTGGCAGTATTGTTGAAGCCTGGTTTGGAGAATTTTGAGCATTACTTTGCTAGCATGTGAATGATCACAATTGTGCAGTAGTTTGAGCATTCTTTGGCATTGCCTTTCTTTGGGATTAGAATGACCCAAAATGTCACTGACCTTTTCCAGTCCTGTGGCCACTGCTGAGTTTTCCATGTTTGCTGGCATATTGAGTACAGCACTTTCACAGCATCATCTTTTAGGATTTGAAATAGCTCAACTGGAATTCCATCATCTCCACTAACTTTGTTTGTAGTGATGCTTCATAAGGCCCACGTGACTTGACATTCCAGGATGTCTGATTCTAGGTGAATGATCACACCATCGTGATTATCTGGCTCATGAAGATCTTTTTTTGTACAGTTCTGTGTATTCTTGCCACCTCTTCTTAATATCTTCTCCTTCTGTTAGATCCATACTCTTTCTTTCTTTTTTTTTGTGCCCATCTTTGCATGCAATGTTCCCTTGGTATCTCTAATTTCTTGAAGAGATCTCTAGTCTTTCCCATTCTATTATTTTCCTCTATTTCTTTGCACTGATCACTGAGGAAAGCTTTTTTATATCTTCTTGCTATTCTTTGGAACTCTGCATTCAGTGGGTATATCTTTCCTTTTCTCCTTTGCTTTTCACTTCTCTTCTTTTCATAGCTCTTTGTAAGGCCTCCTCAGACAGCCATTTTGCTTTTTTGGATTTCTTTTTCTTAGGGGTGGTCTTGCTCTCTGTCTCATGTGCGATGTCATGAACCTCCATCCATAGTTTATCAGGCACTCTGTCAATCAACCTAGTCCCTTAAATCTATTTCTTTCTTCCACTGTATAATCATGAGGGATTTGATTTCAGTTCAGTTCAGTCAGTTCAGTCACTCAGTCATGTCCGACTCTTTGCGACCTCATGAATCACAACACGCCAGGACTCCCTGTCCATCACCAACTCCCGGAGTTCACTCAGACTCACATCCATCGAGTCAGTGATGACATCCAGCCATCTCATTCTCTGTCATCCACTTCTCCTCCTGCCCTCAATCTGTCCCAGCATCAGAGTCTTTTCCAGTGAGTCAACTCTTCTCATGAGGTGGCCAGAGTACTGGAGTATCAGCTTCAGCATCATTCCCCTCAAAGAAATCCCAGGGCTGATCTCCTTCAGAATGGACTGCTTGGATCTCCTTGTAGTCCAAGTGACTTTCTAGAGTCTTCTCCAACACCACAGTTTAAAAGCATCAATTCTTCAGCACTCAGCTTTCTTCACAGTCCAATTCTCACATCCATACATGACTACTGGAAAAACCATAGCCTTGACTAGACGGACTTTAGTCGGCAAAGTAATGTCTCTGCTTTTGAATATGCTATCTATGTTAGTCATAACTTTTCTTCCAAGGAGTAAGCATCTTTNGAGCTGTCAGCATGTGACTCAAGTGTCGGGTGTGCGCATGTGTGCTCTGTCGCTTCCGTCATGTCCGACGTTTTGCAACTGAACTGAACTGCAGCCCAGCATGCTCCTCTGTCCATGGGATTCTCCGGGCAGGAATACTGGGTGTGTTGCCATGCCCTCCTCCAGGGGATCTTCCTGGCCCAGGGATCAAATCCATGTCTCTTGTGTCTCCTGTCTTGGCAGGCAGGTTCTTGATCACTAGCTTGGGAAGTCTTAGTCTTGCGTAGGAAAGTATTTTAGCTTTCTAGTCAGACTATTAAATTTCTTTGCATATTTTTGGAACAAAATCAATCGGAATGGTCCTGCTAAAGAAGGCTGTGTTCCTTTATCTTCNCTCAGCCTCTTCATTCTTTCTGTAACTATTTCTCAACTTTTCCCCAGTAGTATATTGGACACCTACCAACATGGGGGCTCATCTTTCAGTGTCATATCTTTTTTTTTTTTGCTTTTTCATACTGTTCATGGGTTTCTCAAGACAAGAATGCTGAAGCTGTTTGCCATTCCCTTCTCCAGTGAACCACTTTTGTCAGGCCTTAACTAGCAGGGACATGCCCTTCAGCTGCTCCATGTGGCTGGATGACATGCTTTGAGCCCTAATGGTCCCACTGCTGGTTCTTGTTGAGTGTGTTAACCATCACAGGCCATAGGATGTCAGTCAATATGCGGCCTGGGGTTGAGGCAAAGGCCCTGCTGGAGTGGCTGGGAAGGGGGTCTGAGGAAGGCTGGAACCAATGTTGTTGGATACCCAGGAGTGAAAGGCACCCTGACTCTCCACTGGTTCTGGTCGCCTTGGGGCCATTCCACTGCCATTGCCAAGCTTTGGGCCCAGCCTTTCCTCTCCTCTGACTCCGCACTGGGAATTGGGGGTGCTGGTCACTACACTGCTCCCTCCTCTGTCTTCACTGTGATCTCTGCAAGGCCGCTTCCCAGGCCACCAATGCCTCTTCAGGTTGCTGCTGCCATATTATTTTCTTGGAGCCCAAGAAAATAAGCTGTTAGCTACTCTTAATTCTCTAGCCACATCTCTAATCACCTAGGCCCTGAATTATTAGGTCAAACTGTGACAGCTTACAGTGGCTTGAATGTGCTGCTTTTTTCTTTAATCGTCTCCAGGTATTTACATATTTTATAACCACTACTTGCAGATCCACTTTTTAGCCCTATTATTTGCTGTTTGAAGGTCATTTTATATGGATAAACTTTTCTAATCCCCTCCTGTTGTTGTTGTTCACTTGCTCGGTAGTGACTGACTCTTTGTGACCCCATAGGCTGCAGTACACCAGGCTTCCCTGTCCTTCACCATCTCCCAGAACTTGCTCAAACTCATGTCCATTGAGATATTAATGCCATACAACCATCTCATCCTCTGTTATCCCCTTCTCCTCCTGCCTACAATCTTTCCCAGCATCAGGGTCTTTCCATGAGTTGGCTCTTCACACCAGGTGGCCAAAGTATTGCAGCTTCAGCCTCAGCATCAGTTCCTCCAATGAATATTCAGTGTTAATTTCCTTTAGAATTGACTGGTTTGATCTTGCTGTCCAAGGAACTCTCAAGGGTCTTCTCCAACACCACAGTTCAAAAGCATCAATTTTTCAGCGCTCAGACTTCTTTATGGTCCAATTCTCACCTCTATACATACTTACTAGAGAAACCATAGCTTTGACTAGATGGACTTTTGTTGACAAAGTAATGTCTCTTTTTTTTTAATATGGTGTCTACGTTGGTCATAGCTTTTCTTTCAAGGAGCAAGGATCTTTTAATTTCATGGCTGCAGTCACCATCTGCAGTGATTTTGGAGCCCCCAAAATAAAGTCTGTCACTGTTTCAATTGTTTCTCCATCTATTTGCCATGAAGTGATGAGACTGAATGCCATGTTCTTCATTTTTTGCTTTTTGATCCTCTTTCACCTTCAAGAGGCTCCTCCTGTCAAATCCCCTCCTATGGAGAACTGCATTACATATTTCTACCACTGGATACCAGCCATAATAGAGTTTTGCAGTTTATTTTTAAATTCCTTTATCACTTGACTATTTTTCCCAGGGGTAAAATCCCTTAAGGGCAGGAGCTATATATGCCTTATTAGTCATATAGTTGTATTTCTAGCCCCTGTGACAGTGACTGCTACTTATAGTGTCCCCAAATAAAGTTTACTTAGTGAGTGAAAGCTCTTGTTACCCATGTTACAGATGACTCTCATAGCTACAGAGAAGTTGTGGCTTCGAGTTCAATCAGTGACTTACTATGATTGTGGCTATAGGCAAGTATTATATATTACTAACTTTTGGTTTAACACCCTTGTGTGGTAAGTCGCTTTAATCAAGTCTGACTCTCTGTGACTCTATGAACCATGGCCCACCAGGGTCCACTGTCCATTGGGTTCTCCAGGCAAGAATACTGGAGTGGGTTGCTATGCCCTCCTCTCCGGGATTTTCCCAACCCAGGGATTGAACTGCAGTCTCTTACATCTTCTGCATTGGCAGGTGGGTTCCTTACCACTAGCACCACCTGAGAAGCTCTAAAAGCCTTAAAGGCTTTTAACTGTACTTTGGATAACTCAGGTCTTTCTTTTTAGGAGAAGCACTTGTTAACATTTAATGAATTTTCCACCATATGGCTTCAGTCTACCAGGACTCAAGCCCTTCCCACACCCTTAATCTTCTCCTCAGCTCTTCTGCTGAAGTTGGCCTTCAGGATAACAGGCTGCTTTGGAATCTTGAATACTGGAGTGGGTTGCCCTTTCCTACTCCACTTTTCCCCAGAAATTTGTAGTAACCCAATCTACTACATCTTGGAGCCAGGAAGGCCTGTTTCTGACCTGGGCACTTCTGGGGGCCGATCGTCCTTGCCAGTACCAGACAGGCGGATTCCTTACGGGGACTCTAGCACACCACAGCAAGAGCTGTCAGCATGTGACTCAAGTGTCGGGTGTGCGCATGTGTGCTCTGTCGCTTCCGTCATGTCCGACGTTTTGCAACCCCGTGCAGCCCAGCATGCTCCTCTGTCCATGGGATTCTCCAGGCAGGAATACTGGAGTGGGTTGCCATGCCCTCCTCCAGGGGATCTTCCTGGCCCGGGGATCAAATCCATGTCTCTTGTGTCTCCTGCCTTGGCAGGCAGGTTCTTGATCACTAGCTTGGGAAGTCCTAGTCTTGGGTAGGAAAGTATTTTAGCTTTCTAGTCATACTATTAAATTTCTTTGCATATTTTTGGAACAAAATCAATCGGAATGGTCCTGCTAAAGAAGGCTGTGTTCCTTTATCTTCAGGAGTTTATTGGCATCAAATGAGGTAGGTTTTAAAAAATTTTTTTAAGTACCTATATAACATCAGCTCAATAATGACAGATTGATTAGGTTTCATCTCTGAAGGGAGTTGATGGCCTAACACGAGGGCAGGAATTATTACCTTCAGGTGGTCGTTAATCCCCATGAAATATCCATCTCTACAGTAATTGCTCTTATAAATTGAAAAGTGGAAATATATTTATGCAAGGCTGAAGATTTCTGTTTTCTGCCATTTCAGTTGTATGTGTAAGACATTTCTAGAGACTTAATATCCCTTACTTAGGCTTCTCAGATTGCTTAATATAGGTTTCCACACTCAGCTTATGTGGTGGATAAGATTTCCTACTTCATCATTTCTAACCCTATGATCAAAGCAACAATCAAAATCCATTTCATGTGAATGCTATTCTGAAGGACATCTGTACATTTTCTGGGAACCAATCTTCCTTATTACAGCATGGTTCACTTTAAATTTCTGGTTGCCTGTTTGTAAATCATGGTTTGTTTATTTGCTTGTTTTTTAAGATTCTTTTTTCTTCAGAAGACAAAGCTATATACTGAGAGCAAAAAATACTCACATTCCAAACTGAGCATCTACTTGCAAGTTTGAAGAGTGGTTTGTTTTTAAATTACTACTTTTATTTGCTATGAAGGCGAATGTGATTTATTTATATAAGTATATATTTCTATATATGGAAATGAACAGATACATGTTTGATGACTTAAATTATCAGAGCTTCTATAGAGTTGTTATAAGGTTTGCCTTCTCATTTAATGGGAGATAACCGAAGATTGTATGTTTTAACTTATTTTTTAGCCAATTAGATTCTTGTATCTGATGCCACTTGTGATCAGTAGCAAACTTTGATGACATAGTTGTCCATGTGATGTGGTGTATAAGAGAAAACTCACTCTATGGCTGAGTGGATAATTAGCTTGGTCACATTTAAGGTAAGTTCTAAGCAACTTAGCCAACATTCTTTGATCATGGAATGTGAGGAATGTGATGACCTGTGGAAAAGACAGTCTGTCTTTGGAAGTGGCTTCCATTTGACAGGAAAGCACATTTCCTACAGGTATCTTTCTCAGCCTTTATACTGAGCAGAAGTGTGAATGGAGTTAGTGAATCTGATATGCAGTTGATTATTGTCTTTTAGGAAATGAACATAAACCAAGTTGATCCACTTTTATTTCACATCTGATAGGCTTTTTAAAATTGGAGTATAGTTTTACGGTGTTGGGTTATATATTATATATATTCCCTCCCTCTTGAACCTCCTTCTCACCCCCCTACCACCATCCCACCCATCTAGGTCACCACAGAGCACCAAACTGCTATATTATATAGCAGTTTCCCATTAGTTATCTTTTTTTTTTTTTTTTTTTTTTACAAATGGAGGTATATATATGCCAATCTGAATCTCCCAATTCATCCCACCCTCCCCTTCCCCCATTATGTCCACATGTCCACTCTACGTCTGTGTCTCTATTTCTGCTTTGCAAATAAGTTCACCTATAGCTTTTTTCTAGATTCCACATATATGCATTGAGATATGATATTTGTTTTTCTTTTTCTGACTTCACTCTGTGTGTTCATCTCTAGGTCCATCTAAATCTCTGCGAATGGCACAATTCCATTCCCTTTTATGGCTGAATAATATTCTATTGTATATATGTACCACATCTTCTTTATCCATTCATCTGTCAATGACATTTAGGTTGCTTCCATATCCTGGCTGTTGTAAATTGTGCAGCAATGAACCTTGGAGTACATGTGTCTTTCTGAAGTATGGTGTTCTCAGAATATGTGCCTGGTAGTGGATTCCTGGGTCATATGATAGTTCTATTTTTAGTTTTGTAAGGCACCTTCATACTATTCTCCATAGTGATTATACCCATTTACATTCCAACCAACAGTGCAAGAAGGTTCCCTTGTCACCACACCCTCTCCAGCTCTCCAGTAATTATTGTTTGCAGATTTTTTTCATGGCCATTTTGACCGGTGTGAAGTGATGCATAATTGTTGTCTTGATTTTCCTTTCTCTAATAATTAGCCACATTGAACATTTTTTTCTGTTCCTCTTGGCCATCTAAATGTCTTCTTTGGAGGAATGTCTATTTAGGTCTCGAGAGGAATATGCAGATTTCTAGATTTTCCTTACTGCAGCCATGAAATTAAAAGATGCTTACTCCTCGGAAGAAAAGTTATGACCAACCTAGATAGTATATTCAAAAGCAGAGACATTACTTTGCCAACAAAGGTCCGTCTAGTCAAGGCTATGGTTTTTCCAGTGGTAATGTATGGATGTGAGAGTTGGACTGTGAAGAAAGCTGAGCTCCAAAGAATTGATGCTTTTGAACTGTGGTGTTGGAGAAGATTCTTGAGAGTCCTTTGGGCTGCAAGGAGATCCAACCAGTCCATTCTGAAGGAGATCAGTCCTGGGATTTCTTTGGAAGGAATGATGCTGAAGCTGAAACTTCAATACTTTGGCCACCTCATGCGAAGAGTTGACTCATTGGAAAAGACTCTGAAGCTGGGAGGGATTGGGGGCACAAGGGAAAGGGGACGATCGAGGATGAGATGGCTGGATGGCATCACTGACTCAATGGACGTGAATCTGAGTGAATTCTGGGAGTTGGTGATGGACAGGGAGGCCTGGCGTGCTGATTTATGGGTGCGCAAAGAGTCGGACACGACTGAATGACTGAACTGAACTGAACTGAATTGAACTGAAAATATGTATTTTAATTATATAGCCTTGCCTTTGTCCATGCTATTACCACTCAGGCAACTCAACTGACCTATGAACAGGATGAATTATTGCCCCTTTGCCATCAAGCCAGCCATGATGACTTGGGACAGAATCATTCATTATTTCTTACTATGCATCAAAATCACTTATGTGAAAACATTCTCCTTTATATTTTGTTTTTATATAGGTTTCAATTTGTATAGTGAATGTACTGAAAGTGTTTTAGGTTTCAGCTTTCAAAGGCTATTATATAGTTTTTTTTTAAATATTCTTAAAAGGTACTAGAGAAACTATATACATGTTTTAAAATATCAGTGATGATGATAAGAAGAAAATTTGGAATAGTTCTAGGTATGGAGTCAGTCAGCTTGCGTTTGAATTTTGACTCTGCCAGAGTTCAGCTACTTGATCTACTTGATTTCATATAGATCACATATTTTTCTAGGATTCAGGTTCTCAGAAATAACAATAGTCTCAGAGGTATCAATGAGTATGAACTCTTTGTAAAAGTCCTTAGCGTGGTGTCTGGCTCCTGGTAGGTGGACAAGAAACAAATCTTTTAAAATTAATAAAATAAAAATAATAATTCACAAATTAAATATATGTTATTTGAAAAGACCAAGGCAAGAAAACACATATATTGAAGATTGATATACAGATGAAGTTAATGTTAGTTAACCAGAAATAATGGAGTTCTGAGGAGTCTAATTTCAAATTAAGATCAGCTACACTGAATTCCAGAGATTTTTATCCCATCCTTCTTCCTAGGTTAGTGATTGCCTTAAAATACGTTTTTGTATCACAGTAAGGAAAGGATTAGAAATTTAAATACCCTTGATGAACTGGAAAAATAAACTGCCTGATGACAAAGCTGAATTTTTTGACAACAGAATTCTTTGTACAGCAAATACTCTATAGGGAAGATACATATAATAGTAAGCTTTATAAATAGCAAAGAGTATAGTATTCTTTCTGTTAGTTGACATAATGGTTTTGAAATGTTATGAAGGGCATTGCAGAATGATACAAAGTAAACAAAGAACTGATGAGAATTTGTAATTCTAAATCACCAGTTCTTGTGTCACTTCTATGTATTAATTCATTTAATAAATATTGAGAACATACAGAATGTCAGACAAATAGCTAGGTTCAGTTCAGTTCAGTTCAGTCACTCAGTTATGTCTGACTCTGTGACCCCATGGACTGCAGCACACCAGGCCTCCCTTTCCAGCACCAACTCCCAGAGTTTACTCAAACTCATGTCCATTAAGTTGGTGATGCCATCCAACCATCTCCTCCTCTGTCGTTCCCTTCTCCTCCTGCCTTCAATCTTTCAAAGCATCATGTGGCCAAAGTACTGGAGTTTCAGCTTCAACATCAGTCCTTCCAATGAACACTCAGCACTGATCTTTAGGATGGACTGGTTGGATCTCCTTGCAGTTCAAGGGATTCTCAAAAGTCTTCTCCAATACCACAGTTCAATGGGAATGATGGGAATGCAAAAGCCTAGACAGAAATCAGTTTCCTGCCTTTACAGAGCCATGATCCAATGAAAAAATAGCTATTAAATACATTTTAATATGTAGTCAGTTTTATGGAAGAAAAATAGAAAGAACTAACAGAAAGAAGCCAAGGATTTAGGAGTATAGTGTGACATCTAAAGAAAGAGGAATTAACAGTGTTAGTGATGTGCATAGGTGTACACAAATGTGCATGTGTATTTGTGTGAGGGGAGGGGATTTAGAGAGAGAGAGAGGGACAGAGGGTGAGAGAAGGGTGACATAGAGAGGGTAAACATAACTGGAGGTCTGGCAATGAGAGCATGTGTCTGTGGTCTGCTTGGAGGGGAAGAGAATGGGGACTAGAGAGGAGATAAAGCTAAGAAGTAATTACAGGCCAATCTTGAAGCATATTTTAAGCCTTCAAAAGCATGAAAAATATGTGTTTCATATTTTCAGAGAAGTCATTGAAGTATTTGAAGCAGGAAAGTAATGTGATCAGATTGCTTGTTGTTAAACTCAGTTTTACAACTCTGTGGCTTCTTAAAGTAGTATCTGCTTTGCATCCACATAATAACAACTGGAATGTGGCACCCAGAGAAGATTAAACAATGAAGTAGTACAAGTTATTTAATAAGTTAAAATACTTGCTTTTGTTCTTTTAGCTTTCTAAGCAACTGCAAGGAGGAAAGATCATAATATTCTAGGAGAGTGCTTCTCAAGCTATCTGTGGTTTGAAAAGTTTCTAGTTCTCTAACTAGCTTCTTTTCCCAATTTGATGAAATGCAATAAAGATGCATTACTTATAAAATAAACTTAATATGTACACAATGCAAGCCTCAATTTTATTTATATATTTTTATTTGAAGGGTAATTTGCTTTACAGAATTTTTTTGTTTTCTGCCAAGTATAATCAGAACAGACATAACAGAGAGAGACAACAAAGAGTCAGACTGCTATACATTGCTCTTTGAAAGTGTCTATAAGGGCGATTAAAATTTCTTTACTTTCCTCACACAGATTAATTAAAAAGCAAGACAGAAACCATAGTTTGAGAGAATTCTGCTTCAGAAATACTCTATACACTGATACTGAGGTCAAAAATTTGTTCTCCAAATTTTTTAGGGGTAAAAAAATGGAACAAAATTGAATTCAGCAAGAAGGATATGGATACCATATAGAGAAGTATGGAACTGAAAAACAAAACAAAAAACTAAACTCTTTGCCTTTGTAGATTTCTTATTATCAAGGACTATTAAATTCCTTTCTATGGATACTAAATGACTTTGGTGTCATTTTGCCTGTCACACAACCCACCCAACCCAAGAGCATTACACTGATATTTTTGCAGACGATAAGAACCAGTAAGTTTGACTTTTATAATTTTCAGAACATTATGTTATAGTGATCATGTTGGAAAGTCTAGTATTACTCAGTTTATGCCTGTGTTCAGCATACTAGTGGGTAACCTATCCCTTCTCCAGGGGATCTTCCTGACCTAGGAATCAAACTGGAGTCTCCTGAAGTGCAGGAAGATTCTTTACCAGCTGAGCTACCAGGGAAGCCCATAATAATGGCTATTACAACACTAGCTCAATATAGACCAGCAATGTTTCATTAATTGGAAAATTTTCTGTTTTTCTTTAGGTATTTGTTAAATTTCATGTTAGTTTAACCCATCTTTACTGAGCAGCTATTAAAAACTTATAATTATGTTGGGAGCCAATATCATAGAAAATATGACCTCCTGTTTGAAAACTGCTCATAATTTAGGGAAAAGTGGACAAAAGCATAAGCAATTGTATTGTGATGGGTTACCCAGTGAAGAAGCAATATTTATAATGAAAGTTCAGTTTCAGGAAAGACTCAGACTCTTCTATTTACTTTCCCAGGACTGGGCAGATGGCATTGTATAATATAAAATGATCAGCATATGTATTTTAGAAATTAATACAGTTTCCCAAGTTCATATCAGTTCCATCAAGTCAGTATTCTTAAACTGGCCTTCCCAGGTTTGCTTTATTTCTTCTTTTGTTGAAACTGTTCACTATCATTAGAATCTAATGATAATCAACTGGTTGTGATCAACTAGTATTAATTATAATAATAACATTAATGAAAATATTTGTGATTTATTGTCTATTATGGGCTGGTAACTTTACAATTTTTATTTAATTAATTCAGCAACTGAGAGGTATACCCATTTTTTCAGATGATAAAATGAAGGTAACTTGCCTAAAATTATGTAGCATTTATGTGTCAATGTAAGAACTCAAGCCCAGACACTTCTGCTGCAGTATTCTCTAGTATTGGTATTCTCTAGTATTAGTATTAGGCAGAAAGACTTCTGCCTTGATGCCCAAATCTTATTTTGGTGCCTACCTGTATTTCAACCCTTTATCTTCAAAGAACAGAAAAATGCATAACTTCTCCTCCAGGTCTTTATTTCTCTCTGTTGTGTTTTCCACAAAGAATCAGTCTATTACATTATGTTTTAGAACTGATGAACTAGGCTTCTTTAAATCTGAGAGTGTATTTCTTAAGGTTGTAGCCCAATTCAGATCTATTTTTGAGAGAAGGTGAGATAAATCTTAAGTATATCAATTTTATTTTATCATTGAAAGAACACATTATAAATAAAATTGATGTGTTCTGGTTTTTCTATAACGAAGTATTAGAGACAAGTACTTAAAAAAAACTGTTGGTTANAAGAAAAGTTATGACCAACCTAGATAGTATATTCAAAAGCAGAGACATTACTTTGCCAACAAAGGTCCGTCTAGTCAAGGCTATGGTTTTTCCAGTGGTAATGTATGGATGTGAGAGTTGGACTGTGAAGAAAGCTGAGCTCCAAAGAATTGATGCTTTTGAACTGTGGTGTTGGAGAAGACTCTTGAGAGTCCTTTGGGCTGCAAGGAGATCCAACCAGTCCATTCTGAAGGAGATCAGTCCTGGGATTTCTTTGGAAGGAATGATGCTGAAGCTGAAACTTCAATACTTTGGCCACCTCATGCGAAGAGTTGACTCATTGGAAAAGACTCTGAAGCTGGGAGGGATTGGGGGCACAAGGGAAAGGGGACGATCGAGGATGAGATGGCTGGATGGCATCACTGACTCAATGGACGTGAATCTGAGTGAATTCTGGGAGTTGGTGATGGACAGGGAGGCCTGGCGTGCTGATTTATGGGTGCGCAAAGAGTCGGACACGACTGAATGACTGAACTGAACTGAACTGAATTGAACTGAAAATATGTATTTTAATTATATAGCCTTGCCTTTGTCCATGCTATTACCACTCAGGCAACTCAACTGACCTATGAACAGGATGAATTATTGCCCCTTTGCCATCAAGCCAGCCATGATGACTTGGGACAGAATCATTCATTATTTCTTACTATGCATCAAAATCACTTATGTGAAAACATTCTCCTTTATATTTTGTTTTTATATAGGTTTCAATTTGTATAGTGAATGTACTGAAAGTGTTTTAGGTTTCAGCTTTCAAAGGCTATTATATAGTTTTTTTTTTTTTTAATATTCTTAAAAGGTACTAGAGAAACTATATACATGTTTTAAAATATCAGTGATGATGATAAGAAGAAAATTTGGAATAGTTCTAGGTATGGAGTCAGTCAGCTTGCGTTTGAATTTTGACTCTGCCAGAGTTCAGCTACTTGATCTACTTGATTTCATATAGATCACATATTTTTCTAGGATTCAGGTTCTCAGAAATAACAATAGTCTCAGAGGTATCAATGAGTATGAACTCTTTGTAAAAGTCCTTAGCGTGGTGTCTGGCTCCTGGTAGGTGGACAAGAAACAAATCTTTTAAAATTAATAAAATAAAAATAATAATTCACAAATTAAATATATGTTATTTGAAAAGACCAAGGCAAGAAAACACATATATTGAAGATTGATATACAGATGAAGTTAATGTTAGTTAACCAGAAATAATGGAGTTCTGAGGAGTCTAATTTCAAATTAAGATCAGCTACACTGAATTCCAGAGATTTTTATCCCATCCTTCTTCCTAGGTTAGTGATTGCCTTAAAATACGTTTTTGTATCACAGTAAGGAAAGGATTAGAAATTTAAATACCCTTGATGAACTGGAAAAATAAACTGCCTGATGACAAAGCTGAATTTTTTGACAACAGAATTCTTTGTACAGCAAATACTCTATAGGGAAGATACATATAATAGTAAGCTTTATAAATAGCAAAGAGTATAGTATTCTTTCTGTTAGTTGACATAATGGTTTTGAAATGTTATGAAGGGCATTGCAGAATGATACAAAGTAAACAAAGAACTGATGAGAATTTGTAATTCTAAATCACCAGTTCTTGTGTCACTTCTATGTATTAATTCATTTAATAAATATTGAGAACATACAGAATGTCAGACAAATAGCTAGGTTCAGTTCAGTTCAGTTCAGTCACTCAGTTATGTCTGACTCTGTGACCCCATGGACTGCAGCACACCAGGCCTCCCTTTCCAGCACCAACTCCCAGAGTTTACTCAAACTCATGTCCATTAAGTTGGTGATGCCATCCAACCATCTCCTCCTCTGTCGTTCCCTTCTCCTCCTGCCTTCAATCTTTCAAAGCATCATGTGGCCAAAGTACTGGAGTTTCAGCTTCAACATCAGTCCTTCCAATGAACACTCAGCACTGATCTTTAGGATGGACTGGTTGGATCTCCTTGCAGTTCAAGGGATTCTCAAAAGTCTTCTCCAATACCACAGTTCAATGGGAATGATGGGAATGCAAAAGCCTAGACAGAAATCAGTTTCCTGCCTTTACAGAGCCATGATCCAATGAAAAAATAGCTATTAAATACATTTTAATATGTAGTCAGTTTTATGGAAGAAAAATAGAAAGAACTAACAGAAAGAAGCCAAGGATTTAGGAGTATAGTGTGACATCTAAAGAAAGAGGAATTAACAGTGTTAGTGATGTGCATAGGTGTACACAAATGTGCATGTGTATTTGTGTGAGGGGAGGGGATTTAGAGAGAGAGAGAGGGACAGAGGGTGAGAGAAGGGTGACATAGAGAGGGTAAACATAACTGGAGGTCTGGCAATGAGAGCATGTGTCTGTGGTCTGCTTGGAGGGGAAGAGAATGGGGACTAGAGAGGAGATAAAGCTAAGAAGTAATTACAGGCCAATCTTGAAGCATATTTTAAGCCTTCAAAAGCATGAAAAATATGTGTTTCATATTTTCAGAGAAGTCATTGAAGTATTTGAAGCAGGAAAGTAATGTGATCAGATTGCTTGTTGTTAAACTCAGTTTTACAACTCTGTGGCTTCTTAAAGTAGTATCTGCTTTGCATCCACATAATAACAACTGGAATGTGGCACCCAGAGAAGATTAAACAATGAAGTAGTACAAGTTATTTAATAAGTTAAAATACTTGCTTTTGTTCTTTTAGCTTTCTAAGCAACTGCAAGGAGGAAAGATCATAATATTCTAGGAGAGTGCTTCTCAAGCTATCTGTGGCTTGAAAAGTTTCTAGTTCTCTAACTAGCTTCTTTTCCCAATTTGATGAAATGCAATAAAGATGCATTACTTATAAAATAAACTTAATATGTACACAATGCAAGCCTCAATTTTATTTATATATTTTTATTTGAAGGGTAATTTGCTTTACAGAATTTTTTTGTTTTCTGCCAAGTATAATCAGAACAGACATAACAGAGAGAGACAACAAAGAGTCAGACTGCTATACATTGCTCTTTGAAAGTGTCTATAAGGGCGATTAAAATTTCTTTACTTTCCTCACACAGATTAATTAAAAAGCAAGACAGAAACCATAGTTTGAGAGAATTCTGCTTCAGAAATACTCTATACACTGATACTGAGGTCAAAAATTTGTTCTCCAAATTTTTTAGGGGTAAAAAAATGGAACAAAATTGAATTCAGCAAGAAGGATATGGATACCATATAGAGAAGTATGGAACTGAAAAACGAAACAAAAAACTAAACTCTTTGCCTTTGTAGATTTCTTATTATCAAGGACTATTAAATTCCTTTCTATGGATACTAAATGACTTTGGTGTCATTTTGCCTGTCACACAACCCACCCAACCCAAGAGCATTACACTGATATTTTTGCAGACGATAAGAACCAGTAAGTTTGACTTTTATAATTTTCAGAACATTATGTTATAGTGATCATGTTGGAAAGTCTAGTATTACTCAGTTTATGCCTGTGTTCAGCATACTAGTGGGTAACCTATCCCTTCTCCAGGGGATCTTCCTGACCTAGGAATCAAACTGGAGTCTCCTGAAGTGCAGGAAGATTCTTTACCAGCTGAGCTACCAGGGAAGCCCATAATAATGGCTATTACAACACTAGCTCAATATAGACCAGCAATGTTTCATTAATTGGAAAATTTTCTGTTTTTCTTTAGGTATTTGTTAAATTTCATGTTAGTTTAACCCATCTTTACTGAGCAGCTATTAAAAACTTATAATTATGTTGGGAGCCAATATCATAGAAAATATGACCTCCTGTTTGAAAACTGCTCATAATTTAGGGAAAAGTGGACAAAAGCATAAGCAATTGTATTGTGATGGGTTACCCAGTGAAGAAGCAATATTTATAATGAAAGTTCAGTTTCAGGAAAGACTCAGACTCTTCTATTTACTTTCCCAGGACTGGGCAGATGGCATTGTATAATATAAAATGATCAGCATATGTATTTTAGAAATTAATACAGTTTCCCAAGTTCATATCAGTTCCATCAAGTCAGTATTCTTAAACTGGCCTTCCCAGGTTTGCTTTATTTCTTCTTTTGTTGAAACTGTTCACTATCATTAGAATCTAATGATAATCAACTGGTTGTGATCAACTAGTATTAATTATAATAATAACATTAATGAAAATATTTGTGATTTATTGTCTATTATGGGCTGGTAACTTTACAATTTTTATTTAATTAATTCAGCAACTGAGAGGTATACCCATTTTTTCAGATGATAAAATGAAGGTAACTTGCCTAAAATTATGTAGCATTTATGTGTCAATGTAAGAACTCAAGCCCAGACACTTCTGCTGCAGTATTCTCTAGTATTGGTATTCTCTAGTATTAGTATTAGGCAGAAAGACTTCTGCCTTGATGCCCAAATCTTATTTTGGTGCCTACCTGTATTTCAACCCTTTATCTTCAAAGAACAGAAAAATGCATAACTTCTCCTCCAGGTCTTTATTTCTCTCTGTTGTGTTTTCCACAAAGAATCAGTCTATTACATTATGTTTTAGAACTGATGAACTAGGCTTCTTTAAATCTGAGAGTGTATTTCTTAAGGTTGTAGCCCAATTCAGATCTATTTTTGAGAGAAGGTGAGATAAATCTTAAGTATATCAATTTTATTTTATCATTGAAAGAACACATTATAAATAAAATTGATGTGTTCTGGTTTTTCTATAACGAAGTATTAGAGACAAGTACTTAAAAAAAACTGTTGGTTAAATCCTATTTTCCTTAATATCATAAATTTGCATGAATACTTGCATTCTCTACCTTGTGTTTGGTAAGCTTTGGGCATTTTAAATTAATGAATTTCTCAACCACTTAGAGAGGAGATTTAAAACCAAGTTTACACTCAAGATGTAACAGGAGACTGAGTTATACCACTGTTTTATTATTCTTAATGGCACTGAGTCAATCCACAGTTATTTCATCCTGCAATTTTCTAGTGTTATGAAAATGCATAATGTTAATCATTGTAGTACTTTATAATCTGACCATAAACCAATGTTTATAGTCAGTTAATCATTGTATTACTTTGCTTTAGGTAATTTAGTATATTACCATAATGTAGCAGTCTACTTAATATAAATTTTAAAGTGAAGACAATAAAGTTGTATAGGATTAATATATCATGCATACTAACCTGAAATTCTAAAATGCAGCTGAAGTTTGGACAGAGTTCAGATGTTCTGTGACTTTGGTTTCTTCCACCTTGGCTGAAAAACTTAATGAACAGCACAGAAGTAAATGATTTTCTACCTCCAATTATTTATGCATCCCTTTCACAGCTTTCTTCATTTGGCAAGACTAGGTTTGGATATACTTAGGCCAGGAATCAACAACTACTCATTTTGAAAAAGTGAACTCCAATTAAGGGAAACCTATCCCAAGCTTAAAAAAGAAAATCAGTAAGTTTGGGAGTAGTTGGTATTAATTTCATTGAAGTGAGACCATGCTTGTCTTATAAATGACCTTAAGGAATATTTTATGAACAATTTAAATTAACTCAATCATTTTTGGAATTGGATATTATTCTTTGTTTTGGAACAAACATTTATTGAGTGGCTTCTATATCCCAGGTACAATGTTAAGTGCTTTCTTTTACATCATCATCGGCCTGATGGAGACATTGCATTCTCGGGACACAAATTTTATATTAATGCCAAATTGTTGTGTTAGATGGATTTTGTTATTGTTGTTATTAGAGTTTAGTTGCTTTACAATGTTGTGTGTATTTCTGCTAAACAGCAAATTGAATTAGCAATATTTATACATAAATGCCTCCCTTTTTGGATTTCTTTCTAACTTAGATCACCACAGAGCATTGAATAGAGTTCCCTGTGCTATACAGTAGGTTCTCATTAGTTCAGTTCAGTTCAGTCTCTCAGTCGTGTCCGATTCGTTGTGACATCATCGACTGCAGTACACCAGGCCTCCCTGTCCATCACCAACTCCCAGAGCTTGCTCAAACTCATGCCTATCGAGTCGATGATGCCATCCAACCATCTCATCCTCTGTCATCCCCTTCTCTTCCTGTCTTCAGTCTTTCCTCGAATCAGGGTCTTTTCCAGTGAATCATTTCTTTGCATCAGGTGGCAAAAATGGAGTTTCTTCTTCAGCATCAGTCCTTCCTATGAAAATTCAGGACTGATTTCCTTTAGGATTGACTGGTTTCATCCCCTTACTGTCCAAGGGACTCTCAAGTGTCTTCTCCAACAGTAGGTTTTCATTAGTTATCTATTTTATGCATAGCTGTGCCAATCACCCAATCCCTACCTCTCTCATGCCCCATTGGTATCCATTTGTTCTATGTATCTGTGTCTCTATTTCTGCTTCACAAATAAGTTCATCTATAGCATTTTCCTAGATTCCATATATGTATTTTAATATACAAATTTGTTTTTCTCTTTCTGACTTCACTCTGTATATAGTCTCTACGTCCATTCACATCTCTTTAAATGTCAGAATTTCATTTCTTTTTATGGCTGAGTAATATTCCACTGTGTATATGTACCATATCTTCTTTATTCATCCCTCTACTGATATACATTTAGGTTGCTTCTATGTCCTGAAGCAATGAGCATAGTGCTGCAATGAACATTTTGAATTATGGTTTTCTCCAGTCAAATGCCCAGGAGTGGGATTACTGGATCATAGCTCTATTTTTAGTTTTTAAGGCACCTCCATGCTATTCTGCTTTTTCAGTGAGTACCAGAAAACATCTATTGACTATGCCAAAGATTTTGATGAGTACAGATTTCAGTGAGTACCAGAAAACATCTATTGACTATGCCAAAGATTTTGATTGTGTGGATCACAATAAACTGTGGAAAATTCTGAAAGAGATGGGAATACCTGACCACCTGACCTGCCTCTTGAGAAACCTGTATGAATGCCAAGAAATAACAGTTAGAACTGGACATGGAACAACAGACTGGTTTCAAATAGGAAAAGGAACTTCTATGCAGAGTACATCATGAGAAACGCTGGGCTGGATGAAGCACAAGCTGGAATTAAGATTGCCAGGAGAAATATCAATAACCTCAGATATGCAGATGACACCACTCTTATGGCAGAAAGTGAAGAGGAACTAAAGAGCCTCTTGATGAAAGTGAAAGAGGAGAGTGAAAAAGTTGGCTTAAAGCTCAACATTTAGAAAATTAAGACTATGGCATCTGGTCCCATCACTTCATGGGAAATAGATGGGGAAACAGTAGAAACAGTGTCAGACTTTATTTTGGGGGCCTCCCAAATCACTGCAGATGATGACTGCAGCCATGAAATTACAGGATGCTTACTCCTTGGAAGGAAAGCTATGACCAATCTAGACTGCTTATTAAAAAGCAGAGACATTACTTTGTCAACAAGGGTCCGTCTAGTCAAAGCTATAGTTTTTCCAGTAGTCATCTATGGATGTGAGAGTTGGACTATAAAGAAAGCTGAGCACCAAAGAGTTGATGCTTTTGAACTGTGGTGTTGGAGAAGACTCTTGAGTCCCTTGGACTGCAAGGAGATCCAACCAGTCTATCCTAAAGGAGATCAGTCCTGGGTGTTCATTGGAAGGACTGATGCTGAAGCAGAAACTCCAGTACTTTGGCCACTTAATGTGAAGAGTTGACTCATTTGAAAAGACCCTGATGCTGGGAAAGATTGAGGGCAGGAGGAGAGGGGGACTACAGAGGATGAGATGGCTGGATGGC
>SJYW01038951.1:479807-521617 GCA_006410735.1 Raphicerus campestris
CAGAGGATGAGATGGCTGGATGGCATCACAGACTCGATGGACCTGAGTCTGAGTGAACTCTGAGAGATGGTAATAAACAGGGAGGCCTAACGTGCTGCGATTCATGGGGTCGCAGAGTCAGACACGACTGAGCAACTGAACTGAACTGAACTGATGCAGACCTTATTCAACAAAGGAGGCAATAATATACAATGGATTAAAGACAATCTCTTTAACAAGTGATGCTGGGAAAACTGGTCAACCACTTGTAAAAGAATGAAACTAGATCATTAACACCATCAATGGATTAAAGTTTTAAATGTAAGATCAGAAACTATAAAAATCCTAGAGGAGAACATAGCCAAAACATTCTCTGACATAAATCACAGCAGGATCCTCTATGATCCACCTCCCATTTTAAATTTTTTATTTTTATTTTTTAATATTGAGCTGTATGAGCTGTTTGCATACTTTGGAGATTAATCCTTTGTCAGTTGTTTTATTAGCAAATATTTTATCCTATTCTGAGTTTTTTTTTTTTTTCCATTTTGTCTGTGCAAAAGCTTTTTGAAGTTTAGTTAATTCCCATTCTCACTAATGTAGGAGGTGGGTCAAAAGTGATCTTGTGATTTATGTCATAGAGTATGCTGCCTGTGTTTTCCTCTAAGGGTTTTATAGTGTCTGGCATTACTTTTTCGTCTTTAATCCACTTTAAATTTATTTTTGTGTATGGTGTTAATCAGTGTCCTAATTTCATTCTTTTATATGTAGCTGTCTAGATTTTCCAGCACCACTTCCTGAAAAGACTGTCATTTATCCTCTTTTGTCATAGATTGGATGCCCATATGTGTATGGGTTTATCTCTGGGTTTTAAAAATCCTATTCCGTCAATCTGTACTTCTTTATTTGTGCCGTTACAGTACTGTCTTGATTACTGTAGCCCTGTAGTATAGTCTGAAGTCAAGGAGCCCAATTTCTCCAGTTCTGATTATTTTTTTGCTCAAAACTGCTTTGCTGTTTCAGGTCTTTTGTGTTTCCATACAAATGGTAAACTTTTTTGTTCTAGTTCTGTGAAAAATGCTATTTGTAATTTAATAAGAATTGCTTTGAATCTGTAGATTGCTTTGGTTAGTATAGTGACTTTCATAATGCTGATTTTTCAATCCAAATATATGGTATATCTCTCCATCTGTTTATGTTGTCTTTCATTTCTTTCATCAGTATATTATAGTTTTCCAACTACAGGTGTTTTGCCTCCTT
The DNA here is from genome assembly GCA_006410735.1 of Raphicerus campestris. Lineage (NCBI taxonomy): Eukaryota > Metazoa > Chordata > Mammalia > Artiodactyla > Bovidae > Raphicerus > Raphicerus campestris. The sequence continues at coordinate 481,047 of SJYW01038951.1, forward strand.
AGGTAAATTTATTCCTAAGTATTTTATTATTTTTGTTACAGTGGTAAATGTGATAGTTTCCTTATTTTCTCTTTTTGATATTTCATTGTTAGTATATAGAAATGCAAGAGGTTTCTGTGTGTTAATTTTGTATCCTATTACTAAATTCATTGATTAGCTTTCTGGTGGTATTTTTAGGATTTTCTATGTATAGTATCATGTCATCTATAAACAGTGACAAAGTTATATTTCTTCTTTGCCAGTTTGATTCCTTTTGTTTATTTTTTCTTCCCTGATTGTTTTGGCTAGGACTTTCAAAACTATTTTGAGTAATAGTAGTGAGAGTGGGCACCTGTGTCTTAATCCTGATTTTAGAGTAAATGCTTTCAAATTTTCACCTTTGAGAATAATGTGTTGTAGGTTTTTTGAAGTGAAGTGAAGTTGCTCATTTGTGTCTGACTCTTTGCGACCCCATGGACTGTAGCCTACCAGGCTCCTCCCTCCATGGGATTCTCCAGGCAAGAGTACTGGAGTGGGTTGCCATTTTATTATGTTGATGCAGGTTCCCTCTTTGCCCACTTTATAGATAGCTTTTATCATAAATGGGTGTTGAATTTTGTCAGAAGCTTTTTCTATATCTATTGAGATGATCATATGGTTTTTATTCTTCACTTTCTTAATAGAGTATATCACATCAATTGATTTCCATATATTGAAGAATCCTTGCATCCCTAGGATCAATCCCACTTGGTCAGGGTGTATGATTCCTTTACTGTATTGTTGGATTCAGTTTACTAGTATTATTATGTTGAGAATTTTTGCATCTGTGTTCATCAGTGATATTGGCCTGTAATTTTTTTATTCTGTGTATTATATTTCAGCTGGTTTTGGTATAAGGGTGGTGGTAGCCTCATAGTATGAACTTGTGAGTGCTCCTTCTGTGATTTTTCTAAGAGTTTGAAAAAGGTAGGTGTTGGCTTTTCTTTAAGACAATGGCACCCTACTCCAGTACTCTGGCCTGGAAAATCCCATGGATGAAGGAACGTGGTGGGCTACAGTCCATGGGGTCTCAAAGAGTAGGACACGACTGAGCAACTTCACTTTCACTTTTCACTTTCATGCATTGGAGAAGGAAATGGCAGCCCACTCCAGTGTTCTTGCCTGGAGAATCCCAGGGATGGGGGAGCCTGGTGGGCTGCCATCTATGGGGTTGCACAGAGTCGGATACGACTGAAGCAACTTAGCAACAGCAGCAGCAGCAGCTCTTCTTTAAATATTTGATAGAATTCACCTGTGAAGCCATTTGGTCCTGGACTTCAGTTTGTTGGAAGATTTGGAATCACAGTTTCAAGTTCATTACTTGTTATTTGTTTGTTCATATTGTCTATTTCTTCCTGATTCACTCTTGTGGGTTGTGCCTTTCTAAGTAGTTGTCCATTTCTTCCAGGTTGTTCATTTTATTGTCCTGTAGTTGCTTACAGTAGTCTACTTCCCTGGTGGCTCAGATGGTAAAGAATCTGCCTGCAGTGCAAGAGACCCAGGTTCAATCTCTGGGTTGGGAAGATCCCCAGAGAAGGAAATGGCAACCCACTCCAGTATTCTTGCCTGGAGAATAGCGTGGACAGAGGAGCTGGATGGGCTACAGGCCATGGGGTCACAGAGTCGGGCATGACTGACTGACACTTTTACTTTCATGATTCTTTGAATTTCTGTGGTGTCAGTTATAAATCCTTTTTCATTTCTAATTTTATTGATTTGAGTCCTGGTCTTCTTCTTTTTTTTTTTTTTTCTTGAGTCTGGCTAACAATTTATCAATTTTGTTTATCTTCTCACATAACCAAGAAACTTCTAGATATCAGACTTAATTTTAACAAAAAAGGGATATAAGGAAAATTAGGGCTTCCCTGGTGGTTCAGTAGTAAAGAATCTGCCTGCTAATGCAGAGGTCACAGATTCCATCCCTGGGTTGGGAAGATCTGCTGGAAAAGGAAATGACAATCTATTTCAGTATTCTTGCCTGGGAAATCCCATGGACACAGAAGCCTGATGGGCTGCAGTCCACAGGGTCACATAGACAGCAACATGAAGAGGATTATCTGGGAATTCCTCTATGATGACTGGCATTAAGTACTTCACTTGCATTTTTTAAAAAATGTTTTTCACTGTCTTTAAGTGACTGATTCCCTTCAGGATTATTATTCTTGAAGAGACATTTAGAATCTTAATATTTTATGTGTATTTATTTTATTATGTGAAGTATATTATAAACATTTTATGAAAGAATTTGTATCTTGTATCTTTTTCCTTACTCTTTAGCCTCTACCAGAGTATATTGACTATTGGAGATTGAAACATTAATTTAAAAATCTAGTTTTTAAGAGTTTTTTTTTTCCTATGAACGTTCTTATAATGAATGGTTGGACTTAGAGGAAAATAAATGAAACAAAAACTTTTTAAGCAATGATGGGAATAGCATGGAAGCTAATCCAGTGTTTCCTAAATTTACTGCATATCAGAATCACCATGTGATCTTTTACATATTGCAAAGCCAAGATCACACCCAGACTATTAGCAGGTGGATGCGGAGTGAAACTCAGTACTTCTTCAAATTTCCCAGGGATTGCAAAGAGCAAAAGGTTTGGGAACCAACTGAGCTCTTTTATCATATATAATGGATATCACTTTAAAGCTTGGCTTTACTCTGCTTAAAATAAATCCTTCTCAGTTTAAATATTTTCATATAGTAATTTTATCTAAGTATATACCTAACAACTATTGAGCAGAGGTTATACATGTACTTTGGGTCTTATGAGTGAGTGTAATGGGGCTGGCTTATAAGACACAAATAGCTCTCACTATACTTTAGAAAACAAAAGGCAAATAAAAGTAGTATTAGGAAAAAGATGAAAAGAATCTCTGAAAAAGGAGTTCGTATACACCCATGGTGGATTTATGGCAAAACCAATACAGTATTGTAAAGTAAAATAAAGTAAAAATAAAATTTAAAAAAATCACAATATTTAATGTTTGCAGTAATGACATACTTCACCATTAAATTTTCAACTATTAGTTTTGATTGCTAGTGCCTTTAGAAGAAGCTTATTGTGAATATTCAGAAAAAGTAAAATTAGTAAAGAAGTTTAGCTTTTTTCTTTGTCATATGTTTTTTCTAATGTTTTAGTTAACAGAAGTATATGCAGACTTAATAACAGTTTTATTAATTAAAAGCTATAATGACAGCAACACCTGTCATATAACTGAGCAATTGTTTTAGTTTATTTTCTTAGATTATCCCCATTCTTGAAATTGACTATGGTATTCCTATCTTGTATTGAAAAGGAAATGAGCATTCAGGGAGACTAAGCAACTTATATAAGTGATAAGTGCAAAGATGGGACAACTAAAAAGCATATGTTATAGGACTTATTTCATTCTGTTTCTTATCACAATAACTAAGTTTATGAGGACTTCCTCCAAATTTACACTATTTTTTCCAATATGTCTGCCACTTTAAGATGATAGAATTCAAAGAGGAATTATTTCCTGGCCTGAATGTGGTCATGTTAAAAGCAAGTAAGTGTGTGTGTATTTGTGTGCTTCGTTAAGTGTGCAAATTTTGTCCAGTTTTACACATATAAGGGTGAGATAAAAACAAAAATTGCTTGCTGGTGGGGATTAAAGCTGCTGAGCTTTTGTAAATTGGCTCATTCCTGTGTTTGCTGCAACCAGTCTGGTGCTTTGTGTCACACTTCCCTGCCATATGCAGGCACATTGGCTCTTTTCCTAGGGAAATTGTTTATTTTAAAACACACTCAGAAGACACTATTGGCTAAACAGTGGTTGTCCCTTTTTTTTTTTTTTTTTTTTTTGCCATAAGGAACTTAATATTTTGTAATTGTTGTACAGGTCTAATGGCTTCTTGTGTTCAAGAGACAAAAATCCAACTCACACTAGCTCAAGCCAAAATAGCAACAGGAAAAAAAAACTCAACAACCAGTACAGGTTTCTTAAGTAGCTCAGACAATGAAGGAAAGCCTGTAAGAATGGCAGGCTGCATCTACTCTTGGATTTCTGCTTTTTTTGTATGTTTCTGTGTGTGTGTACCTCATTCTTTTCTATTCCTTCAAGTACAGAAGTATGTGTATCTACCATTTTTCCCCCCAATCCAAACAGAAAAATATTCAGGGAATGTCTTTGCCTGTCATAGGGAACCCAAGTTCCCTACTCTCTCCAGAATGTGTCACTCTGGCCAACCCTCAGTTACTTGTCTAATTTTCAGAGTTCTAGCATTGGTACCCTCCCCTCAACTCCACAGGTGGAGCAGAAAGAGAGCTGAGCCTAAATGGAAAGGGAGGAGTTTGTTCTAGATCAGGAAGAAGGAAAAGTGCCTGGTGGACTAATAATCAACGGGTGACAATTATGCAGGTGTTCTTTGATTCCTTGGTTTTAACTTACTTTCTGCATTACTTGGTAGATAAGTAACAGATTTAGTTAAAGGTAGGTGCCCTCCCGGCTAGTTAAAAGCTGATTGAATTCATAGTTACATTATTAAAAACATAGTAAAACTGCAAGTAATTAGGGTGTCTACCTGTCATTTTGTTTCAAGTGATAGATAAAAGTATAATATTTTGAATTAGAATTGAGGTTAAGACAAATCACTCACTCTTATTGAAACTAATTCTCTGAGTGTCATATGTCTCATTAGTTAAATGGGAGAATATAGGATCTATGAGGTAGCGTTTTACATGGATTCAATAAGATAGTTTATAAAAGCTTATAGTTGAGCATTGCCACTCAGTAAATACTTAATGAATGTTAATAGAGAAGACAGCTAACCAAGTATAATGATAAAAACAAAAAGAACTCTGTAGTTAATTATAAGTTGACGATCAGAGTGAAATCATGTATTAACATATTCACATCAAGCCTCATTTTATAATATATATGCGTGCATATATTGGAGAAGGCAATGGCACCCCACTCCAGTACTCTTGCCTGGCAAATCCCATGGACGAAGGAGCCTGGTAGGCTGCAGTCCATGGGGTCGCTAAGAGTCAGATATGACTGAGCGACTTCCCTTTCACTTTTCACTTTCATGCATTGGAGAAGGAAATGGCAACCCACTCCAGTGTTCTTGCCTGGAGAATCCCAGGGATGGGGGAGCCTGGTGGGCTACCATCTATGGGGTCACACAGAGTCAGACACGACTGAAGTGACTTAGCAGCAGCAGTGCATATATATTTATATATGTGTATATGTTTGTATATATATTCAGTATACCAGTTTCAAAGATGAACAGATTATTTTAATTCTGTATGAAAAAGACATGTAGAATTTCATTATTATTAATGTCAGGTCTGTTTTGATGTTTTCCATGTCACTGGCAAGATCTTGAACCTTTATAGTTTTTATGTTTTAATCTTGCCTTTAAATTCTATTGCACATCTGTACACGTTCATGGAAATCCCAAACCTATGTTCCTAAACTAGCCCTTCATAAAGAATATTCTGTAAAAATATGTATGGCAAAACCCCCTACAATATTGTAAAGTAATTAGCCTCCAATTAAAATAAATTAATTAAAAAATAAAAAATAGTTTTGTTTTAAAAAACTATGAAAACCTAAATATTATAAAATTTTTAACAATATATTTATATTTTCTCAGATTCTTGCATAATGCACTTGTGTAAATGCATGAAATACATGGAAAATAGTGTGGAAATATATGGAAAAGTAAAAAGTGGCCTGTCCAGTGAAAAAGGAGTATTTGAAAAATTAGTTTCACTGTTCAGAATCCATTTAACTAGGTGTCTGGGAGTAAAGAATTAGTGCCTTTGTTAAAATGTTTCTACTTAAGAGAACAAAAGCTTATATATTTTAAAATAGAATGACATTTTATTTTGTAATACACAAAATTGTTTTTATTTTTAAGAAAAATAATATAATTGTTGACCACCAGATGGCTCCCATATTTTTAAAAATTCAGCAGAAAGAGTGGAAATTCTATTCAAAATATAGAAACATAGATTTAAAAGGAAAGAAGTTAAAGACAGTGAGGTAACCTGTGAACATCATAAGCATACAAAAATAATTGACGTTCCATAACTTTTGGAAATCTCTTTCTCCCTTAAAATGTATGATGTATATGTGAACAGCATGATACAATGTATTCATACCTTTCAGGTATTTACTCCACCTTTGGAAAATAACCATGCTCTTAGTATTTCAAGATGGAAGAATAAATATTATGTAGGATAAAAATTTCTCAAAATGTCAATGCTAGAATGGCTTTAGTATTTTCCTATTATGTTTTAAGTAACACAAATGGTATGTCTCACAGTTAATATAAGGAGAAATCCTAATGCTTTTGTGCTCACAGATTTTTGTCCTAAGACTATATATTATTGACAGGGCATCTTTAATGACACCTCCTCTTTATATAAGTATCATTCTACAGGACATTTAACACTAATGTCACATTACAAATCACATTCTCCATAAAAGCAAAATTATTTTGACCTGTGTCAAAAATGGAGCCAATAGGTGATGAGAGATGTATTACGCATCACAGCTCAACTGAGGACATTGCTGTTCCCACAGTGTTTTATCCTAGTCTTAATATGTAAGCTATTAAGATAAAAGACTGTGTACTTGTCACTCTGACAGCTTTTATAAAGGCTAAGCTGTCCAATCCGTCTTTCATTAAAAGCCTTGTGTAGTTTTGTGATTTGCAGTCACTGAGCCGTTGTGCTTTCAGAGCATACAATTCTGAGAATTTTTTTTTTAATCAATAAAAAAGGCATATGCTTCAGTGAGTCATCCTCACAGAGCAGACTCTCAAGGAGTTGACCTACGCTTCTGCCCCACTCCTGAATTTTCCCTACCTTGTCTTGTTAACACAAAGCTTGGCCCCTGTGCCACTCACCACGGAAAAACCAGAAATGTAGCTACAAGGTCTCCTTAGCCCATATGGTTTTATTTGTGTTCTGCTGGCACAGTTATAGTCATACAGTAACCAACATAAATTTTTAGTTTTATTATCACCTCTAAAAAGAGACAGAAATGTGAAAATTGAAGCCAGAAGGTTTGTATCACAGGATTAATTAGGCAGGGCCAACTGGAGTCTCACTCCTCCTGGCAGTGAGTGCCTCAAGAAGGTGCCTGCCTTCAATTACAGAGCGCACAAAGCAATTAAAAACCCTGTTTCTTTTTCCTGAGGTGTTACTTGTTACTTGATAAATCTCTTTTTTAAAATTCTCTGGGGAGCTGAACTGGCTTGAGGTGCAATCTACCAGGGTAGATATTCATGAAAAATTGATTTAGCTCTAGCCTAACTGCAATAGGTTTAAAATAAACCTGAAAGGAATGAACAGTGTGTTTCTTGGCTGACATTTTATTGGCCATTTTTTTAAAAATGCACAAAAGACTAGATAATTAAGAATTGAGACATTATGGATCTCTACCAGCAGATATGAATCGAATTGGTCAGCCATCCCAGGCATTTGCTCCTAAGTCACGCTATACATTGGATGAACCTTTTTTCACAGGGTGATTTGTACAGTTCTGTGGGCCAAAATGCGGTGTGCATAAGTCAGAATTAAGTGCCTGCCTCCCAGAACCCACATCCCCTTTCTAATAGAGAATCAGCTCTGTATGAAATGATATCTTTCTACCTGATTTATGTCCCAGTCCACTGGGACTGGAAACTTGAGTCTGCTGTTCTCTTTTTCCAAAAGGAACTTCTCTTGCATTTTCAATGTTAGGTGCAGAATTAGGATAATAATGTAATTCTCAAAAATAGCTATAAATATTCAGAAGTAAGCTTCAGTTGTCTTCTGTACAGCTCATTTTGTGGACTGGGATTTTACCACTGGTACATAAATCACCTAGCTAACCCTTTCGTCTGAAATATAAATAATTTAAAATATGCAATAAGTACAGGGTATAACTGGTTGAGAGAACATTGCTCTATCAAGACATATGGGCTTAAGCTTTATCAGTGATCTCATACTTCCTGTTGAAAGAGAAGCAAAATATTTTTTAAATCAATAGGCTAAAAATCATGATTGTAAATACAGGCATAAGACTCTACTTTCACTTAAAAAGCATATTATGTACAACTTAATAAAACAACAAAGACAGACTTCAGTTTATGTTATTTTTATACTTTATGTTTCTAAATTAAAATGTGATTTATTTGAGAATGATAATGATAAAAATATTTTATCTTCTCACTTTTTCTGGTGTTTTCTTTCGTCTTCTTATATTTGAATATAATGTAACGTTTAAGTAAATCTTTAAAAAGGCTTATTTAATATCAAGATAGTAAAAATATGTTATAAGTGATTATAATCAGAAAGAAATTTTCATTCTTTCAGTGAAGATAAACTGACAAAATATGACTTTTGAAATCTAGATTCCAGTCACTAGAAATTAATTCTGACAAGTTCTATTGAGCTTATATCATAGCTTATCTATCCATTGATCTGTCTTTCCATTTCTTATGAAAACCTTGGTAATTTTTTTCATTACCTGCCAGATTCGACACAGTATGTTTTTCCTACTTTGTTTTCTGACTTAATGGGTCTCAATATTTATTAGAGTTTCCCAGCTAATACATCTATAAAGAATATGCCTGCCAATGCAGGAGACACAGGAGATGTGGGTTTGATCCCTGGGTTGGGAAGATTCCCTGGAGTAGGAAATGGCAACCCACTCCAGTATTGTTGCCTGGGAACTCCCAAGGACAGAGGAGTGAGTGAGCTATAGTCCATGGGATCACAAACAGTCAGACACAATGGAGTGACTCAGTATGCACACATGTAAATGTTTATTCAAAGAAAATGCCAGAAAATTTTAGAAAATTTGAAAACATTTGAAAAAAAATCTAAAATTTCAAATTTTAAAAAGTTTGAAAAGGTGCTAGAAAACATTTGCTATTTCCTTGTATTTTATTTTAGGACTGGCTTAAAACTTTCTGCATAGGAACATGATCTGTTTTGCTATTTGTCTTAGGAAAACTAGTTTATCTTTTAAGTGAGACAGTCTGAAGTGTTCTTGCCTGGAGAATCTCAGGGACAGGAGAGCCTGGTGGGCTGCCGTCTGTGGGGTCACACAGAGTCGGACACGACTGAAGTGACTTAGCAGCAGCAGCAGCAGTCTGAAGAATGCAGTCTGTGACATGGTAATAATGTTTCTATTGGAACATTGGCCATGTGTATGCCTTTGGAAAATTGGCTAATTGTGGGTCTAAGATTCTTTTACAACCTTTTGTCTTCTCCTTTGGCTATCTACTATGCTTATTGCTTTTATTAAAGTTTCCCAGTGCAGTAGGCTGGATTCTCAAATGGGCCCATGATTCCTGTCTTCTGGAATCCGAGTGTTTGTATAACCCACCCTTGAATGTAGGTGGACCTCTTAATGTGACAAACTTCACTTCCATGATTAGACAGACTATGTATTAAGGCAAAAATGAAGGGATTTTGTGATACAATTATGGTTCACAAACAATTGATTTAAATTCATCAAAAGGGAGATGATCCTGGATGGGCCTGATCTAATCAGGTGAATACTTTAAAGGGGGGACTAGAGGCCAGAGACCTGAAGCACCACAGACTCTCCCCTCTTCCCCCCCTGAAGATGCAAGGTACTATGAATACATTAGCGACAAGGAAATGAATTATGTCAACTACCATTTAAACTTGAAAGGGGCTGTTGAGGTTCAGATATGAATCAGGCCAGGTGAATGTTTTCACATGTGAAAACATGTCTACTCTTGTTTTCAGTCTTATGAAACCCTGAACAATAAACCCAGTTAAATTGTTTCTTGACCCATTCCCCCCTTGACCCCTAGTGGAAACTAGGATAAAATAAGTTTTGTTACATAGAATTGATAGCTAATACACCCAACATCCAACATTTACAATTCATGTCTTAGATGCCTATTTCCTAAATTTTACTCAGAAAATTAACTCCTTAACACCTTAATTGGTGTTAACACCGCACTGAGTAACTGAACAAAAACTGATAATTTGTAACTGGCTAGAAACAGTTAACTAGGTTTCTCAAAGGCTCTTCTAATACCTACTTCTCAAAGGCTTCTTTAATCTCAAAGAAGAATTAATATAAGTATGTTCCAAACCTCCAAGGTATCATAATTTTCCATGTGGCAACTTAAGAAAATAATGTTCTTTTCTTTAGAAAAGAAATTTTTGCATTAATTCAACATCCTAGTTTAAAAATCATTACCCTTTTCTAAATTAGAAATCTATTACTAGCACCTATTGAATAAATTAATTCATTATGGTTTTAATGGTTATTGGAAGTATACAGCATTGAAAACAATAATGTTTTGACCAGAAGAAATGCATTTCTCTCAATGGAGATTTTAATGTATTTCAAAACAATAAGTCCATCTACTTGAGTTGTTAAAATTTAAAAAATATAAAGATAATTGAAATTTTGTATTCTGGTTACACTCTTGCTAAAGCTAAATACAGATGAACCCTTGGCCTACCATTTGAATTCCTAAAGTAGGTGTCCACATATGGTGAAACATATAGGTTATAGACTTTGTTCCTCAAATTTTAATCATGGCATTTCTTTTAAATAAAATGTTTAGAAAGGAAAAGGAAATGTTGCCAGGGAAGATTTTTCTTCTTTTCAGCACAGGGCTATTTGTTAAGCCTGTCTGCTTCTTGCCTAATAAAGTTCCCAGAGAGTCAATTTGCTTCCTTCACCTCCTTAAATTTGCTGTTCCCACTGGGCCATTTGACATCACTGCCCCAGAATATATGTGAAGACTTTCTATATCCTTTTCTTCATTTTACTGCTTCTGAAAACTAGCATATAAACCTGACTGGTTGGAAAAATAAATGAGTGAAAGTGGGTACTGATTAATGATGTTTAACTGAATTAATTTAAATAGTATGCTTTTAATTAAATCTTGTTAATTTTCTTCATAACTTTAACCATTGTTATGTTAGAGTCATTTATAGAAATCTAAGGCCACTTTGCTTCTCAGTACCTTCATTGTTGTATGGCATTTGTATGAGAAATGCTTAAAACCTTCTAGAAAATTTCTTGTAAACTCAAAATCCTTGAGAGTTTATTCATCTTTTAAAGCATTGCTGAACTTTATCTGAAAGATAAAGTTGCACAACAATTCCAGTCTGCTGGATACTCTTTTCCCTTAAATTCTTAATGATCTACTATTGTGTTCAGATATAGCAACAGTCATTTCCCTCTGCATTCCCTGAAAGCCATAATGAATTGAAACCTATATTTCTTATTACATGCCTATGTTATGATTTTATTGTCATAAAGCAGAGGGGACTTCTTAAATAAAGAAAGTGAAATTGAACTTTATGATAACTCTAATTCAGGATGTCTCAAATCTGGCACCAACTTGCCAGTTGAGGATTATTGCTCTAATTATATACCTTCTACAATTTGGAAGTTGGACAGCTTCAGTTAAAAATTTTTTTTGTTCTATAGTTGACCTACAATACTGCATTAGTTTCAGATATACAGCAAAGTGAATCAGTTATACATACAGATACAAATTTTTGCTATTCTTTTTCCATATAGGCCATTACAGAGTATTGATCTATAAAGCAGATCCTTATTAGTTATTTATTTTATTTATAGTAGTGATACAGGTGAATCCCAAACTCCCAAATACCCACCCCCCCAGTTCCCATACTGGAAACCATAGTTTTGTTTTCTACATATGTAACTCTATTTCTGTTTTGTAAATAAGTTCATTTGTACCATTTTTGTTAGATTCCACTTAGTATAAGTGTATCTTGTGATACTTGGTTTCTCTGTCTGACTCACTTCACTGAGTATAACAATCTCTAGGTCCATCCATATTACTACAAATGGTCTTATTTCATTCCTTTTTATGGCTGAGTAATGTTCCATTGTATATATGTACCACATCTTCTTTTTCTGATCTAATGGACATTTAATGGTTGCATCCATGTCTTGGCTGTTGTAAATAATGCCACAATGAACACTGGGTTGCAAGTATTTTTCCAAATTATGGTTTTCTCCAGATACATGCCCAACAGTGGGATTGCTGGATCACATGGTAGTTCTATATTTGGGAATCTTTAAGGAGATTCCTTTAAGGAACCTTCATATTGTTCTCCATAATGGTTGTACCAATTAACATTCCCACTGGCAGTGTAGGAGAGTTTCCTTTATAACACGACCTCTCTAGCAGTTATTGTTTGTAGCTTTTTGCTGATGACCATTCTGATCTGTATAACATGATACCTCATTGTAGTTTTGATTTGCATTTCTCTAATAATTAGTGATGTTTGAGACTCTTTTCATGTTGTTGGTACCATTTTAGTTTGAAGGTGGATAATATTTTAAAATTTCTGCTTATTATTGGTGACTTGGTGCTAAGTAAACCAAATGGTGTTTTTAGTATTCCCATTGTGTTTATTTGCTTTTAATTGCTTTTATTGCTTTTAATTGATCCATGTTAACAGCTAGGACACAGAACTAGAATCTTATAGCACTTAGTGAAAGGTGTTCAACTATTGTGATTCAGTCCAATTCAGTTCAAGTCAGTTCAGTCACTCAGTTGTGTCTGACTCTTTGTGACCCCATGCCAGGCCTTCCTGTCCATCTCCAGCTCCCAGAGTTTACTCAGACTCATGTCCATTGAGTCAGTGATTCCATCAAACTATCTCATCCTCTGGCAAGAATACACAGAACTGTACAAAAAAAATCTTCATGACTCAGATCATTACGATGGTGTGATCACTCATGTAGAACCAGACATCCTGGAATGTGAAGTCATGTGGGCCTTAGGAAGCATCACTACAAACAAAGCTAGTGGAGGTGATAGAATTCCAGTTGAGCTATTTCAACTTCTAAAAGATGATGCTGTAAAAGTGCTGCACTCAATATGCCAGCAGATTTGGAAAACTCAGCAGTGGCCACAGGACTGGAAAAGGTCAGTTTCCTTATAGCATTATGGCACATAATTTTTGATGCATGTAGTTTTATAACTTTGAAAACATTTACAATTATTATCAAAATATTGAGAATGCTTAGAAAGAGTGGTAGTTGGCTGGACTTGAGCCACCACAGAGGCATATTCTGGAAACTCATTGAGCTTATGGAAACTTCCTGATTAGGGGAACTAGAAATCAATGAAAGGATATTTGATTGTTTGAAAGAGTTCCATTGCCCATGTTCCTTTTGCTTACTTTTTTTCACTGAAGCAGGTGGAATTGAGTAGCTGATGCTTTGTTGTTATTCAGTCACTAAGTCATGTCCAACTCTTTGCTACCCCATGGACTAGCATGCAAAGCTTCCCTGTCCCTTACCATCTCCCGAAGTTTGCTCGAACACATACCCATTGAGTAAGTGATGCCATCCAACCGTCTCATCCCCTGTCATCCTCTTCTCCTGCCTTCAATCTTTCTCAGCATCGGGGTCTTTTTCAGTGAGTTAGTTCTTCACATCAGGTGGTCAAAATATTGGAGTTTCAGCTTCAGCATCAGTCCTTTCAGTAAATATACAAGGTTGATTTCCTTCAGGATTGACTGATTTGATCTCCATGCAGTCCAAGGGAATCTCAAGAGTCTTCTCCAACACCACAGTTCAATAGGATCAATTTTTTGGCACTCAGCCTTCATTATGGTCCAGCTTTCACATTCATACATGACTACTGGAAAAACCATAGCTTTGACTAGAGGGAAATTTGTTGGCAAAGTAACATTTTTGCTTTTTAATATGCTGTCTGGGTTTGTCATAGCTTTTCTTCCAAGGAGCAAGCATCTTTTAATTTCATGACTGCAGTCACCATCTGCAGTGATTTTAGAGCCCAAGAAAATAAAATTCTGTCACTGTTTCCATTGTTTCCCCATCTATTTGCCATGAAGTGATGGGACTGGATGTGATGATCATTTTTTGAATGTTGAGTTTTAAGCCAGCTTTTTTCATTCTTCTCTTTCACCTNAAATTCTGTCACTGTTTCCATTGTTTCCCCATCTATTTGCCATGAAGTGATGGGACTGGATGTGATGATCATTTTTTGAATGTTGAGTTTTAAGCCAGCTTTTTTCATTCTTCTCTTTCACCTTCATTAAGAGACTCTGCTTTCTGCCATAAGAGTGGTGTTATCTGCTTATCTAAAGTTATTGATATGTCTCGTGGCAACCTTGATTCCATCTTGTGCTTCATCCTGCCCTGCATTTCACATGTGGTACTTTATATATACACGTAAAATAAGCAGGGTGACAATATACAACCTTGATGTACTCCTTTTCCAATTTGGAACCAGTCTCTTCTTCCATGTCCAGTTCTAACTGTTGCTTCTTACCTGCTATGGACTGCATACAGGTTTCTCAGGAGGCAGGTAAGGTGGTCTAGTACTCCCATCTCTTTAAGAATTTTTCAGTTTGTTGTGATATACACAGTCAAAGGCATTGACGTAGCCAATGAAACAGAAGTAGAAATTTTTCTGGAATTCTCTTGCTTGTTCTATGATCCAGTGGATGTTGGCAATTTGGTCTCTGTTTCCTCTGCCTTTTCTAAATCCAACTTGACATCTGGGAGTTCTCAGTTCATGTACTGTTAAAGCCTAGCTTGGAGGATTTTGAGCATAATCTTGCTAGCATGTGAAATGAGTGCAATTGTATAGTAGTTTGAATATGAAAACTGACCTTTTCCAGTCCTGTGGACACTGCTGAGTTTTCCAAATTTGCTGGCATATTGAGTGCAGCACTTTCACAGCATCATCTTCCAGGATTTGAAATAGCTCAACTGGAATTCCATCACCTCTACTAACTTTGTTTGTAGTGATACTTCCTAAGGCCTACTTGACTTTGCACTCTAGAATGTCTGTCTCTATGTGATTGATCATGCCATTGTGGTTATCCAGGTCATTGAGATCTTTTCTGTATATTTCTTTTGTGTATTCCTGCCACCTCTTCTTAATATCTTCTTAAGATATTATCTTCTGCTTCTGTGAGGTCCATACCATTTCTGTCCTTATTTGAGCCCATCTATGCATGACATAGTCCCTTGATAACTCTAATTTTCTTGAAGAGATTGCTGGTCTTTCCCATTCTATTATTTTCCTCTATTTCTTTGCATTGTTCACTTAGGAAGGCTTTCTTATCTCTCCTTGCTATTCTTTGGAACTCTGCATTCAGACGGGTATATCCTCCCTTTTCTCATCTTCCTTCCATTCTCTCTCTCTTTTTTTTTTTTTTTTCTCAGCTATTTGTAAGGATTCCTCAGACAATTATTTTACCTTTTTGCATTTCTTTTTCTTGGGTAAGTTTTTGATCACTGTCTCTCGTACAGTGTTACAAACCTCTGTCCACAGTTCTTCAGGCACTCTGAATATGTAATGTGTAAGTTGTTGCTTTCGTATTATGAAAAATTCTGCTCTGGTTTATGCTTTTGTCTCATAAGATTATCTTAGAAACAAATAACCCTATATGGTCTTGTTAACAGATCTTAGAATTTTACTTATGCCATGCTTCATGGTGTCCTGAAAATGGCAAGTTGCAAGTTCTGGAAAAGGGAAGAGAACAGGAGGAAAATTCCCTTTTTGGCTAATTTCCTGTATGGCTAATTTCCGGAGAAAATGAGTCGGCAAAGAAAATTCAGTTTAAGGGAAGAGGTGTAAATTAGGCAGTCAGAAAAAGGGTGTATGTACATGCTCAGCTGCTCATTCGTGTCCGGCTCTTTTGCAACCCCACAGTTTCCTCCTTGAGGGGATCTTCCTGACCCAGGGATCAAACCTACATCTCCTACATTGCAGGCCTATTCTTTATCACTGAGCCACCAGGGAAACCCATAGAATAAAGGTGCAATGTAGAAGAAAAAAAGTTGGATCAGTGGCCTTACCCAACTTTCCAAGTTCAAGCATTCAGATTTTCTCAGACTACAAGGATCAGGGAACAATGGATGTTTAGCTCCAGGAAAATTTCTCCAGGAAAACTGCCTTCACCCTGAAGAATGACTTTCTGATTTTTAGTATAATATTAACTTTTACCTCACATCCTTAAAGTATTTTCCCCAAGATCCCTGCCCCTGGTAGGGAACCTGGATCAAGATGGCTTCTGGAATCAAGCCACATGCTCTTCTCAGGAAATTCTATTCCAGCAGTGATCCCAAGTCACTGGTCTAGAATCTTCCCTTTCTTGTATCCTTTTTCAGTGTCATTGTTCTTTGCTATTCTTTAATATTGAGTATAGCAACTCATTCTATTAGACAGGTTTTCACATCTTTGAAACACCTAAAGAAATAACCAAAGTACAAGCCATTCTACTCTTAGGAGTCTCTTCTTCTTCTACGTAAGTTTACAGATGGACAGACATACTGTGGGGAAGGGCATTATCTAACTCTAAGCACAATCTTATGTACCCACACTCTTACTATGTAGGCTGTTAAGCAACAAATTTTATATATTCTTTTTCATACCAGTAAGTAGACATTTTTCATATTTTGAATGTTATCAGTAATTATTCCCCTTCAAAGGTATGGCCTACTCAAAAGGTAAATTTCACTGCTCATCTTAGAGGAATGAACTTGTCTAAAATTAAAAAAAAAAAGTCTTTTGAGTTAATCAATCTTAAGGTTAAATCTCCACTCTGGATTTCATTACATGTTTTTTTCACAAGGTCATTTGGATATGTCAGTGAATAATTTTGTTTGGATCTGTGATACAACTGAATTATTACAAATTCTGCTTTGTAGCAAATGTTCTTTTTAGGTTACTGTATGTCTGGACAGTGGAAATAGACTGTGCACTCAGACTCGTGTCCATCGAGTCAGTCTCAGTTGTGTCTTATTTGACCTCTCGTTAGCACTGACCTCTTCCACTGACTTACAGGTCATGGACAGTCTCCTCTGTTCCCTTCTACCTTTATGAACATATTTCACAGACTTAGTTACTGTTTTCTATTTTTCTGTCTAGAAATTTTGAAGTTTCCAGGATTCTATTCTAAACCTCCTTTCTTTCATGTGAACATCAGTTCAGTTCAGTTCAGTAGCTCAGTCGTGCCCAACTCTCTGCGACCCCATGAATCGCAGCACGCCAGGCCTCCCTGTTCATTACCATCTCTCGGAGTTCACTCAGACTCACGTCCATCGAGTCCGTGATGCCACATACTTGTGTATTAAGTCACATCCACTGGCTACATATTCCAGTATTCTAGCCTGGAGAATTCCATGGACTGTAAAGTCCATGGGGTCACGAAGAGTGGGACAGGATTGAGCAAATTTCACTTTCACTCTAATGGCTTCATTACTTCTCACACAGCAAAGACTCCTATTTCAGTTACCTATTGTTGTATAATAAACCACTCCAAAATTTAATGGCTTATATCAACAATTTTGTTTTTTCTCACTAACCTTGGTGTTGACTGAGTTAATCTGCATGACTGTCTCACTTAATAGCATTGGCTTTGGCTGTGTCATGTGTGGGCTCAATTGTGATCAAGAGCCAAGATGGCTGGTTTACATGGTTGGCATTTGATGTTGACTGGAGTTCATCTGAGACTTTCAATTGAACATCAGTAGGCTTCCCATACAGGTAGCTTGGGCTTTTGCACAGCATGGTGGCTGAATTCCAATTCTAAGAGTCAAAAATCCTAGAGGGAGGAAATAGATGCTGTAAATTCTCTTTATAAAGTATATCTGTGATTGGCACACTGTCATTTCCACTACAGTCTGTTTGTTAAGCTGTCACAGGACCAGCTCAGATTCACGTAAGAAGGGAATAAACTTCACATATTCATGGGAAGAATAATAAGAAGTGTTTGGCTATCTTTATTCTAGACTCATATTACATAAATTCATTCTACGTGCAAAATACCCTCACCAATCCCAAGATCATCAAAGTCTCATCTCATCATGGCATCAGGCTCATAGTTCAGCATTTTATTATCTAAATCAGATCCTGGTATAGATGAGGCGCTTCAGGATCCTCTGGATATGAAATCTGTAAACATCTGAGAGATGTTACCTGATTCCCACAAACTCAATGTGCAATGCTGAGACAAAGACTGCAGATGGACATTTGGTTCAAAAAGCAGGGAAGCAAATAGCAGTCACTGGTCCATAGACATCTTGAAATTTAGCTGCACATATGCTAGTTCCTTAAAGGGCTCCTCTGGCTTTCTTGAATTGATTCTCCATGGCTCTTGGTTTTACCCTCTGGGCTCCCATATCCTAAATGGGTCATCCTTGTCTGTAATAGTAGTCCTGCGTGTAGCTGACTGGCTTTTTCAGGCTATGTCCTACTCGCAAAAGGTTGGGGGTCTCAAAGGCCTGTTTTAATTTTGAATGATCATTTTTCCATTTAGTACAAGCTGGTATAATCCCTTAGAAACTTTGTGGACTTCCTGAGTATAAAAATAGAGTCCATTCTACTAGCCAAAAGAGATGGAAATTTCTTTGAAAAAGGCCCCTCTCTACCTTGGACTGATAATTAGAACACTTGGAGATCAGCCCTGGGATTTCTTTGGAAGGAATGATGCTAAAGCTGAAACCCCAGTACTTTGGCCACCTTATGTGAAGAGTTGACTCATTGGAAAAGACTCTGATGCTGGGAGGGATTGGGGGCAGGAGGAGAAGGGGACGACCGAGGATGAGATGGCTGGATGGCATCACGGACTCGATGGACGTGAGTCTGAGTGAACTCTGGGAGTTGGTGATGGACAGGGAGGCCTGGCTTGCTGTGATTCATGGGGTCGCAAAGAGTCGGACACGACTGAGCGACTGAACTGAACTGAAAAAAGAACGTTTCAATGAAGAACACTCTTAAATCTTTCTCAGTTTTTAACAAAGAATTTTATACCCACACACTTGAGATCTTAATTATGATTGCATTTTTATTGGGTGTGTCTTGTGGATCAGACTAATTTTGAAGGTAATTTTAATAATAATTACTGCCCAATTATTTATAATTTTTATTTTTTTGGCAAACATGAAAAGGATTTGACACAGATAACCAGTCCTAGTTAACAGTGACCTAGTGGCAACACTTCTTTTGCTTAGAAAAAAGCAAAATGAATTATAGGATTGCTGCTGGTGCTAAGTCGCTTCAGTCATTTCCGACTCTGTGCGACCCCTTAGACGGCAGCCCACCAGGCTCTGCTGTCCTTGGGATTCTCCAGGCAAGAACACTGTAGAGGGTTGCCATTTCCTTCTCCAATGCCTAAAAGTGAAAAGTAAAAGTGAAGCTCAGTCGTGTCTGACTCTTCACAACCCCATGGACTGAAGCCTACCAGGCTCCTCCATCCATGGGATCTTCCAGGCAAGAGTACTGGAGTGGGTTGCCACTGCCTTCTATTATAGAATTAGAATAGTCTATTTCTATAGGTGGATTTCTCTAAGAATATAGTTAAGCATTTTATTTATTTAGAGGATATTATTTAGCGATATACTCCCCTAGTCCTTTAGTCTTTAGTAACAAATCAATGGGTGAAGTTTAAAGTATCTTATAATTGCCTAAAGTATGAAGCAGCATTTTTGAAATTTCTTCACATCTGCTGGTTTGGAAGGATATAATCAAATGAAATGATCTTATATTTCTCCAACTGCTTAATCAATTATTAATTTAAGCTAGAGCTATATTTTTATGACAATTACCATGACTAACATTTGTAAACAAGATATTATCTATAACTTGATCAAAATTCAGTGTGCAAATTGTTGACAAAATAACCTTAAGAAATATGACATTATTAATTATATTTGATAGCATTAGATTCTAAATGCTTTTAATCAACTTAGTAACATCAAAGTAAAAGTAAGCAGGTTAAATGGAAATTAGAATATATTTAATGTAAGGAACTTTTGAAGCTATAAATAAGATGAGCCTATGAGAAGGGGAAAATAAGTATATTGAGAGCTACTGAGATACTTTAGTTTTAGAGATTGCCTTCTAGAGTCATCTATTTTCATTTCTGTTTAAGACAAGCTCTATAAGAAGTATTATATAATTGATTCAAGTGTCTAGTATGTCTAATATGCTTTCTAATGCAATAGTTGACCTCAAGCTTTTATTCCTTAAAAACTTTGTTTTTCTTCTTTGGGTTTAGAAAGTACTTTGCACTTTAAAATGTATTTTAAATTAATTTAAAAAGATTACTGTGTATTGGGATGTAGTTGATTTATAATGTTGTGTTAGTTTCAGGTATATAATGCTGCTGCTGCTGCTAAGTCAGTAAGGTGATTTAATTACATGTATATCTATTCCTTTTATTTATTTATTTATTTATTTATTTTTTCCTTTTAATACTTTATTCTATTTTACAGTACTGTATTGGTTTTGCCATACATTGACATGAATCATCCACAGGTGTACACGATCTCCCCATGCCAAAGCCCCCTCCCAGCTCCCTCTCCACCCCACCTCTATTCCTTTTTAGATTTTTTCCATATTATTTTTGATAATTAAAAATATTTTTAATTGGAAGATAATTGCTTTACAATGTTGTGTTGGCTTGCATTGTTTCCCCATCTATTTGCCATGAAGTGATGGGACTAGATGTCATGATCTTAGTTTTCTGAGTCTTAAGCCAGCTTTTTCACTCTCCTCTTTTACTTTTATCAAGAGGCTCTTTAGTTCTTCTTCATTTTCTGCCATAAGGATGCTGTCATCTGCATATCTGAGGTTATTGATATTTCTCCTGGCAATCTTGATTCCAACTTGTGCTTCATCCAGCCTGCCATTTTGCATGATATACTCTGCATATAGGTTAAATAAGCAAGGTGACAATAGCCTTGACATACTCCTTTCCCAATTTGGAACCAGTCCTTGATCCATGTCATTTCTAACTGTTGCTTCTTGACCTGCATACAGGTTTCTCAGGAGGCAGATAAGGTGGTGTTGTGTTTTCATCTCTTGAAGAATTTTCCAGTTTGCTGTGATCCACATAGTCGAAGAAATTAGTGTAGTTAGTGAAGCACAACTATTTTTTCTGAAATTCTTTTGCTTTTATTATGACCCAGTGTATGTTGGCAATTTGGTCTCTGCTTCCTCTGCTTTTTCTAAATCCAGCTTGTACATCTGGAAATTCTCAGTTGATGTACTATTGAAGTCTGGCTTGGGGAATTTTGAGCATTACTTTGCTAGCGTGTGAGATGAGTGCAATTGTGCAGTAGTTTGAGCATTGTTTGGCATTGCTTTTCTTTGGGACTGGAATGAAAACTGGCCTTTTCCAGACCTGTGACCATTGCTGAGTTTTCCAAATTTTCTGACACATCGAGCACATCACTTTAACAGCATCATCTTTTCAGATCCGAGATAGCTCAGCTGGAATTACATCACCTTTGCTAGCTTTGCTCATAGCGATGCCCACTTGACTTCACATTCCAGGATGTCTGGCTCTAGGTGAGTGATCACACCATCATGGTTATCTGCGTCATTAAGGTCTTTTTTGTATTGTTATTCTGTGTATTCTTGCCACCTCTTCTTAATAACTTCTGCTTCTGTTAGGTCCATACAATTTGTCTTTTTTTGTGCCCATCTTTGCATGAAATATTTCCTTAGTATCTCTAATTTTCTTCAGGAGATCTCTAGTTTCCTCTATTTTTTTTTTGCATTGATCATTTAGGAAGGCTTTCTTAGCTCTCCTTGTAGGAGAGATAAGGTTCTAGGAATTTATCTATTTCTTCTAGGTTATCCAATATGTGCATGTGTGCTAAGTCGCTTCACTCATGTCTGGCTCTTTGTGACGCTATGGACTGAAGCCTGCCAGGCTCCTCTGTTCGTGAGATTCTCCAGGCAAGAATACTGGAATGACTTGCCATGCCCTCCTCCAGGACATCTTCCTGACACAAGGGTCCAACTCGCATCTCTTATGTCCCCTGCATTGGCAGATGGGTACTTTACCACTAACACCACCTGGGAAGCCCAGGTTATCCAGTATATTGGCATATAATTGTTAAAAGTAACCCCTTATGATCTTTTGTATTTTTGCAGTATCAGTTGTAATGTCTCCTCTTTTCATTTTTGATGTTGTATATTGAGTTATTTTTTTTCCTGGTTAGTTTTGCTAGAGTATTGTGAATTTTGTTTTACAGCTAGTTTTTCAAATACTTAGGTTTTTTTCCTATTTTTTCTCATTTATTTTATTTTTTCCACTCTAATTTTTGTTATTTCCTTCTCTTTGCTCACTTTGGACTGAGTTTGATCTTTATCTAGTTCCTTGAAGTATAATTTTAGGTTGCTTCTTTGAGTTCTGTTTTCTTAATATTTGCATTTATCACTGTCAACTTCCCTCTAAGAACCGAATTTTCAGCAGTGTAAAATTTTTGGTATATTATGCTTTCATATCATTAATTTTGAGATTTTTTTGATAACTTTTGATTTCTCCTTTGACTCATTGGTTATTTAAGAGTGTATTATTTAATTTCTATATACTTGTACATTTTCCCAACATTTTGCTTATTGTTCATATCTAGTTTCATATCATTGTGGTTAGGAAATATCCTCGGTATACCTTGTGTTCTTAAATTTATGAAGGCCTGGTTTCTGTCCTATCATATGGTCTGTCCTGGTGAATGCTCTGTGTGTACTTCAGACGATTGCATATTCTTCTTTTGGATGGAATTTTCTATAAATGTATGTTGTACTAGGTACATGGAACAACATTTCCTTGTTGATTTTCTGCCTTGTTGATTTATTCATTACTCAAAGTGGAGTATCAAAATCCTTTTCTAGTATTGCTGTCTATTTTTCCTTTCAAATCTGTTTGCATTCCCTTAATATATTTATGTACTCCAATGTTGACCCTTGTATTTTTAGAATTATTATATCTTCTTGATGAATGGAGTTCCTTTATCATTTTCTATTGACCTATTTGTAGGTTAAAGTCTACTTTGTCTGATAAGTGTAGCTGTTCCCCATTTGGTATGCACTTTCATGAAATATCTTTTTCCATCACTCTTAAGTGTCCTGAAAGTTGAAATGAGCCTCTTGTAGACATGAGATAACTGGGTCTTGGTTTTTTATCCATTTAAACATTCTGTGCCTTTTGATATGAGTTCATCTATTAATATTTACATTTAGTGTTGTTATTGCTATGTATGGACTTACTGTTTTCTGTTTGTTTTGGATTTCAATTGTTTTCCTCTGTTTCTACCTACATTTGTAAACCGATGAGTTTCCTTGCAGCTGTGCTTTCTTTCCCTTTCTTTCTTCTCCTTTTTTTTTTTTTTTTTTTGGGTGTGTGTGTATGTATCTACTCTAGATTTTTGCTTTGCCGTTAACTTGAGGCTTACATAAGATACTGAACAGGTAAAATGGTTCATTTTATGCTGATAACAACTGTAACCATCTACAAAATTTCACCATTTTATTTCCCATCTTTTATATTTTTAATATTATTATTTACCTCTTTCCATATTTGTATACTTATTTAAAAAATACTATCTATTGTTGTTCAGTTGCTAAGTTGTGACTGACTTTTTCTGACCTCATGAACTGCAGCATGCCAGGCTTCCCTATCCTTCACTATCTCCCAGAGTTTGCTCAAATTGATGTCCACTGAATCAGTGATACCATCCAACCATCTCATCCTCTACCTCCCACTTCTCCTCTTGCTCTCAATTTTGCCTAGCATCAAGGTCTTTTCCAGTGATTCAGCTCTTTATATCAGGTGGCCAAAGTACTGGAGCTTCAGCTTCAGCATCAATCCTTTCAATGAATATTCAGGGCTGATTTCCTTTAGGACTGACTGCTTTGATCTCTTTGCTGCCCAAGAGATTCTCAAGAGTTTTCCCCAGCATCACAGCTCAAAAGCATCAATTTTTGGTACTCAGCCTTCATTATGGTCCAACTCTCAACCATATATGACTACTAGAAAAACTATAGCTTTGACTGCATGAACCTTTGTCAGCAAAGTGATGTCTCTACTTTTTAATATGCTGTCTAGGTTTGTTATAGCTTTTGTTCTAAGCAGAAAGAGTCTTTTTTAATATGAATTTATTTATTTTAATTGGAGGTTAATTACTTTACAATATTGTACTGGTTTTGCCATACATCAACATGAATCCGCCACAGGTATACACATGTTCCCCATCCTGAAGCTCCCTCCCCCCTGTACCATCCCTCTGGGTCATGTGGCTGCAGTCACTGTCTACAGTGATTTTGGAGCCTAAGAAAATAAAATCTGTCACCATTTCCACTTTTTCCCTATCTATTTGCCATAAAGTGATGGGACCAGATGACATGATCCTCATTATCATACTATAAATATAGTATCTATAATTGTTTTTAATACTCTTTTTCATTGACTTTTATACTACAGTTAGTGATTAACTTACCATCGTCTAACAGAATTAGCTTTCTAAGTCTTGTGCTAAGTCGCTTTAGTCATGACCAATTCTTTGCAACCCTATGGACTGTATGTAGCCCACAAGGCTCCTTTGTTTATGGGCTTCTCCAGGGAAGAAGACTTGAGTGGTTTGCCATCTCCTTCTCTAGGGATCTTCCTGATTCTTAAGCTAAGATTAAACACCACTAATCAGTGACATGAAACATGGAAAAATATCCAACACAGTGGTAAATTAAATATATAGTAGTAAGACTCAGAAGGGCTTTCCAGGTGGTGATAGTGCTAAAGAACCTGATTGCCAATGCAGGAGAAGTAAGTCACAGGTTTGTTTGATTCTTGGGTCACTTTTATGTTTGATGACAGTGTCATTACAATGTGTCTTAGGGAAGGTCTTTTTACTTTAAGATAATGGGTGATCTTTTGTTGTTCAGTTGCTAGGCTGCGTCCAACTCTTGCAACCCCATGGACTGCAGCATGTCAGACTTCTCTGGGTGATCTATTAGCTTTGTAAACTTAGATGTCCATCTTTAAGCCACACTGGGGATGTTCTCAGCTATTATTTATTTAGATAAACTTTCTGCTCTTTTCCCTCTCTCTTCTCTTTCTAGAACTTCAGTTATCCAAATATTTGTGCATTTGATGATATCTTACAGATCATGTAGGCTGTCTTAACTCCTTTTCACTCTTTTTTTCTTTATTCTCCTCTGACTGGCTCACTTCAAACTTTGTATCTTCTGGTCAGTGATTCTGTCTTATGTTTATTCTCTTCCATCATAAAAGAAAGAAAGGGAAATCACTCAGTCGTGTCTGATTCTTTGTGACCTTATGGACTGTAGCCTACCAGGTTCCTCTGTCCATGGGATTTTTCCAGGCAAGAATGCTGGAGTGGGTTGCCATTTCCTTCACTAGGAGATCTTCCTGACCCAGGGACTGAAGCCAGGTCTCTTCTATCATAGATGTTCCAGTGCATTTTTTCATTTTTTAAATGAATTCTTTGCCTACAGGTTTTTTTGTTTCTTTTTTTGTAATTTCTATCTTTGTTAAATTTCTCATTTTGTTCATGAATTCTTTTCCTGATTTTGTTTACTTTCTATGTTTTCCTGAAGCATGTTTTCTTAAAAGAAGCTATTTTGAATTATTTATCAGCTAAGTTGCCAAATTGCATGATTTTGAGTTTGGTTACTGGAGGGTTGTTATCATTTAGTGATTTCCATGATTTTTTTTTTCCATGTTCCTTGGAGCTTTGCATTGCTGGTTTCACATTTGAAGCTGTGGACTCCTCAAATCTTTAATTCTTGTTTTCTTGTGGGAGATAGTCTTCATTTATCCTGTTTATACATGGTACTTGTATGGATACACCTTCTCCATACATTTTGTGGCAGAATTTTTAAGCTTGTATGTCCTCTCTTGTTCTCCCCAGTCTGGCTACTGTAAACTTTTCTTTTTTGTTTCCTGGAAGGTGGTAATACAACTCAAGTTTATAATACAACTCCTTTGCCCAAAGACCCTGGCCTGTTTTCTAAGCTAACTCCCTGTCTACCAGAATTTGTTTTCACAATGTCACTTGAAAATATACCCCAGGAGCTGGCCACAGAGTGGTGAGAGGTGTGGGTTTAGCACTTGTGGCACTGGGGTGTTTGCCATCCCAGTAAGAAGATCCCTAGTTATGGATCTGCCAGAATCTCATGGGTGTAGTTCCTGCTTAAAGCAGTTAACAGGAACTATGTCCCTTTAATGTCCTCTGAAACTCTTTCCTGCTTATTTCTAGCTTTAACCTCTCCATCCAATACTGAGTGTCCCACCTCAGTACTTCAGTGCTTCTGAAGAGAAATGGATTTCTCCAGATGCATCTGGTACCACTGCATAGCCAGGCACTCATTCATGTTTGTTCTTTTCCCTTACGAGAGAGATTATCACCCCACATAGACACTCCATGTAGTGTTGCTTTGGTGACGGCAGAGGAGGGAGGGTTGCTGGTAAAATTTGTATGATCTTCACTATGTCAAAATTTGTGGGGTTTTATCATCCAATGGGGAGAAGGCAATGGTATCCCACTCCAGTACTCCTGGAAAATCCCATGGATGGAGGAGCCTGGTGGGCTGCAGTCCATGGGGTCACTAAGAGTTGGACACGACTGAGCGACTTCACTTTCACTTTTTACTTTCATCCATTGGAGAAGGAAATGGCAACCCACTCCAGTGTTCTTGCCTGGAGAATCCCAGGGATGGGGGAGCCTGGTGGGCTGCTGTCTATGGGGTTGCACAGAGTCAGACACGACTGAAGCGACTTAGCAGCAGCAGCAGCATCCTGCTCCAATGGTGTGCTTGAATTTCCCTTTGGGAAGCTGAACTTCTGTTTCTTTCTTGTTTAGTTTTCTGTGCAGGTCACGTGGGACTGAGCAGTGTGTTGCTCTGCTTTTTCAACAGCAGATATCAAGATCTGTCTGCCTATTGCCATTCTCACACCAGGGCAAGAGTCTTTCTGAGTCCCTTGGCTTGTGTTTCACACAGACATTTGAATTTGTGGATGGATGTCTAATTCTTTATTGAATAGGGGGACAAATGGACAACTGTCTTATGCTACCTGATGCTGATACTGTGTTCCAAATATTACTGATCTTAGTTACCAACAGTCACAAGTTTTCAGGCAAGGGATATGCATCATTCAGAATTCTAAATATAAAACCATTGATGGAAGTTCAAATGAGTGGATAATTATATATAAAACTCAAAATATATATATCTGTCTCTTATACACATCTCTNGTGTTCCAAATATTACTGATCTTAGTTACCAACAGTCACAAGTTTTCAGGCAAGGGATATGCATCATTCAGAATTCTAAATATAAAACCATTGATGGAAGTTCAAATGAGTGGATAATTATATATAAAACTCAAAATATATATATAATATTAAAACTCTTTGTCTAGAACTATCAGAAATTCATATAATTTATGATAAAATAATTATTAAAACATTTTGGGAAAATTAAAGAAATGTAGGCCATCTAGGTCCTTGTTGATTATTTTATATATAGTTCGTGTATATCTATTAATCAACCACAAGTTTGTTTTCTATATGAACGTACCACTTTTTTAATTTTTAGAGGTGAAATAAGGATTTTTTTCCATTTATATATTTGACAGCACTGTGTCTTTGTTGTAAAATGCTGCATCTTTAATTGCAGCATGCAGAATCTTCAGTTGCGGCATGTTGGATCTAGTTCCTTGAGGAGGGATTGAACCTGGACCCCCTGCATTGGAAGTGCAGAGTCTTAGCCATTGGGCCACTTTTTCTTAATCTAACAGCAAGAGCACTTAGAGGAGAGTTTCAAAATACCAATCAGCAAGCCATGCTTTATCCCTTCCTAACCAGAAATATCAGCATGGGTTCTTTCACCCTCCTCATTCTTGTGCAAAAATTGACAAAAATGCACCATACTTATGGGGCTAAGAATGGCCACTCATGGAGTAGAAAAGGGTTAGATACACATTAGACACCTAACTCTATCAAGAATTATTTTAAAGCATTGCTTCCTATAGAATGTTTCCTATCATCAATGGTATGGGATATCAATCCCAGGCAAACCCATACTGTGTACACACCCATAAGTCTGTTGCAGTCAACAGACACAAGAATGCATGTGTATAAATTTCAAAGGATACACATACCCTTGACAATCAATCAATCAGTGTCCTTGCCAGTGATATATAAATTATTCTGCATAAGACAATGTTTTCTTTTTTTTGACATGTAACTTTAGCATTAGACATTTTTATTAATTTTCTGCACTGTACTCTCAACCCCATTCTTTATGCAATCTAACATTTTAAAGAAATTGGATGAAGCTGCTGCTGCTGCTAAGTCACTTCAGTCATGTCCGACTCTGTGAGACCCCATAGATGGCAGCCCACCAGGCTCCCCCTATCCCTGGGATTCTCCAGGCAAGAACACCAGAATGGGTTGGCATTTCCTTCTCCAAGGCATGAAAGTGAAAAGTCAAAGTGAAGTCGCTCAGTCGTGTCCAATTCTTAGCGACCCCATGGACTGCAGCCCACCAGGCTCCTCTGTCCATGGGATTTTCCAGGCAAGAGTACTGGAGTAGGGTGCCATTGCCTTCTTCCCGTGGATGAAGCTAGAATTCCTCCAATAAGACATATTAACATCAATAACATCAGTGGAAAGTAAAACATATTCAAAGATTTGAAGAAACTAAGTCTATATTCAGCAATTTAAGACTGTGAGTCAGGCTTAAATCACAATTTTAGCCCACGAAAACTTCAAAAACACTCATCAGTGCACCAGAACAAAGGAAAATAGAAGTATGAAGCTATTTTAAATCCAATTAATTTGGTCTCTGAACACTGTATACTGTTGTATGAGTGCAGTAAGGGACTGGGTCTTACTGCTTTTCTATTCCCAGCACCCAACACAATGCCTGGCAGACAGATGCACTCAGAACATTTCCTGAATGGATGTATTAGGAGGCATAGGTCTTTCTTGCCCAAGCTTCCTTTTTGGAGGTTATTTAAAGAGAAAGAAACTAGTTTTTTTCTAGACCTCAAAGTTTATTATGAGCAAATTAGTTAATGGTTTTCCAAAGCTACTTTAGAAATACAGGATAATATTTCATGGAAGATTAATGTTTAAACTCTTTGGGAATAAGAATTATAGACATGGATAGTAAAAAGAAAAAGAAAAAATATCTGACCTGCAATAACTGAATACTTTGAGGTTTGGCTGACACAGTAACATTATTCTATTCCTTCTCAACTGATTCAACCCTCTCTGCTCCTCTAGGTTGCTGGAGCAAATGCATCCTTGACCCAAAATGAAATGTTTCATCTACTAGTTTAAAGGCTGTTTAAAAAATAACGACTTTGCTTTTAGCAGTCAATGCTCTCCTCTGAAATACTCTGCTGATTCACAAAGCTGTCTGAGAAATTCATGATGTCGCTGCAATATCAGCCTGAATGAGGATAAAGTACCCATTTGGAGATCAGAAAATTTACTTTATTGGCTAAAGGGCTACTCCCCTTTGGTATAAAGAGAGGCATTAGAAAATCTATTAAGGCTGAGTTATATTCTGCAACCACCATCTTTTTTGTTGCAATTAGTATTTCATCTTAATTGTGCTGCTATATAATTTCTCATGAAAAGATACTCAGTGTGAACTCAGAACAAGTTTTTGTTTTTTTTTCCCCGACTCGAATAGATTATTAGTCCATGGGACATTTTCCTACAATTCTCTGGATTAAAAAGAAAGGTACGGGGACTTTTACTTTACATGGCCAAGGAACTTAGGGAATATCTGAAGTGTTTTCCTCTGAAGGGTGTCCTCTTCTCTTGCTACTCTGCTGCTCGAACAGAAAAATGGATATGTGTATCTTTTGGAATCAAGCTGTATTTTGGAATGCCTAGTGAATTTCAATCTGGTTGTCTCATTTTTGAGACCACTCTGTATAGATGATCACTGGAAGCATGTTTGCAGCTTATTTTATAAAATAAAGATATTTTCTTCTCTTAGAGAAAAGCTCCAACTTTTAAAGGATATTTTCTATTTTTTACCTTTCTTTACCTATCAGACACTTCTAAGGACTACTGTAGATAGCCTCTTCAATTTCTTCAATCACTGAGCAATTATTCAGTGCTTACTCTATGACAAACTTTTGTTTTTAAAGCTATGCTGGCTAAGC
The DNA here is from genome assembly GCA_006410735.1 of Raphicerus campestris. Taxonomy (NCBI): domain Eukaryota; kingdom Metazoa; phylum Chordata; class Mammalia; order Artiodactyla; family Bovidae; genus Raphicerus; species Raphicerus campestris. The sequence goes on from SJYW01038951.1 coordinate 511,052, forward strand.
TATAAGTAAAATATTCTTTGCCCTAAGAAACTCAGTAATCTGAGGAAGACAGACATGTAAATAATTAACTTATTTGTTAGATTTATTTTTTAATTGAAGTATAGTTAATTTACAATCTTGTGGCAATCTCTGCCATACAGCAGGGTGACTCAGTTATACACATTTATACATTCATTTTTTATATTCTTTTCCATTATGATTTATCCCAGGAAATTGGGTATAGTTCCCTATGCTATACAGTAGGACCTTGTTGATTCATCCTAAATGTAGCTGTTTGCATCTACTAACTCCAGCTTCCCCAGCTCATCCTTCTCCTTCCACTCACCTACTCCCCACTCAATCAACTTTGGCAACCACAAGTCTGATCTCTATATCTGGGAGTCTAAGATCAAGGAAGGCTTCATTGAAGCCCTAGAACTTAGAAGTGGGCCTTGAGCCTTGAGGGAAAAGACATTCCAGGCTGAAGGAGCAGTGTTAGCATAGGTGTAATGTCATCAAAAGTCCAAGTAGCAATGTCTAGTCCTCTGTGGCTGAAGTGTAGAGTGACTGATGACACAAAATACATGTTGGAGCCAGGTTATTGAGGAATGAAAGTGTTAGTTACTCAGTCGACTCTTTGTGACTCTGAACTGTAGCCCTCCAGGTTCCTCTGTCAATGGAATTTTCCAGGCAAGAATACTGGCAGGTTGCCATTCCCTTCTCCACGGCATCTTTCCAGCACAGGAATCATACCCAGGTCCGCTGGATTGCAGTTGCATTCTTTATTATCTGAGCCACCAGGGAAGTCCCACTGAGAAATGAATAAATAATTTAAATGTTATTCATTTAGCAGTGAGGAATCATTGAAGATTTTTGGAGAGGAATAAAAAGATCTGACTGAAAAGTTTAGGAATGTAACCATATCTATGCAGAGGATAGGTTGGAAAGTCCAAGGCAGAAAACATGGGAGAAATGCTAGTTAGACATTTTAGTGGGAGAAAAGTATTTATCTTATTTTGAATTGTTTCTTTCACAGAGAAATAGTTTTGTTAATTCAATATTTTATAACCAACATCCTAAATATTGGATGAGAGCAAGTTTCATTAATCAGTGGTCATGTATACCCTTGATATACTCCTGGGTTTGATCCCTGGGTCAGGATTCCCCTCCTCCAGGATACCTTCCTGACCCAGGGACTGAACCTGGGTCTCCTGCATCTCAGGCAGATTCTTTACCATCTGAGCCACCAGGGAAACCCTACGATATACTCAAGTCTTGTTACTGACTGAATTGCATCCCCCTCAAAATTCATATGTTGAACCCCTAAACCACATGTATACTTAAGAGAGGTAATTAGGGTTAAAACAAGATTTAAGAGTGGGGCCCTAATCCAATAGGATTAGTGTCCTTGTAAGAAGAGAAGGAGACACCAGAGATCTTTCTCTTTGGGAGAAAATGATAGGAAGGTGACTGTCTACAAGGTAGGAAGATAGGTCTCACCAGAAACCAACACTGATGGCACCTTATCTTGGATTCTGCCCTCCAGAGCTGTGAGGAAACACATTTCTGTTAAGATACCCAAGCTGTGGTATTTGTCACCGAAGCTAGAGCAGATTAATAACAGACCTAGAAGTAAAGTCATCTTGTCCTCAAGTTCCACACTGCCTCTTTCTCTTTCAAGTTGACTGCATTTAGAGATAAAGGAGAGCAGCTTTTTAAAAACAGCACATTTTATTCCATCTTAAGTTCTTAAACTTTTTTCATGTTTATTCTGCTGAAAAACCACTTCTTGAATATAAAGGAGCACCAACAGATCTGTCAAGGAGGTGTGTGGTTTTCCATCATGACCTCAGTTAGGTCTGATGACTCTGGCTTCAACTACTGCACTATTCTGCTTTTCTTTCACATCTTGGATGCTCCTCACTTGTCATTGGATTTTTGTCTTTCTTCTACCATATAATTGTTCGTATATTCTAAGGTTCTGTCTTTAGCTTCTGCCCTATTTCCCCTACATTTTAGCTAGGATAGTTCACTTGTTCTTAAGATGTCTATTAAAATTGTTTTTTTTATTTTTACAACAGAAATTTTTAAAAGCTACAGACCTGCGTATCTTCACGTTCCATGTCCATGAATGGTCTCTGGATATTTCTAGTTAAGTGTCTTAATAGCAATGTGTATCATTTATGTAACTCTGTGTAATTGACAAAGCACCTTGATGTGTATTATGTGTATACTTGTTTTCAATCGTATCAATACTTTTAAGGCATATGATATCAATTCTATTTTATGTTTAGGATGCTTACGCTCAAAGCGGTGAATTTTACAGGTCATCAGATGAATCAAATAAGCAAAAATCACTCAGATATCAAGCATCAAGATATTTAAATATGTCTAAAACTTGTCTAAGCAAATCTAAAACTGCTCAAAAACACTTTTTACTTCGAACTTCAAGTGTTAACCAACATTAGTTGCAATCTCCCCTTCTCAAATTTCTTAGTTATCAGTACTATCCTTTTCCTAATCAGCCTGTCATCAAGCCTAATACCTGAAACTCAGTATTTGTTGCAAGTATAGTGAAATGACTAAACAAACGGTTCTTAAAGTTGATTCTCAATTTAATGCCTCTGTGAAATCATATACAAAGCCATTTATCATTCTACATCCTTCATTCCTACTGCAATCACCCAGGATATTGGAAAGAACCCACAGGAGGATAAGCATAAAGAAACATGGATTTTTGAATCCATATTCAACTAGGAATTTCTTATTTTTGTTAAAGCTAGTGTGAAATTAGGAATATTTAAAGATAAATGCATCTTCAAAATTATATAATAAAAATAAGTCCTTGATATTTAGTTTTATACTATTTTCTACTTACAAACCACATACTTATCATCCAGAATAGCAATAATACTGGAAATGTGGTCTCTCAATATTATTACTGGTCTTTCTACCAATTAAAGTTAGCTTTAAAACACAATGGCATAAAATATTATAAGTTAATACATTGCGTGATGTAGTTTTAGAAATTTAGGAAGTAATATTGGTGACTAGTGACAATATAAGGAAGATTAAACATTTCTTAATCAAAATAAATGTTTATTCTGGTCTGGAGACCATTTCTTATTTGATCATCCTTTGGAAAATATAAAATGTCAGAGTCATTATTTTTTATTAACTGGATCTGGCATGAGCATAAATAGTAAATTGAAGTATCTTTTTTTGGTGGTGGGCATTAAGAAAAAANGTTTTCCATCATGACCTCAGTTAGGTCTGATGACTCTGGCTTCAACTACTGCACTATTCTGCTTTTCTTTCACATCTTGGATGCTCCTCACTTGTCATTGGATTTTTGTCTTTCTTCTACCATATAATTGTTCGTATATTCTAAGGTTCTGTCTTTAGCTTCTGCCCTATTTCCCCTACATTTTAGCTAGGATAGTTCACTTGTTCTTAAGATGTCTATTAAAATTGTTTTTTTTATTTTTACAACAGAAATTTTTAAAAGCTACAGACCTGCGTATCTTCACGTTCCATGTCCATGAATGGTCTCTGGATATTTCTAGTTAAGTGTCTTAATAGCAATGTGTATCATTTATGTAACTCTGTGTAATTGACAAAGCACCTTGATGTGTATTATGTGTATACTTGTTTTCAATCGTATCAATACTTTTAAGGCATATGATATCAATTCTATTTTATGTTTAGGATGCTTACGCTCAAAGCGGTGAATTTTACAGGTCATCAGATGAATCAAATAAGCAAAAATCACTCAGATATCAAGCATCAAGATATTTAAATATGTCTAAAACTTGTCTAAGCAAATCTAAAACTGCTCAAAAACACTTTTTACTTCGAACTTCAAGTGTTAACCAACATTAGTTGCAATCTCCCCTTCTCAAATTTCTTAGTTATCAGTACTATCCTTTTCCTAATCAGCCTGTCATCAAGCCTAATACCTGAAACTCAGTATTTGTTGCAAGTATAGTGAAATGACTAAACAAACGGTTCTTAAAGTTGATTCTCAATTTAATGCCTCTGTGAAATCATATACAAAGCCATTTATCATTCTACATCCTTCATTCCTACTGCAATCACCCAGGATATTGGAAAGAACCCACAGGAGGATAAGCATAAAGAAACATGGATTTTTGAATCCATATTCAACTAGGAATTTCTTATTTCTGTTAAAGCTAGTGTGAAATTAGGAATATTTAAAGATAAATGCATCTTCAAAATTATATAATAAAAATAAGTCCTTGATATTTAGTTTTATACTATTTTCTACTTACAAACCACATACTTATCATCCAGAATAGCAATAATACTGGAAATGTGGTCTCTCAATATTATTACTGGTCTTTCTACCAATTAAAGTTAGCTTTAAAACACAATGGCATAAAATATTATAAGTTAATACATTGCGTGATGTAGTTTTAGAAATTTAGGAAGTAATATTGGTGACTAGTGACAATATAAGGAAGATTAAACATTTCTTAATCAAAATAAATGTTTATTCTGGTCTGGAGACCATTTCTTATTTGATCATCCTTTGGAAAATATAAAATGTCAGAGTCATTATTTTTTATTAACTGGATCTGGCATGAGCATAAATAGTAAATTGAAGTATCTTTTTTGGTGGTGGGCATTAAGAAAAAATTGGGCTGAAAAAAATTCAGACTTAAAATATATCCCATGTAGGTACTTGTAGATGGGTAAAATAAATTTTCAATAGAACTTCTATTTTATAAATGAATATATCATGTAATTTTGGTAAAATACAAATAACCTGTCTTGTCATACAAGGGGTAGTTTGTATGTCTGGCTCATCACAATTTTAATTGTAAATCTCAGGAAATGTAGAATATGACAATTAAGTTAGGAAGTGCTCAATGGATTGCAGAGTAGTAAATTTTATTAAATTTCTTCATAAAATAACATTGACAAATAATCTAATACAGAGCTGTTTGTGCATTACTAGATATTGCTGAAGGAACAAACGACCAGCTCCAAATTCACCCAGAAGATGAGCTCTACTAGGCTGTTCTCAGTAACTTACAAATTGTTCTAAGATAGAATTTTAAAAGTTATTTGGTTCTCTCTCCAAGTATGCACATTTTAAAATAAACAACATACCTAATAGTAAAAAACTACTATTTTAGTACATTGTAGGAAATCAAATATAGATCTATCTTTAGAGACCATTAGTTTAGTAGTTTAATATGAATTAGAGAAGAAATTTAAATGAAAGAAAATGAGAATGACGATGTAAGACATACACTAGAAGGTTTGGGGGAAAAGAAATAAATTTCTTGGGATTTATCTTATTTTTATTTAGCTGGAATGATTTTTGATGCTGTCAAAAAGCCCCAAACTATCTGTTTTATATGACTTTGTATGCTCGATGATAATGATGGGACATGTAGTTTTATTCTTGCAACAGTCAACAAAGTTCCATGTGAGCAGTGTCCAACTGCATCCTCACTAACATGAAGTATAGTATGTTCCATTCAATAATTCAGGGTCAGTAATGAGTGTTCTATGCCATGCATTTCAACATTTATATCATTTACCACTGTACAAAAAGTGGACGAGACTAAAAGAGGTTTTGGGCACTCTTTTCAAAATCATCTCATATTAAATATCCCTAAAGTAGAAAAAAATCGTTTTTAGATGATACTCTAATACTATTGATACAGTCATAATAATGCATTGATATTTTACAGGACTCACCTGTGTAAAACTCTGGGGTATGGATCACAGCTTTTAGAATGCTGTTGTGCTTACTTGTTCAGTTTAGTTCAGCTGCTCAGTCGTGTCCAACTCTTTGCGACCCCATGAATCGCAGCACGCCAGGCCTCCCTGTCTATCACCAATTCTCAGAGTTCACTCAGACTCATGTCCATCGAATCAGTGATGCCATCCAGCCATCTCATCCTCTGTAGTCCCCTTCTCCTGCCCCCAATCCCTCCCAGCATCAGAGTCTTTTCCAGTGAGTCAGCTCTTCACATGAGGTGGCCAAAGTACTGGAGTTTCACCTTTAGCATCATTCCTTCCAAGGAAAGCCCAGGGTTGATGTCCTTCAGAATGGACTGGTTGGATCTCCTTGCAGTCCAAGGGACTCTCAAGAGTCTTCTCCAACACCGCAGTTCAAAAGCATTAATTCTTTGGTGCTCAGCCTTCTTCACAGTCCAACTCTCACATCCATACATGACCACAGGAAAAACCATAGCCTTGTTACACAAATCTAGAAGCTGGAAAGAGTAAGTGCAAGTCCAGAATGCAAATGCACATCCACCATTCACATCAGACTCATTTTTTTTCTTATCATTTAAATGAGCATAGACATCATAATATGCATTCTCATAGGAAGTATATAAGCTATGACTCAAAAATGTGGATCACCATCCCAATGGCCATGACTAAACACACACTGAAATCTTTTCATTTTTCTTGAATTCACCTTAAAAGGATAAATGTTTAAAAGTCAGGAGAATTAAAAGTAACGTTGCCTCTTCAGGATTTCTGTAGTGATTCCTGACTCTAGTAGTCACTTGGGGCACTCAGTTACTAGAATCACTGTCGTTTATGTTTCAGTGTGCTATTTATCATCTCAAATAGATGATAAGAGTTATCATGGACTAAATATTTGATTCTTTCCAAACTTCATGTTTTGAAGCTAACCCCCAGTGTGATGATATTTAGAGCTGGGGCTCAAGGGCAGCAGAACATTATACCGCACATATGCCATGTTGGTATATTGATGATTTCCATCTGTAGGCACTTGGAAAACAGCAAGCACAAGGAGAGGCTTTTCCTGAACTCCCCATAAATGCCTAAAGACAGATTATCCAGAAGGAATCATGCTGTGTGCTCGTGCTCAGTTGCTTCAGCCTTTTTGACTCTTTGTGACCCTATAGACTGTAGCCCACCAGGTTCCTTTGTCCAGTGGGATTCTGCAGGCAAGAATAGTCTTGTGGGTTGCCATTTCCTCCTCCAGGGGATCTTCTCAACCCAAGGATCGAACTCACATCTCTTATGTCTCATGCACTGGCAGGCAGATTCTTTACAACTGTTCCACCTGGCAAGTCCCATCTCTCCCTAGGCCATCAACCAGAAGGCTGAATGTCAATACCACATGCTAACAAATTTTGCAACAAACTATCACACCTCCATCCATTCTTGCAAGGGCCTAGTCATCTTTCCTAATAACCATCCACACTTGCCTAAGAGGGCTACGCTTCCACTTCCCTATTGGTGTTCAGTCACTATGTTGTGTCCAACTCCATGTGACCCCATGGATCGCAGCATGCCAGGCTTCCCTGTCCTCCACTACCTCCTGGAGTTTGCTCAAACTCTGTCCAATTAATTCTGAATCCTAGGCCACCTTGGGGAGTAACTCATTTTTCTCCCATGTATACATGGGGCATACATGTTAATAAACTTCTGTTTTTCTCTTGTTAACCTGTGTTGTCTCACAAAGGACTCATCTAACAACTCAGAAGGATAGGGGAAATATGGTTTCCCTCCCTTTGGTAGATGGGAGCTGGGCCTTTGGTAGGTCAAGGTTTAGAGGAGGTAACAAAGGTGGGGCTCATTGCCCTAATAGAAGAGATGTCAGAAGACGTCATTCCTCTCTCTCCACCCTCTGAGGGCACCATGAGAAGCTGGCTGCCTACAGGCAGGAAGAGGGCCTTCATCTGGGAACAGAATTGGCCCGCCCCTGACCTGGGACTTCTTGGCTTCCAGAAAGAACTGTGAGGAGTTCCTGTGCTTCTTGTTTTGGCAGTCGCAGGCTGACGTAGACAAATATGATGTTTACTAATAAGCTTCATTATGGGTTTTGTGCTTTCCTTTCACCTGGGTCAGTGGTGCACCCTGTGAAGCATACTTGTTACCACAGTCTCCCCATGACAGACCCTCCTGCTACCAGCAGGGCCTTTCCCGAGTGCCTCATGTTTTTTAAAACTTTCAACAGGGATACAAGGAGCAATCCTTTTAGAAGAAATCTCAGTCACCCAGACAAAATTGACTTAAACTAATCCTTCTCAATATATTAAATAATATTTCCTGTTATTGTGTCATGCATTACAATCGTGGAATGATGACTTGAAAAAGAGATGGAGGAGAATGAGTAGGGATGGATGGCAGTGACATCAGAATTGGTCCTATATGTTTTCAGTTCCTTATAAGGTCAGTTTAAATTTTTCATTTAAATTCACTATTTAAAATTTGGATACCATTACCCCTGAAAGTTGGGGCTTCCCAGGTGGCGATAGTGGTAAAGAACCTGCCTGCATTGCAGGAGACACAGGTTAGATCCCTGGGTCAGGAGGAGCCCTTGGAGGGGAGGACATGGCCACCCACTCCAGTATTCTTGCCTGGAGAATCCCATGGACAGAGGAGCCTGGCGAGCCACAGTCCATGGGGTCACAAAGAGCCGGACACAACTGAAGCGACTTAACACACATGCACCCGTGAAAGTACTGATAAGAGTCTGAGACAGAAGGTAAAAACCTTTTCAGGTTAGGGTGTGGCCTCCCTTGGCAGTGATGAAATAAGATTTGGTGGGAGCAAGGGCTCTGAAATGAATTCTTTCAGGATTCCAGGGAAGGGATGCAAGGAGGCAGGAGGGTTGTGCTCTAACTGGGTTGTGGGTAGGATGTCTGTTACAAGGTAGACATGGTAAGTCTAAAGAAACCACATTGAAGGGCAGATCATTGTTGTCAAGTACAGGATTTATTAACTGGAGATTAGTCTCTGTTTACTGCAGAACTAGCATTTTTGCAGTGTAAAAAAACAACGGACTTTGGAGGCAGATGGATTTGGGTTTGAACTCTAAAATTGTCTTTTACTAACTTTCTGGTCACTAGAAGCAAGTCCTTGAAACTCTTTAATAAAGTTTCAGCTGCCTTGTCACCCCAATGTGGGTAAATACCACATTTGCCAAATCATTGCTATAGGTGGATCATGTTTGTAAAGCACCTGATATCTGTCTGGTATCTATTAGGAAATCTTTACTGTATTATATTATATATTATGTATTTATATGCATGTTTCCAACATGGTGCTAGTGGTAAAGAACCCACCTGCCAATGCAGGAGATATATGAAATAGGATTCGATCCTAGAGTCGGGGAGATCCCCTGGAGGAGGACAGCATGGCAACTCACTCCAATATTCTTGCCTGAAGAATCCCATGGACAGAGGAGCCTCAAAGAGGCTCCAGAGGGTCTCAAAGAGTCAGACACAACTGAATCGACTTAGCAAGCATGTGTATTTATATTACTATATTTATATTACTGCTCTCAAAACAATTTTTGAAAAAATTGCACATATTTTTTGTGCATTGAAATAAATTTAGTTTACTGGCTTCTTTATAGATAGTAGTTTTAACACTAAAAAAATAAATTTATTAAAAAAATTCTCTAGCCTCCCTCTCATGTTCACAATGACCTGATGGCCCAGCAATGGCCTCAGTTCCTGCTACTCGGAAAAAAGATACAGGATGAGCCATGGAGGCCCCAGACATCCCAGGGAAGCCCAGTCCACCCTGATAACTTGAGGAAAATAGGAGGCACACTGGTAAGTGACTATAGGAATGGCGTGTGCACGGAATTTCGGTGAATACCTCTGAGGGAAGCCAGCATTGAATTCCATCTTAAATGGACGAGGCTGCCACATCATTGAAGTGAGTCTCTGGACTTTCCCAGCCCAGAGTGCTGTGCTGACAGCCAGAGAGCTTCTGCAACCCAGAGGCAGAAAACCTGCAGGAGACTCACAAACGTTTTACTTTCTTAATGAGGCCGCGTGGCTCAGAAGAAAACGTGGCATACCCTTACATTTCTGCCTGACGACCAGTGGTGATCACGAATATGCCTACACCAGGCTGGATGACTGTAAATTGTTACTGAAGCAACTTGGAGGAATCTTTCCCCAGACTAATCTCAGGGCAGAGTGAGGACAAAGATGAGTCTAATCATTCCCCACAGAAGCATTCCCTCTGGTGGATATCTCCATTGATGAATTGCTTTTGATCAGCTGGCTAGAACAGGAGAATCATCAGAAGCCATGTGGTCAACACCATGTGATCATATTACTGTCACACAGTTACAGGCTGTAACCCAGCCCCAGCCAATTATTTTAAAAATGAGAGTTCTATGGGCATAAATTGAATGTGTAGAATCCTATATCAAAAGAGAAAAAAAAAAGCCACCAACTTTATGCTCAGTCAAAAGTGTGTGGTTTGAGATCAGCTCTATGTTCTGTGATGATCTGTAGAAGTTGGATGGGAGTGAGGTGGGATGGGGGTGAGGTGGGAGGAGGCTCAAGAGGGAGGGGATATATGTATAGTTATGACTGATTCACTTTGTTGTATGGCAGAAATTGATGCAACACTGTAAATAAATTATCCTCTGATTAAAAATAAATTTTTTAAAAGACCCCTGTTTATGAAGGAAAGTGTTATACATTGTTTTTCCCAATAGTCAAAGATAGCCTCTTTCTTTCTTTCTTTTAATTCCAGACTGGCAGGATTCTTACCTAAACCTTATTCTAGTGGTAGATTTTTTTTTTTTTTTTTTTTTTT
>SJYW01038951.1:542858-590823 GCA_006410735.1 Raphicerus campestris
CTCTTCTCATAAAGTGGCTAAAGTACTGGAGTTTCAGCTTTAGCATCATTCTTTCCAAGAAAATCCCAGGGTTGATCTCCTTCAGAATGGACTGGTTGTATCTCCTTGCAGTCTGAGGGACTCTCAGGAGTCTTCTCCAACACCACAGTTCAAAAACATCAATTCTTCTGCGCTCAGCCTTCTTCACAGTCCAACTCTCACATCCATACATGACCACAGGAAAAACCATAGCCTTGACTAGATGGACCTTAGTCAGCAAATTAATGTCTCTGCTTTTGAATATGCTATCTAGGTTGGTCATAAGTTTTCTTCCAAGGTGTAAGCATCTTTTAATTTCATGGCTGCAATCACCATCTACAGTGATTTTGGAGCCCCCAAAATAAAGTCTGACCCTGTTTCCACTGTTTCCCCATCTATTTCCCATGAAGTGATGGGACTAGATGCCATGATCTTCGTTCTGAATGTTGAACTTTAAGCCAACTTTTTCACTCTCCTCTTTCACTTTCATCAAGAGGCTCTTTAGTTCCTCTTCACTTTCTGCCATAAGGGTGGTGTCATCTGCATATCTGAGGTTACTGATATTTCTCCTGGCAATTTTGATTCCAACTTGTGTTTCTTCCAGCCCAGCATTTCTCATGATGTACTCTGCATATAAGTTGAATAAGCAGGGTGACAATATACACCCTTGATGTATTCCTTTTCCTATTTGGAGCCAGTCTGTTGTTCCATGTCCAGTTCTAACTGTTGCTTCCTGACCTGCATACATATTTCTCAAGAGGCAGGTCAGGTGATCTGGTATTCCCATCTCTTTCAGAATTTTCCACAGTTTATTGTGACCCACACAGTCAAAGGCTTAGCTAATCAAATCCAATAATATACAAAAAGAATGATATACCATGACCAAATAGGGTTTGTTCCAGGCCTGCAAGGCTGGGTTCAGCATTCAAAAATCAGTTAATGTAATCCATTAACATTAACAGACCAAACCGAAAAACCATATGATCATCTGAATAGATGCAAGAAGGGAATTCAACAAAATCCACCAGCTATTATGATAACAAAACAAAACAACCTCTCAACAAGATAGGGATAAAAAGGGAACTTCCTCAACTTGGTAAGAAATCTACAAAAAATTTATAGCTAACTTTATATTTAACAGTGAGATACTCAATGCTTTCCCACTAAGATTAGGTACAGAAAATGATGTCCCTCTTGTTCCTTTTCAGTATCATAGTGGAAGTCCTAGCTAATGTAATAAAATAAGAAAGGAAGTAAAAGGTATACAGATTGGTAATAAAAAGTAAAACTGTGTTCACAGATGACATGATCATTCATGTAGAAAATCTAAAAGAATCAACACTGACAAAATCCTAGAACTAATAAGCAATTATAACAAAGTTGCAGGACAGATTAATGTGGAAAAGTCAATCCCTTTCTATGTACCAGCAATAGATAAGTGAAATTTGAAATTAAAAACAATACCATTTTCACTAGGATGCCCATGAAATTTTTAGTTATAAATCTAACAAAATATAATCAAGATCAGTATGAAGAAAACTATAAAACTCAGATGAAAGAAAAATAACATCAATAAATATTCCATATTCATGAGTAGGAAGATGCAATATTGTCAACATGTCAGTACTTCCCAACTTGATCTATGGATTTGAGGAAATCTCAATCAAAATCCTAATAACAATGTGATATTGGTGAAAGAATAGACAAATAGATCAATGGAACAACAGGGATCCATGACATAGGCTCATATAAATATAAGCACCAACTCTTTGATACAGGGTAAGATAGTCTTTTTAACAAAAAAATTGTTGGAACAACTTGACACCTGCATGTAAAAAAAGTAATCTACACATGAACCTTACACCCTTCACAAAAATTAACTCAAAATATATCATAGGCCTAAATATAAAATACAAATTTAGACAACTCCTAGAAATAACAGAGAAAATCTAAATAACTGTGTTTGGCAATGACTTTTCAGATACAGCACCAAGGATACAATACATGAAAGAAATAATTGATACACTGTGCTTTATTAAAATTTTAAAACTCCTTTTTTAAAACAGACACTATCAAATGAATAAGAAAAGTGAAAGACAGAGACAGTATTTGTAAAATGTACGTCTGATAAACGACTTTATTGAAAATACACATATAACTCAACAATAAAAAATGAGCCAAAGACCTTAATGGACACCTTACTAAAGAAGTTATATGAATGATGTGCATATGAAAAGATGTTCTGTATTATATGCCATCTAAAAAATGCAAATAAAAGCAGCAGTGAGATATCTTTCACGTCTATGAGAATGACCAAAACCCAGAATACTGATAACACTGAATGGTAGCAAGGATATAGAACAACTGAAACTCTTATTAACTGCTAGCCAGAATGCAAAATGGCATATCACTTTAGAAGATAGTTTGATAGCTTTTTATAGATCAAAACATATCAGTGCTTTTACCATATGATCTGTCAATCATGCTTCATGGTGTTGACACAAAGGAACTGAAAGCACATGTTTGCCCAAAACAGATGGATATTTTAAGTGACTTATCCATCATTGCCGAAACCTGGAAGCAACCAAAATATCTTTCAATAGGTGAATGGATACACAAATTTTGGAACAGGTTGATGATGAAATACTACTCAATGTTAAATAAAAATAGGCTATCAAATAAGTCATGTAACAGCATGGAGGAAATGTAGATACATATTACTAAGTGAAAGAAACCAATGTGAAAAGGCTACATACTATATGATTCCAAGTGTGTGATATTCTTGATATTCTCTCTACCTATGGAGAGAAAAGGATCAAGGGTTGCCAGGAATTGAATAGGTAGAGCACAAAGGAATTTTAGGGTAGTGAAAATCCTCTGTATGATACTAGAATAGTGGGAACATGTTATTATCAGTTCAGTCGCTCAGTCGTGCACGACTCTTCACGACCCCATGAATCGCAGCATGCCAGGCCTCCCTGTCCATCACCATCTCCCGGAGTTCACTCAGACCCACGTTCATCGAGTCAGTGATGCCAGCCAGCCATCTCATTCTCCGTCGTCCCCTTCTCCTCCTGCCCCCAATCCTTCCCAGCATCAGTCTTTTCCAATGAGTCAACTCTTCGCATGAGGTGGCCAAAGTACTGGGGTTTCAACTTTAGCATCATTCTCTCCAAAGAAATCCCAGGGCTGATCTCCTTCAGAATGGATTGGTTGGATCTCCTTGCAGTCCAAGGGACTCTCAAGAGTCTTCTCCAACACCACAGTTCAAAAGCATCAATTCTTCAGCACTCAGCCTTCTTCACAGTCAACTCTCACATCCATACATGACCACAGGAAAAACCATAGCCTTGACTAGACGGACCTTAGTTGGCAAAGTAATGTCACTGCTTTTGAATATACTATCTAGGTTGGTCATAACTTTTCTTCCAAGGAGTAAGCGTCTTTTAATTTCATGGCTGCAGTCAACATCTGCAGTGATTTTGGAGCCAAAAAAATAAAGTCTGACACTGTTTCTATTGTTTCCCCATCTATTTCCCATGAAGTGATGAGACCAGATGCCATGATCTTTGTTTTCTGAATGTTGAGCTTTAAACCAACTTTTTCGCTTTCCTCTTTCACTATCATCAAGAGGCTCTTTAGTTCTTCTTCACTTTCTGCCATAAGGGTGGTATCATCTGCATATTGTATAAAGTCATAGAATGTATAAAACTGAGAATAAGCCCAACTTAAACTATGGACTTCGTGATTATGATGCCTCAGTGTACAGGCTGAAGATACATCTTTATTCAGCAAAGAACAATTAATATAATTGGGCAAATGCACCAAGTAAAATAGTAATATGCAGGTCAGGAAGCAACAGTTAGAACTGGACATGGAACAACAGACTGGTTCCAAATAGGAAAAGGAACATATCAAGGCTGTATATTGTCACCCTGCTTATTTAATTTATATGCAGAGTACATCATGAGAAACGCAGGGCTGGATGAAGCACAAGTTGGAATCAAGATTGCCGGGAGAAATATCAGTAACCTCAGATATGAAGATGACACCACCCTTATGGCAGAAAGTGAAGAAGAACTAAAAAGCCTGTTGATGAAAGTAAAAGAAGAGAGAGAAAAAGTTGGCTTAAAGCTCAACATTCAGAAAATGAAGATCATGGCATCTAGTCCCATCACTTCATGGGAAATAGATGGGGAAACAGTGTCAGACTTTATTTTGGGGGCTCCAAAATCACTGCAGGTGGTGACTACAGCCATGAAATTAAAAGATGCTTACTCCTTGGAAGAAAACTTATGACCAACCTAGATAGCATATTCAAAAGTAGAGACATTACTCTGTCAACAAAGGTCTGTCTAGTCAAGGCTATGGTTTTTCCAGTGGTCATGTATGGATGTGAGAGTTGGACAGTGAAGAAAGCTGAGCACTGAAGAACTGATGCTTTTGAACTGTGGTGTTGGAGAAGTCTCATGAGAGTCCCTTGGACTGCAAGGAGATCCAACCAGTTCATTCTGAAGGAGATCAGCCCTGGGATTTTTTTTGGAGGGAATGATGCTGAAGCTGAAACTCCAGTACTTTGGCCACCTCCTGCGAAGAGTTGGCTCATTGGAAAAGACTCTGATGCTGGGAGGGATTAGGGGCAGGAGGAGAAGGGGACGACCGAGGATGAGATGGCTGGCTGGCATCACCGAGTTGACGTACATGAGTTTGAGTAAACTCTGGGAGTTGATGATGGACAGAGAGGCCTGGCTGCTGCAATTCATGAAGCCACAAAGAGTTGGTCACTACTGAATGACTGAACTGAAAATAGGAATAATGCTAGAAAATAAGGAAAAGTTAATGGAAATTTATAGATTCATGTGGAACAAACAAGTTACAAGGTAAACTTACTAGAATACATTCCTGGATACGGATACTCAGAATGGTAAGAATTTGACTTAGGTATATTTTATTTTATAAACTCAATACAAGTGGGTATTTTTGACACCACCTCACAGTCTGGGTAAATTTATTTAAAAGTTAGAATGTATACTGAACACCAACATATTTTTGAAAAAGATTAATTTATAAATTAATTTTTTAGCCTTAAGGCAATGGCAGCCCACTCCAGTACTCTTGCCTGGAAAATCCCATGGACGGAGGAGACTGGTGGGCTGAGGTCCACGGGGTCGTGAACAGTCAGACACGACTGAGCGACTTCACTTTGACTTTTCACTTTCCTGCAGTGGAGAAGGAATGGCAACCCACTCCAGTATTCTTGCCTAGAGAATCCCAGGGAATGGGAGCCTGGTGGGCTGCAGTCTATGGGATCACACAGAGTCAGACATGACTGAAGTGACTTGGCAAACTTCATTAGATATAAAAACATTCTAAACATGTAGTAATTAAAGCAGTATGTTTTGGAAAATCAAGAAGCAAAAGATCAATAACCAAAAAATGCATGACCCAGAATATTCTCTTATAGGTGGGAGTTCATTTATGCTGATGGTGCTATTTTAAGTCAGGGTAAGATAGGATGGGGCATTCAGTTAATGCCTTGGGGGTGACTAGAAATTTTATTACCAAGCACAGGATAAAGTAGGCAACACTGTGGTAGAAAATTAACCCAAATATCTTAGAGATTGTAATAAACTCTGTTGAGACTGAGCATAGATCTGCTTTACTAATGATGCACTCATTCCCCAGCTGTTGTTAGTATTGGCTTCTAACAGCTCTCTACTGATGATGAAGTGCATCTTGAGTGGTAAAACCCTTTCGTGTCATTAATGGATCAGCTAACTGCACTTTGCTCTGTTTTACCTTTTTCTCCTGCACTTCTCTTCCTTTATGGCCTTTCAGGCTTTATACCAGAATATTCACTTAATAATCATTTGTAAAAGAATCCCCATTATAGGTTCTGAATCTCAAGAACCTAACTTACCTAAGATGACCTAACAAAGCAAAAGATTATTTCTCATTTACATAAAGTAACATGTTATTTGTTAGAGCTTTGTTTCCACTTGTTGCCTCTGGGATTCAGGCTTTCACCAACTTGGATGATACTATTAAATATCTCAGCATATGACTTAAAAGTTCCTGTAATACATAGGGGAATTATACCCAGTCTTCAGAAACAGGGGCCAGAAATGACACATGTCACTTGTGATCATAGTCTCTTAGTCAAAACTAAATTTGTGGAGAATGGAAAGTAGAGGAGAGCACAGGAAATAGTTAATGACTATAGATTAGAAAATTGTATTTCATGAAACTGTTTATATAAAATATAATCAGAAATGAAAAGTTATCCTATGTTCATGGATTGGAATAATTAAGATTGTTACAATATCCATACTATTTAAAGCTATAATATTTACAGACTCAAAGCAATCCCTGTCAAGATTCAAATGGCACTTTTTACAGAAACATGAAAAGCAATGCTCAAATTTCTATGTAATCACCAAAGAACCTGAATAGCCAAATCAATCTTGAGAAAGAAGTATAAAGCTGATGCAATCACACTTCATGATTTCAAGCTGTAATATAAAGCTATAGCAATCAGATAGTGTGGTGTTTGTTCCTAATATTCCTGCACTGCTTTTAACTGCGCACTGTTGAGAATGATGTTAGCTATGGGGTTTGTCATATATGACCTTCATTATGTTAAGGTAAGTTCCCATTATTCCCACCTTCTGAAGAGTTCATAAAGTGAATTCTTTATCATAAATTGGAGCTGAATTTTGTCCAAATTTCTGTATCTTTTTTATGATCATGTGATTTTTATTCTTCAATTTATTAATGTGGTATATCACACTGATTCACTTGAACTATTCTTCAATCACTGGGATAAATCTACATGATCATAGTGTACAATCTTTTAATGTATTTTTAAATTTGGTTTGCTAATCTTTTGTTGAAGGTTTTTGCATCTATGTTTATCAGTGATATTGGCTTATAACTTCCCCTTTTGGGGGTAATACTTTTGTCTGGTTTTGGTATCAGAGTGCCCAATGTCACCAATTTTATTCAAAATGGTATTACAAGCCTAGTTACAGCAGTCAGATAAGAAAAGGAATCAGAATTGGAAAAGAAGTAAAACTGTCACTGTTTGCAGATGCTGAGATAACTATACATCAAAAATCCTAAAGATAGCACTGTAAACCTACTAGAGTGCTTCAGTGAATTCAATGATATTGCAGAATACAAAATTAACATACAGAAGTATGTTACATTTCTATACATTAAAAATGAGCTATCAGAAAGAGAAATCAATATGGAAAGATCTCTCATGTTCTTGGATAAAAAGGCAATATAGTTAAAATGGCCGTATTACCCAAGACAATCTACATTTTAATGGTATCACTATCAAATTATACATATTTTCCATAGAACTAGTAGAAATAATCCTAAAATTTATATTAAATGACAAAAGACTCAGAATTGCCAAAGCAATTTGAAGGTAAAAGAACAAAACACAACCCTGCCAGACTTAAGACAATGCTACAAAACTAAAGATGTCAAAACAGTATGGTACTGGCACAAAACCAGACTTTTAGATCAATGAATAGGATAGAGAGCTCAGAAATAAACCCACATATCTGTAGTCAATTAATCTTCAGCAAAGGAAGGAAGAATATACAATGGAGTCAGTCTCTTCAGCAAATGGTGGTGAGAAAGCTGAACAGTAACATGTAAATCAAGTTAGAACACTCCCTCATACCGTAGACAAAACTAAACTCAAAATAGCTTAAAGACTTAAATATAATACATGACACCATAAAATTTCTAGATGAGAACATAGGCAAAACACTTTCTGACATAAATCATAGCAATATTTAGTCTCCCAAGGCAAAAGAAATGCAAAAAGGAACAAATAGGACCTACTCACACTTATCAGGGATGTGCAAATCAAAACCACAATGAAATATTGCACTTGACAGAAAAACTAGTATCCAAAAGATCACCAGTAACAGGTGTTGACAAGAATGTAGAGAGATAGGAACTCTGTGCATTGCTGGTGGGAATGTATGGTTGAGTCTCATGGTGAAAGTAAAGTCTGATGCTGTAACAATATTGCATAGGAACTTGGATAATTAGATCCATGAACCAAAGTAAATTGGAAGTGGTCAAACAGGAGATGGCAAGAGTGAACATTGACACTCTAGGAATCAGGGAACTAAAATGGACCAGAATGGGCTAATTTAATTCAGATGACCAATATATCTACTACTTTGAGCAAGAATCCCTTTGAATAAATGGAGTAGCCCTCACAGTCAACAAAAGAGTCTGAAATGCAATACTTGAGGGCAGTCTCAAAAATGACAGCATGGTCTCTGTTCATTTCCAAGGCAAACTATTCAATATCACAGTAATCCAAGTCTATGCCCCAACCACTAATGCTGAAGAAACTGAAGTTGAATGGTTCTATGAAGACCTACAAGACCTTCTAGAACTAACACCAAAAAAAGATGTCCTTCTCATCATAGGAGACTGGAATGCAAAAATAGGAATTCAAGAGATACCTGGAATAGCAGGCAAGTTTGTCCTTGGAGTACAAAATGAAGCAGGGCAGAGGCTAACAGAGGTTTGCCAAGAGAATGCACTGGTCATAGGAAACATCCTCTTCCAACAACACAAGAGATAACTCTACATGTGGACATCACCAGATGGTCAACACTGAAATCAGATTGATTATAGTCTTTGCAGCTGAAGAAGGAGAAGCTCTATACAGTCAGCGAAAACAATAGCAGAAGCTTACTGTGACTCAGATCATGAACTCCTTATTGCAAAATTCAGACTTAAAATGAAGAAAGTTGGGAAAACCACTAGGTCATTCAAGTACGACATAAATCAAATCCCTTAAAATTGTACAGTGGAAGTGGCAAGTACGTTCAAGGAATCAGATCTGACAGAGTGCCTGAAGAACTCTGGATGGAGGTTTGTAACACTGAGTGGGAAGTCATGATCAAAACCGTCCCCAAGAAAAAGAAATGCAAAAAGGCAAAATGATTGCCTGAGGAGGGCTTATAAACAGCTGAGACAAGAAGAGAAGTGAAACACAAAGGAGAAAAGATAAGTTAATCTGAATGCAGAGTTCCAAAGAATAGCAAGGAGAGATAAGAAAGACTTCCTAAGTGATGAATGCAAAGAAATAGAGGAAAACAATAAAATAGGAAATACTAGTGCTCTTTTCAAGAAAATCAAAGATATCAAAGGAACATTTCATGCATAGATGGGTACAATAAAGGAAATAAATGATATGGACCTAACAGAAACAGAAGATATTAAGAAGAAGTGGCAAGATTACATAGAACTATACCAAGAGATATTAATGGTCCAGAAAACCACTATGGTGTGATCACTCACCCAGAGCCAGACATCCTAGAATGTGAAGTCAAGTGGAACTTAAGAAGCATCACTATGAACTAAGCTAGTTCAGGTGATGCAATTCCAGCTGAACTGTCTCAAATCCTGAAAGATGATGCTGTGAAAGTGTTGTACTCAATATGCCAGCAAATTTGGAAAGCTCAGCAGTGGTTACACGACTGGAAAAGGTAGGTTTTCATTCTAATCCCAAAGGCAATGCCAAAGAATGTTCAAACTACTGCAAAATTTCACTCATCTCACATGCAAGCAAAGTAATGCTCAAAATTCTCCAAGCCAGGCTTCAACAGTATGTGAACTGAGAACTTCCAGATACTCAAGTAGGATTTAGAAAAGGCAGAGGAACCAGAGATCATATTGCTAACAACTGGTGGATCCATTGGATCACAGAAAAGGCAAGAAAATTCCAGAAAAACAACTACTTCTGCTTCGTTGACTATGCTAAAGCCTTTGACTGTGTGGAGCACAACAAACTGGAAAATTCTGCAAAAGGTGGGAATACCAGACCACCTTACCTGCCTCCTGAGAAACCTGTATGCAGGTCAAGAAGCAATAGTTAGAACCGGACATGGAACAATGGACACTGATTCTAAATTGGGAAAGTAGTGCAACAGCACTGTATCTTGTCACCTTGCTTATTTAATTTATGTGCAGACTGCATCATGCAAAATGCCAGGCTGGATGAAGCACAAGCTGGAATCAAGATTGCCGGGAGAAATATCAATAACCTCAGATATGCAGATGACACCATCCTAGTAGCAGAAAGCAAAGAGGAACTAAAGAGCCTGTTGATGAAGGTGAAAGAGGAGAGTGAAAAAAAAAAAAACTGGCTTAAAATTCAACATTCAAAAAATGAAGATCATGGCATCCAGTCCCATCACTTCATGGCAAATAGATGGCGAAACAACGGAAACAGTGACAGCCTTTATTTTCTGGGCTTCAAAATCACTGCAGATGGTGACTGCAGTCATGATATTAAAAGATGTTTGCTTCTTGGAAGGAAAGCTATGACAAACCTAGACAGCATATTAAAAAACAGAAACATTAGTTTGCCAACAAAGGTCTGATTAGTCAAAGCTATGGTTTTTCCACTTGTCATGTATGGATGTAAGAGTAGAACTATAAAGAAGGCTGAGCACCAAAGAATTGATGCTTTTGAAACGTGGTGTTGGAGAAGAATCTTGTGAGTCTTGGACTGTAAGGAGATAAAACCAGTCAACTCTAAAGGAAATCAATCCTGAATATTCATTGGAAGGGCTGATGCTAAAGCTGAAACTCCAATTCTTTAGCCATCTGATGTGAAGAGCCAATCATTAGGAAAGACCCTGATGCTGGAAAAGATTGAAGGCAACAGGAAAAGGGGATGACAAAAGAGGAGTTAGTTGGATGGCATCATCAACGTAATGAACATGAATTTGAGCAAGCTCCAGGAGATGTTGAAGGACATGGAATCCTGTTGTGTTGCAGTCCATGGGACAGCACAGAGGTGGACATGACTGAGGGACTGAACAAGAACAATGAATTGTGCAGTATGGGGAATATAATCAGTAATTATATAGTATCTTTGTATGATGACATGTCTTGACTTATGGTGATCAGTTAAAAATATATAGAAATATTGATTCCCTACAAAGGGTAATGGAAACTAATAGTGTTGTAAGTAATTTATACATAAAAAGCAAACAAACATACTCACAGACAAAGAGATCATATTTGTACTTACTAGAGGTGAGAAGGCTGTGAACAGGGGAGGGGAAAACTGAATAAAAGTTGTGAACAGATATAAACTTTTAGTTACATTTAAGTACTAGGGATATAAGGTACAATATCATAAGTATAATTATCACTGCTATATGGTATATTTGAAAATTGCTTAGAGGGAAAATCCTAGAAGTTCCCATCATAAGTAAAATAGTCATATTTTGTAAGTATTAATATATAAGATGGTGAATGTTAACTAGACTTAGTGTGGTAATCACTTTATGATGTATGTAAATCAAATCATTATGTTTAAACTTATGAAGTGCTGTATGTCAATTATATCTCAATAAAACAGGAAGAAAAAACCCAGTAGGATGGTGGTATGAAAACAAACACATAAACCAATGGAATAGAATCAAGAGCTGTGAAATAATTTCATGCAATATATTGTTGTTCAGTTGTGTCTGACTTTTTGTGACACCTCCCCCCCCCAAAAAAAATGGGCTGCAGCACATCAGGCTTCCCTGTTCTCCTCCATCTCCCAGAGCTTGCTCAAACTAATGTACACTGAGTCAGCGATGCCATCCAAACACCTCCTCTTCCGTCATCCTCTTTTCCTACTGCCTTCAATCTTTCCCAGCATTGGGGTCTTTTCTAATGAGTCAGCTCTTTGCATCAGGTGGTCATAATATTGGAGCTTCAACTTCAGCATCAGTCCTTCCAATAAACATTCAGGACTGATTTACTTTAGAACTGACTAGTTTGATCTCTTTAACGTACAAGGGACTCTCAAGAGTCTCCAGCACCACAGTTCAAAAGCATCAATTCTTTGGCACTCATACTATTTTATTGCCCAGCTTTCACATTCATACATGACTACTGGAAAAACCATAGCTTTGACTAGACAGACCTTTGTTAGCAAAGACATGTCTCTGCCTTTTAATATGCTTTCTAGGTTTGTCCTAGCTTTTCTTCCAAGGAGCAAGTGTCTTTTAATTTCATGGCTTCAGTCACCATCCACAGAGATTATGGAGCCAAAGAATATAAAGTCTGTCACTGTTTCTATTGTTTCCCCATCTCTTTGCCATGAAGTGATGGGACTGGATGCCATGATCTTAGTTTTTTGAATGTTGAGTTTTAAGCCAGTTTTTTCATTCTCCTCTTTCGTCTTCATCAAGAGGCTGTTTAATTCCTCTTTGCTTTCTGCCATTAGCATGGTGTAATCTGGTTAGCTAATATTTGATCAGGGAGCCAAAATAAGTCAATGGTGATAAGACAATCTCTTTAATAAATGATGATGGGAAAAACTGGATATTCACCTGAAAAATAATGCAGCTAGAACTCTATATTATACTACTAACAAAAGCTAACTCAAAATAGATTAAAGATATAAATATAAGATATGAACCCATAACAATTCTTGAAGAAAACCTCAGGGAATAATTCTTTGATGTGCATGTTGGGAATGAGTTTTTTGGACATGGCATCTAAACCACGTTCAACAAAAACAAAAAATTAACAAATGGGACCACATCAAACTAAACAGTCTTCTGACCTATGCAATAGTAAAAATATTTGCAAATCACATCTGATTAAGGACTAATATCTGAAACGTATAAATACCTAACAAACTCAATAGTAAAAACCAAACAATGCAATAAAAATTTTGGCAAAGGATGTGAAGACATTTTAAGAAGATGGCATACAGATGGCCAATAGTTACAGTCCAAAGGTACTCAACCTCACTAATCATTCAGTTCAGTTCAGTCCAGTCACTCAGTCGTGTCCGACTCTTTGAGACCCCACGAATTGCAGCATGCCAGGCCTCCCTGTCCATCTCCAACTCCTGGAGTTCACTCAGACTCATGTCCATCGAGTCAGTGATGCCATCCAGCCATCTCATCCTCTGTCGTCCCCTTCTCCTGCCCCCAATCCCTCCCAGCATCAAAGTCTTTTCCAGTGAGTCAGTTCTTCGCATGAGGTGGCCAAAGTACTGGAGCTTCAGCTTTAGTATCATTCCTTCCAAAGAAATCCCAGGGCTGATCTCCTTCAGAATGGACTGGTTGGATTTCCTTGCAGTTCAAGGGACTCTCAAGAGTCTTCTCCAACACCATAGTTCAAGAACATCAATTCTTTGGCACTCAGCCTTCTTCACAGTCCAACTCTCACATCCATACATGACCACTGGAAAAACCATAGCCTTGACTAGACGGACTTTTGTTGGCAAAGTAATGTCTCTGCTCTTCAATATGCTATCTAGGTTGGTCATAATTTTTCTTCCCAGGAGGAAGCGTCTTTTAATTTCATGGCTGCAGTCACCATCTACAGTGATTTTGGAGCCCCCCCCCAAAAAAAAAATCTGACAGATGCAAATCAAAATGACAGGATACCACCATATGCCTGTTAGACTGGCTACCATCATAAAGACAGTTGATAAAATCTGGAGATGATGTCTAAAGAAGAGAGATCTCTTGTGCATTGTTGATGGGACCGTGAAATAGTAAAGCCACTGTGGAAACCATGTGGAGGTTTCTCCAAAAATCAAAAATATAACTACTATATGTTCCAACAATTCCTCTTCTGAATACATATCCAAAAGAAAACCAGTATGTAGAATGACCCATGTATCTGTGTCTGGAGGTTGCTAGCAATCCTTGGCATTCTTTGGTTTGTAGCTGCATCATTCTAATTGATCTGTAATTTCTGTCACATGGCATTCTTTCCTTTGTGTGTATCTGAAAAGTATTTCTTTTTTCAGGAGAAATTATAATCAGCCCATTTAGGGTTCACTCTAATACTATACGACCTCATTTTAAACTGAGTACATCTACAAAGACTGTATTTCCAAAGACAGTCACAGTGACAGGTGCCAAAACCTATTTTGGCAGGGGGACAGAATTCTGCTATGTAAAGGTACATTTGGGTAGTCCTTGAGCCAAAATCTTCAGTTTGAAGTCCCGAGTCTCCTGAGCACAGATCTGCCTTTGTGTCCCTATTGTGTCTAGCCTTTGGCACTAAGGTGCCCATGGTAAACCTGACCTCTGTGCCAACCTAATGACGAGTTTCAGATGACAGCAATTGGGCTTTTGGTCACTTACATACCCAGCAAATGTAACATTTTCATGGCCACCACATATACCTTTCTGTAAAATTGTTTGCTTTCAAATATCTACAAATTATTGTAAAAAAATGTCAGAAACTTTATTTTCAACAAGTTTCTTTAAAGGTATCTGCAAACTTAATTGGTGCATCAATTGGCAGGTGCAAGTTAATTATATGGGTACTTAATTGCTAATTTCCTATGCAAAGCGATATTTGAACTTTTAATTCTCAATTGAGCATGCATCAAAATGGGATTTTAACTGCTCAAAGTAACTACAAAATTTGTAAGTGTATTTTTGTACCTCCATATAAGCTTGCTCTGATACTGTCAATATAGTCTCTGATTTCAAAGCATGACACTTGGAACGCCATTTGATAGGTAAATATGTTAACAAAATATTTGCTTATTTCTAGAAAGGTAAACATCTAGATAGGGCGCAAAAATATGTTTACTTCTTTAAAAATTATAATACTGTCCATTATGTTAAAATTCTCAAGCTAATAGCTAGAAGGTGAACATTAAAACCACATTTAAAAATACATTATATGTATATATATATTATATGTATATGAAAATATATAAATTATATATGATATGAAATATGATAATCTAGCTAATATATTTTTGCAAAAAGTATGCATGTATGTGAAAATTTATATGTATTCTGTCATTTACAGATAAGTAAGAATCATAATGCATTCTATTTTGGAACTGTGGTAGTTATCTAGGGTAGCGCTCAAGATTTTTGCCATTGGTAGTCACACATCTCAGGTGTTAAACACTAGTGTATCCACTGCTATGAAGGGATTTTGCAGATGTAATTAATGTCCCAAATCAACTGAACTTAAAAGATAGGGAGTTTATCTTAATTCTTCAGGATTTAAATCTGAACCTAGAGATCAGAGGTGGGAGAAGTCAGAAATTCAAAGCATGAGAATGATTTGACACAATATTGTCTAGAAGTTGCAGGAGCTGATTTCTGGAAGCCAACAGTGTCCCCTACTCCTCAGCTGACAGACAAGGAAGCAAGGACTCAGTACTATTATCATAAGAATTGTAATCAACAAAAATGAGCCTTGGAAGTTATTTCCCCAACTCCTCCAATGATAGCTGACTTACAAAAACCTTAAGCAGAAAATCTAGTACTAATAAGACAGACTTTTGACTTACAGAACCATGAGCTAATAAATGTATATTGTTTTAAGCTGCTTACTTTGTGCCATTTGTTACATAGCAACATAAAACTTAAATAGCATCTTATTTTTTAACACAATAATAAAGCATTTGTGTTTTTTACTTCAGGTCATATACTTTGTACATATATTATGTTAGTAGTTTTATAACATCTTTTACAAGTTTCAGTGAGGTTTTTTTCTTATCCGGTTTTTAAAGTGAAATTGCTGAATAGAGGTATATGTATAAAAATTTAAGTTTTTCTATAGAATTTCCAAAATTGATCCAAGAAATTTTTTGACACTTTATCAGAAGAATTGAACATATTCATTTCTGTTTTCTACTTGTCAACAGTTTGACACATAATGTTTTCAGTCTGATAGCTGAAAATGGTGTTTCTTTTCCTTGGTTTATATTTCCTTGACTAAAATATAGGTTATGCATATGTAAGCTATGTAATTTCTTATTTTGTGTCTTACTAAATTATTTCAGCTGTTCATTTTCTACTCATCTGATTAATTTTAAAAATGTGTTTGTAAAGCTGTTTATCCCTTAGGAGTGATATTTTCGTTTTCTCTGTCACACATGCTGGAAATATTTGAGTTTGTAACTTTTCTTTGACATTTATTCTGGTACTTTTTGTCTTTATCATGAGAACATTTAAACCAATTTCTAGTGAAAAAAACTATATCAGTCTTTCCTATAAGATTTTAGCCTTTGGAACTCTTCCTTTTCATAATTTAGCCTAAAAATGTTTTATACCAGATTTCTTGCAAAAAAAAAAAAACTTACAAGAATTCTACCTAGTTTCACCAACTGCAGATGAAAATACATGTATGTCCAAGAGTTAAAATAACTGTTATGCTCTTACTGAGAAGAGAATTTTTTAAAAACTAGTAAGAATTTTCATCTTTGTAATCTATTATGCTTGCAAGAGTAACTTTGGGGTTGGTAAAAGTTTTTTTTTTCCTTTCAAGAGGTTTTTTTTTTTTTTTTTTTAAATCACAGAAGCAAACCAGTTGATGAATAGGACTTTCTTACAGATAGAATACAGAAAATTTTTTTAAAATATGCATTTTGTGTTAAATCAGCTTAGTTCAGTTCAGTCACTCAGTTGTGTCCAACTCTTTGCGACCCCATGAATTGAAGCACACCAGGCCTCCCTGTTCATCACCATCTCTCGGAGTTTACCCAGACTCACGTCTATCGAGTCCATGATGCCATCCAGCCATCTCATCCTCGGTCGTCCCCTTCTCCTCCTGCCCCCAATCCCTCCCAGTATCAGAGTCTTTTCCAATGAGTCAACTCTTCACATGAGGTGGCCAAAGTACTGGAGCTTCAGCTTCAGCATCATTCCTTCCAAAGAAATCCCAGGGCTGATCTCCTTCAGAATGGACTGGTTGGATTTCCTTGCAGTCCAAGGGACTCTCAAGAGTCTTCTCCAACACCACAGTTCAAAAGCATCAATTCTTCAGCACTCAGCTTTCTTCACAGTCCAACTCTCACATCCATACATGACCACTGGAAAAACCATAGCCTTGACTAGACAGACCTTAGTCGGCAAAGTAATGCCTCTGCTTTTGAATATACTGTCTAGGTTGGTCATAACTTTTCTTCCAAGGCTCAAAAAATCAGAGCTTTCCAATTACTCTCATGTTACCGTCCTCCAAAATAACTATTTGAATCCAGTAATACATAAAATGAATAATATATCACAACAAGTCTAGTCTATTTCAGAAATGTAAGGTTGGTTTAATATTTGAAAATAAATCAATGTGATTCACTATACTTATAGAATAAAGGAGAAAACTCATAAACAGAAAATCATTTGATAAATTTCAACTGTCATTTAAGATAAAAATTCTTAAGCAACCTAGAAAAAGAAGGAAATACTTTTAATCCAAAAATGTAGCTACTAAATTCCATAGAAAACATCATACTTAAAAGTAAATTTTGAAAAAGTTTCCCCTGATTCTGGAAACAATAAAATGATACC
This sequence comes from Raphicerus campestris, assembly GCA_006410735.1. NCBI lineage: Eukaryota > Metazoa > Chordata > Mammalia > Artiodactyla > Bovidae > Raphicerus > Raphicerus campestris. The sequence goes on from SJYW01038951.1 coordinate 560,210, forward strand.
CTTTCTCCACTTCTATTCAGCATTGTACTAGTGTCATTGCTAGTACTAGGAAAGAAAAATGTTGAAAAAATGTAAGGGCTGAAAAGGAACAAAGCAATCACCATTATTCAGAGATAAATGTGATTGTATAGTAGAAAGTACAAAAGAACCTATACACAAAATCTTAAAACTGATCAATATAAATCATTTTCTATTTATATCCCAGCTACAAAAAAGTAGAAAATTTAAAAAGTAAAGTAACAGTAGAGATATTAAGCCTTCAAAAAATTTAGTAGGAGATTCACAAGAACGCTATAAAACATGTTGAGAAAATTTAAAGATTATACAAATCAATGTCAGANTTTTTTTTTTTTTTTTTTTAAATCACAGAAGCAAACCAGTTGATGAATAGGACTTTCTTACAGATAGAATACAGAAAATTTTTTTAAAATATGCATTTTGTGTTAAATCAGCTTAGTTCAGTTCAGTCACTCAGTTGTGTCCAACTCTTTGCGACCCCATGAATTGAAGCACACCAGGCCTCCCTGTTCATCACCATCTCTCGGAGTTTACCCAGACTCACGTCTATCGAGTCCATGATGCCATCCAGCCATCTCATCCTCGGTCGTCCCCTTCTCCTCCTGCCCCCAATCCCTCCCAGTATCAGAGTCTTTTCCAATGAGTCAACTCTTCACATGAGGTGGCCAAAGTACTGGAGCTTCAGCTTCAGCATCATTCCTTCCAAAGAAATCCCAGGGCTGATCTCCTTCAGAATGGACTGGTTGGATTTCCTTGCAGTCCAAGGGACTCTCAAGAGTCTTCTCCAACACCACAGTTCAAAAGCATCAATTCTTCAGCACTCAGCTTTCTTCACAGTCCAACTCTCACATCCATACATGACCACTGGAAAAACCATAGCCTTGACTAGACAGACCTTAGTCGGCAAAGTAATGCCTCTGCTTTTGAATATACTGTCTAGGTTGGTCATAACTTTTCTTCCAAGGCTCAAAAAATCAGAGCTTTCCAATTACTCTCATGTTACCGTCCTCCAAAATAACTATTTGAATCCAGTAATACATAAAATGAATAATATATCACAACAAGTCTAGTCTATTTCAGAAATGTAAGGTTGGTTTAATATTTGAAAATAAATCAATGTGATTCACTATACTTATAGAATAAAGGAGAAAACTCATAAACAGAAAATCATTTGATAAATTTCAACTGTCATTTAAGATAAAAATTCTTAAGCAACCTAGAAAAAGAAGGAAATACTTTTAATCCAAAAATGTAGCTACTAAATTCCATAGAAAACATCATACTTAAAAGTAAATTTTGAAAAAGTTTCCCCTGATTCTGGAAACAATAAAATGATACCCTTTCTCCACTTCTATTCAGCATTGTACTAGTGTCATTGCTAGTACTAGGAAAGAAAAATGTTGAAAAAATGTAAGGGCTGAAAAGGAACAAAGCAATCACCATTATTCAGAGATAAATGTGATTGTATAGTAGAAAGTACAAAAGAACCTATACACAAAATCTTAAAACTGATCAATATAAATCATTTTCTATTTATATCCCAGCTACAAAAAAGTAGAAAATTTAAAAAGTAAAGTAACAGTAGAGATATTAAGCCTTCAAAAAATTTAGTAGGAGATTCACAAGAACGCTATAAAACATGTTGAGAAAATTTAAAGATTATACAAATCAATGTCAGAATATACAATTTTCATGGATTGTCAGCTCAGAATTGAAAAGATGTCAACATATAAACCAATCCTTAGCTTCAATGTGATTCTGATAAAAAATATAGAAGGCTTTATTTTGGGGACTAGAAAGGTGTTTTAAATTTTATATAGAGATGAAAAGCATAAATAAAATCATGAAGAAGAAAAAGAAAGGTGGAGAATATATAATGTCACCTGTCAAAGTTCACTATGAAGCTATAATGATAAAGGAAATGCAGGACAGCACAAGAGTAGACAAATAGATCAATGAAAAAGATGTAGAGTCACACTTTAATCATCTGTTATTTGAGAAAAAAGTGAGAGAAAATCTGGTCTGTTTAGTAATTATTTCTCTATCAATAGGCATAAACAAAAAAGAATTCCTAATTACTACCTCAAACCATGAACAAAAATCAATTTTAGATGGAAATGTGAAGTTGAAAGATAAAACAATGATGAGTTTAGAGGAAAACATAATATATTGAACATTGAATTTGGAAGCATCTTTTCAAAACAAAAACCAATAGCTAGAACCATAAAGAAAAAAACTGACAAGTTGGACTGTATTAAAATATAAACTTTTGTTTATCATGGCTTTACCAAAGGAATAAAAAAAAAATATGCTTCAGAGTTGAGGGGCAGTATTGCTAAACATATAGTTAAAAACTCACACATGTAAAATATACAGAAATTTTATAAAACAATAAAGAAAGAAAATTCATTTGAGTTTGCCTGTTCAAATCCAAAATACTTGAGCTGGCATTCCATAAAAGGAAGTACTTAAAAAACCAATAAACAAAAAAAGGTGTTCAACTTTGTCATCAAGATAATGCATACTAAAATCACAGTTGGAGTACACTTATCTGAAAAATAAGTTTTTCCTTGTTTTTAAATAGTTCTATTACTGTTGATTCAATAGGCAGAACTTCTGCTTCTAGAACTAACTGCAGTGCTTTCTAAGGAAATTTTGTAAATCTTCAAGGTTGGTTTATATAAGTTTCTAAATTCATAGTAATAACTGTTTTGTAAGGTGTTTTAAGAAAAGATCTAATTTGGAGGTATGAGTAATAAATAATCTTGGTTTCTTGCCTATTTTCCCTGTTTGAATAACTTACATAAGTACCCTATTTAGAACACTTTTTTTTCAGCATTTGCGTATAATTTCATGTTCTTGTTTTTTGTAGGATATACAAATATTTGCTTCAATGTGTTGTATTCCATTGTCTGGAATGAATAAAATGTAGTGCTCCATGAAAACAACAAAAACACACCTACTTCTTCTAGTCCAATTTAGATTACTTTTCTTTCTTTTTCCTAGTCTGATTATTGTGACTAGAACTTCCAGTACTGTGTTGAATAAAAGTGGCAAGAGTGGGCATCCTTGTCTTGTTTCTGATCTTAGAAGAAATGTTTTCAGCTTTTCACTATTTAGTATAACGTTAGCTGTGTGTTTGTCGTGTGTAATCGTCACTACATTGAGGCATAGTCTCTCTATGTCCACCTTATGGACTGTTGTTGGTGGTGTTTTTTTTAATCATAAATGGATGTGGAATTTGTCAAAAGATTATCTAGTGAGATAATCACGTAGCTTCTGTTCTTCAGTTGTTGATGTGGTGTATCAGACTAACTGATTTGCAAATAAGATGTTCATACTACCCGAGGCAATCTACTGAATCAAGGAAATCTCTATCAAAATAACAATGGATTTTTCACAGAAGTAGAACAAATAATTTTAAAATGTGTCTGAAAGCACAAAAGACCCTAAACAGCTAAAACAATCTTCAGAAAGAAGACCAGAATTTGAAGAATCTCACTCCTTGACTTCATGCTGTACTACAAAGCTATAGTCATCTAAACAGTATGATAGTAGGACAAATACAAACACAGCGCAGTGTAACATAATAGAGAGTCCAGAAACAAATCCAGGTACTTGTAGTCAATCTAGGACAAAGGAGGCAAAGATATAAAGGGAGAAAATTAATCTCATCAATAAATCATGCTGGATTAATTGGGCAGCTACAGGTATCAATGTAAGAATGAAAGTAGAACATTCTGTAGTCTCATATACAAAAATAAACCCAAAGTGAGTTAAAGACCTTAATATAAGACCAGAAACCACAAAAGTCTTAGTGGAAATCATAGGCAGAACATTCTTAGCAATATTTATTTGGATCTGTCTCCTAAAGCAAAGAAAATAAAAGCAAAATAAACTAATGGGATTTAATTAATCTGAAAAACATTTGCAAAACAAAGGAAACCACTGACAAAATGAAAAGAAAGTCAACTGAATGGGAGAAAATGTTTGTGAATGACATGCCTGACAAGTGATTAATATCCAAAATATAGAAATAGCTCATACAACACAAAATCCAGAAAACAAATAATGTGATCTAAAAATGGGCAGAAGACCTGGATAGTCATTTTTCCAAAGAGGACATGCAAATGGCCAATAGGCAAATACAAAGATGTTCAACACTGCTAATCATTAGGGAAATGTACATCAAAACCACAATGAGATGTCACCTCAGATCTGTCAGAATGGCTGTCATCAAAAAGAACACAAATAAAAGATGTTGGCAAAGATGTGGGGAAAAAGGGAATCTGTGTACTGTTAGTGGGAATGTAAGTTGGTGCAGCCGCTATGGAGAACAATATGGTTTTCCCCCAAAATTAAAAATAGAACTACCATATGACCCAGCAATTCCACTTTGGGGTACATATCTTAAAAAAAGAAAAAAAAGCCCACTAGTTAAAAAAAAAAGTCTTACTCTTGAATGTTCATCAGTTCAGTTCAGTTCAGTCGCTCAGTCATGTCTGACTCTTTGCGACCCCATGAATTGCAGCACACCAGGCCACCCTGTCCATTACCAACTCCTGGAGTTCACTCAAACTCACACCCATCGAGTCAGTGATGGCATCCAACCTTCTCATCCTTGGTCGTCCCCTTCTCCTCCTGCCCCCAATCCCTCCCGGCATCAGAGTCTTTTCCAATGAGTCAACTCTTCGCATGAGGTGGCCAGAGTACTGGAGTTTTAGCTTTAGCATCATTCCTTCCAAAGAACACCTAGGGCTGATTTCCCTTAGAATAGACTGGTTGGATCTCCTCGCAGTCCAAGGGACTCTCAAGAGTCTTCTCCAACACCACAGTTCAAAAGCATCAATTCTTGAGCACTCAGCTTTCTTTATAGGCCAACTCTCACATCCACACATGACTCTGTCCTGTGAGTGTGGAGAGGGAAGGGAGAGGGATACTCTAGGGGAAGGGGACTAAGAGGTACAAATTATTATGTATAATATATATTGTATGACTCAGGGAATATAGCCAATATTTTATAATAACTACAAATAGGATATAACCTTTAAAACTGTAAGTCAATATTTGTACACCTGTAACTGGGAGAAGACTCTTGAGAGTCCCTTGGACTGCAAGGAGATCCAACCAGTCCATCCTAAAGGAAATAAGTACTGGGTGTTCATTGGAAGGACTGATGCTAAAGCTGAAAGTCCAATACTTTGGCCATGTCATGCAAAGAGTTGACTCATTGGAAAAGACCCTGATGCTGGGAGGGATTGGGGGCAGGAGGAGAAGGGGACGGTGGGATGAGATGGCTGGATGGCATCACTGACTCGATGCACATGAGTTTGGGTAAACTCCAGGAGCTGGTGAAGGACAAGGAGACCTGGATGCTGCAATTCATGGGGTCGCAAAGAGTCGGACATGACTGAACTGAACTGAACTTATACATTCACTATACTTCAAGAAAAAAAAAAGATTCAGCTATAAATTTACCAGAATATGAACAATTAAGAAACCAGCTATATGAGAAAACCCCAAAAAGTAGATATATGTATAACTGATTCTTTTTGCTGCTGTACACCTGAAACTAACAGCATTATAAATCAACTTTATTCCAATAAAAAATGAAAAAGAAAAGCTAGGAAGATACCAATTATAGACTCTTATGCATTGGTAAGTTGAAATTGGTGCAGCCACTTAAAAACTGACCGTGTTTGCAAAACCAAGCATACACAAACCCTCTGACCTTGGTTTTGTTCCTAGGTATAGTATTCCTTCTTATAAGGTAAGCTGAAACAATTAACATACCAACAATAGAAATGAATAAATTGTGGCATATGTATCTGATGGAATATATAGTATATTTACACCAAATAAGACTCAAAGAGGTTATGTTTAGTGAAAAAAAAGCCAGAGACAAAAGAGTGCCTTTTGGGGTCGCGAAGAGTTGGACACAACTGAGCGACTGAACTGAACTGAACTGATTTATGTGAAGTTAAAAAAAATAGGCTAATGATGTTAAAAGTCAAGATACTATAATACTATCATTTCTGAGGTGGTGATACTTGGGAGAGGACATGAGTCTTTTTGGTTGCTGGTAATTTTACATTTCTTGATACAGCTTCTGTGTTTTCAGATGTGTTTGCCTGGTGAAAATTCACTGAGATAAGTACTTATAATATGTGTGATGTTCTGTATGTCTGTAATTAATAGAAAATACTTTAAATTTTTTGTTCTTGAGTAAATTAAATTCATCCAAGAAAGGTATCATTATAGTATGCTATATGCTTCAGGTTAAGAAAAGGATCTTTCAACATTTATTCAAGTAGAAATTCTAAGTCTACTGAGAGTAACATACGGTGAGGGAGTACTTAGAGTATGTTTGTGTGTGTGTTGGGGAGGTGGCCATGTAGCACAGTGGTCTTTATGCTGTGAAGTGAAGGGGCTATATGTGACACCTCAGGAAACCCTAAAAATATTTGAGGTTTTAGAGTAAGTGAAATTCTTCTATTGTACACTTTGAAGCATGATCTTTTTAGGATGCCTGGTCTACAGAAGCCTATAGAATCTGAGTTATATTTGATTATATGTCAATCAAGTAGATACTTTTGTTTTTAAATAACTAACCTAACTGAAAGAGTGAAACAGTGCCATTTACAGAAAAGCAGATGGATCTAGAATTTATCATATTAAGTGAAGTAAGTCAGAGAATGACAAATATCGTATGATACTGCTTATATGGGGAATCTAAGAAAAAAACAATACAACGAACTTATTTACAGCACAGAAATAAACTCACAGACATAGAAAACAAATTTATGGTTACCAAAGGGGATAGTGGGGAGAGAAGAGGAGAGATAAATTAGGAGTTTGGGATTAACATATCTCAAACTCTACTACTATAGATAGATATTACTATATACACTCTACTATTATATACACTATATATGCACACTACTATATATAAAACAAGTAAACAAGGACCTAATGCATAGCACAGGTAACTAACTCAATATCTTCTAATAATCTGTAATGGAAAATAATCTTTTTCATTACATATATAACTGAATCACTTTGCTGTACAACTGAAACTAACACAACGTTGTAAGTTAACTACATTTCAATAAAAAGGATAGAGATGAGCATACTCTATATGTTTTACACATTTATATTTGGATAGAATGTAAAAATAGAAGGAAATATGGTTTATTGGGGGATTTCCCACATGGCAGTAGTGGTAAAGAATCCGCCTGCCAATGCAGGAGAGGTAAGAGATGTGAATTCAGTCCCTGGGTTGGGAAGATCCCCTGGAGTAGGAAATGGCAACCTAGTCCAGTATTCTTTCCTGGAAAATCCCAGGGACAGAGGAGCCTGGTGGGCTATATAGTCCACAGTGTTGCAAAGAGTGGGGCACAACTGAAGCAGTTTAGCATGCATAGTTCATTGGAACAGCATTGGATTATAAGAATTGGCTTCTAGCTTTAGTTCTATTAGAGGTGAGTGCAGCTTGTCTATATGTCAAAAGACTAATTTTCAATAAGATAATCTGTGGGTCCATTTCAGGGCTCCTGTGCTGACTGAGACATACAGAGACCCAACCTTTAACAAGGGTAATAAGTTTAAACACAGGTTTACATTTAAGCATTCACTGTGGGAGATAATATTAAAATAATTAATACTGATTTGACTGATTATAATGTGATAATTACATAGAAAAAACTCTTTAGCTGACATATATTATTTTCAGGTAAATTAATTGATTCATAATTCTAATATGATTGATTGTTTTAAAGCTAAGCTAAAGATAATATAATAGAACTGTTCTCTATATTTAGATGCAATCTATTCCTAGTTATATTGCCTTAAAATAGAATACCGTTGGGTGAAATTCTAACTTTGCAGACACACTTACAAATGTTCAGAAGGGGCAAAACCTTAGAAAGAGTAAGGAATCATATCAGAAAGTTAAGCATTATCTAGGCTGTTTGTTTAATCTTGCTTTGTTCAAAAATATTTTAAGGTTTTTATTAGGAAAAGGTAAATATAGTAAATGGACAAAATGTGAATTGGGAAAATTTATCTTACGTATCACATATATTTTTATTAGAAATTTATACATTTCAAATTAGGAGTTCTTTTTTAAAATAAATACTTGATTAACAAATTATCAGAAGGCCTAAGAGCATGATGTCAATAAACATTAGTCAGCATATTTGAGGGCAAATACTTTTACTCAGGCAGAACACTGGGTGGAATAGAATTTTTTCCTTTTTGACTTATAATTGCTTATATTCTTCCATTTCTTTTGCCTTTTGATAGTGCAAACATAACACTTCTGTAGAAAAATGAATGCGATGACACTGCAAACTAAATGTGAGGCTTCCAGGGTAGGGGAGGTTGGGCTGGCTGAGGCCTTCTTGTTTGTGCACTGCCCTCAAGGTATTTCCGCTCAATCTCTGAAATAAATTTTAGTTTGTTTTAACTAGGAGAGCATTTCCTGAACTGCTATGTTCTTAATCATTACTTTATGTAAAACACTTGAAATATACGATGTACCAGCCTTAACCCATGCATTTCTGATGAGAATGCCTCTCCCTGGCATGTGGCCAAGGCCTCTGCCAGGGAACCTGACAACACTGTCCCAGTCCCAAGAGATCAAGGCTAGAGGCAAGGTCAAGGCTAGATTAAGCCTGGATTATAGCTAATCCTAGGATTTTTGAGTGTCACCAAAGAAGCATTTTCTTTCATGGTGGAGTTGGATCTGGGAGTTTGTGAGGGCCTATTGCAGGCCCATTTTAGACCATAAAAAGCAAGAAAAGGGAGAATAACTTCTAAAAATATTTTTCCTCATATTTTATTTCTAAAGTCTTTCCCTAAACAATTTCTAGATTTCTTACAGCCATGTTTTTCTGATAATTATGCTTATGGCCTTCTAGGAAGGTCACCTGGGATAAGCCAGCTTCAGCTTTGTTAGAGAAGTTCATGGAGAGACATTTCTGTCTTCATGGAGATCATATATTGCGGTTTTCTACCTGGTACATCTGTTGGACTTGATGAAGCAGGCATCTAGATCATGACCTCAAAGCACCTTGCCTTCAGCCTTAATGCTTTTCTGTTGCATCAACCTTCAGGCTTCATGTAGGCTAGTAATGTTATTGACTCATGGCCACATGCTGGTTTACGTAGCATTGTTATGACTCATGGTAAAGAAAATTACACCTCACCTCACACGGGCCAGAATAGCCATCAGTGAAAAGTCTACAAACACAAATGCTGGAGAGACAGTTGCTAGAAATGTAAGTTGGTACAGCCACTATGGAAAATAGTGTGGAGGTTCCTCAGAAAACTAAAAATAAGATTACTATATGATCCAGCAATCCCACTCCTGGCCATATATGCAGACAAAACTATAATTCAAAAAGATACATGCACCCCTAGGTTCATACCAGCACTGTTTACAATAGCCAAGGCATGGAAATAACCTAAATGTCCTTCAACAGATGAATGGATAAAGATATGGTACATATATACAATGTAATACTACTTAGCTATCAAAAGGAATGAAATAATGCCAATTGAAGCAGCATGGATGCAGCTAGAGATTATCATACTAAGTGAAGTAAGTCAGACAGAGAAAGACAAATATCCTATGATATCACTTTTGTATGTGAAATGTAAAATACAGCACAAATAAGCCTATCTACAAAACAGAAACAAACTCACAGGCATAGAGATCAGACGCATGGTTGCCAAGGGGTAGAGGGAGAGAAAGAAGGATGAACTGGGAATTTGGGCTTGGTAGATGCAAACTGTTACATTTAGATGGATGAACAACAAGGTCCTACTGTATAGCACAGGGAACTGACTATATCCAATCTCCTAGGGTAAACCACAATGGGAAAGAATATTAAAGAAAAGAATGTATAAAACTCAGCCACTTTGATGTACAGCAAAGATTGACACAATACTATAAATCAACTATACTTTAATTAAAAATGGAAAATAGAAAGAAAATGGCATCTCTGTTTTCAGAGGCTGTTGCCTCCATAGCCCAAAGGGGCCAGGTAACACACTGGAGAATTTGGGGGGAGTTAACAGCCCTGTGATGACTTTGATCAATGAAAAGACCAGTGTGGAAATGTTCCTGGAATAAATACTCCCATTCCTAACAGGACATTATAAGAAATAGCCTTTCCATACCACCTCACCATAGACATGAGAAGATTGTGATGGAGAAGCCCACTCATAGAGTAGACCACAGTTTCCAAAGACTTCATTTTGTTTTTGCTTTATCTCATTGCTATTTTTATCTTTGTGTCACAGAGATTACTACTTCCCAATAAAATATCAGCGTGTGAATTTTGTCTCAGGCTCAATTTTTTGAGGAGAACAATCATATCCAAAATATATTTTTAGTTTCTTTAAGTCACAATTTGCACCTCCACATCTATTAACAATAATTGTGAGTAGTAGTTTCCTTAAGTACAAATATTTTTCTCAAGTGTCACTCTTCACAAAAAAAATAAAGAAACATAAGCCTAATAGCAGTATTCTTTCTCTTTTCTTTGGACATTCACTTCTATACTTCAAATTAGAAGCTGAAGGTAAGTATTAGAAATGAGGTTGAGTCTGGAGCTACTGATACTAATATAGAAAAATCATGGAATTTTAGAAATCAAATTCATTCTTGCACATGCAATGTAATCACCAAGGTATTTCTGTCTGCAGTGTGGGTTTCCTGAAGTGCAGATATGTCGAGAAACTAAGAAACTTTCAGAGATGAGAAGTTCAGGTAACGAAAGTGAGTAAATGTTAGAAGAGTTGTAAAAACAATGAGACTAAAAGTAAGGGGAAAATAGAAGTGAAAAAAAAAATCTGCAATGCCATGGGAATTAAGATCCTTAAAGACGTATGTGAAAATGTCAGCTGGGCGAGAAAGTAGGAGTGTGGTACAAGCAAATGTAGGAAACGAGGTTTGCTGCTTTTATGAGCTAGATTAGATCTTTCAGAGATGACAGTTATATCTATAACCAGGAAACATCCTTCCTTACTATTTATAAGTAAGCTGTTATCAATTCTCAAAACATCCACACTGTGTAATATATCTACAACTTGCAGTTAGCTCTAGATTATTTTTATACCTACAGTTGAAATGTTTTTTAAATCTCAAAATTATTTTCAACACTCTCCCTTTTCTCCCCTAATTTCCCCCTGCCTACTATGCCTTCATTTCCTGTCCCTTAAAAATTACCATTCTTCATGAAGTGTATAAAGAAGGTGGTGATGGGGTTTCAAAGAAGCAAAAAGTTGCTTCTGGGATTCAGTCTAATGTTGTGAGTGAATGATGGTGTCATGTAAGAGTTTTCTGACGGCAGGTTTTGGGAGGCCTTTGCTAATGCATTGTTAGGGGCTCCCAGAGAAAGAGTCATTAGAACTCAATGAGATCTTGAGAAAAACATTTTTGTCCTATGAGGCTGCATAATGAAGTGAACATAATCAGTAGGTTATTTGGTGTTGTTTAGTCGCTCAGGCATGTTGGACTCTTTGCGACCCTGTGATGCCATCCAACCATCTTGTCCTCTGTCATCCCCTGCTCCTCTAATCTTCAGTCTATCCCAGTATCAGGGTCTTTTCTATTGAGTCAGCTCTTCGCATCATGTGGCCAAAGTATTGGCACTTCAGCTTCAGCATTAGTCCTTCCAATGAATATTCAGGATTAATTTCTTTTAGGANACCTCACCATAGACATGAGAAGATTGTGATGGAGAAGCCCACTCATAGAGTAGACCACAGTTTCCAAAGACTTCATTTTGTTTTTGCTTTGTCTCATTGCTATTTTTATCTTTGTGTCACAGAGATTACTACTTCCCAATAAAATATCAGCGTGTGAATTTTGTCTCAGGCTCAATTTTTTGAGGAGAACAATCATATCCAAAATATATTTTTAGTTTCTTTAAGTCACAATTTGCACCTCCACATCTATTAACAATAATTGTGAGTAGTAGTTTCCTTAAGTACAAATATTTTTCTCAAGTGTCACTCTTCACAAAAAAAATAAAGAAACATAAGCCTAATAGCAGTATTCTTTCTCTTTTCTTTGGACATTCACTTCTATACTTCAAATTAGAAGCTGAAGGTAAGTATTAGAAATGAGGTTGAGTCTGGAGCTACTGATACTAATATAGAAAAATCATGGAATTTTAGAAATCAAATTCATTCTTGCACATGCAATGTAATCACCAAGGTATTTCTGTCTGCAGTGTGGGTTTCCTGAAGTGCAGATATGTCGAGAAACTAAGAAACTTTCAGAGATGAGAAGTTCAGGTAACGAAAGTGAGTAAATGTTAGAAGAGTTGTAAAAACAATGAGACTAAAAGTAAGGGGAAAATAGAAGTGAAAAAAAAAATCTGCAATGCCATGGGAATTAAGATCCTTAAAGACGTATGTGAAAATGTCAGCTGGGCGAGAAAGTAGGAGTGTGGTACAAGCAAATGTAGGAAACGAGGTTTGCTGCTTTTATGAGCTAGATTAGATCTTTCAGAGATGACAGTTATATCTATAACCAGGAAACATCCTTCCTTACTATTTATAAGTAAGCTGTTATCAATTCTCAAAACATCCACACTGTGTAATATATCTACAACTTGCAGTTAGCTCTAGATTATTTTTATACCTACAGTTGAAATGTTTTTTAAATCTCAAAATTATTTTCAACACTCTCCCTTTTCTCCCCTAATTTCCCCCTGCCTACTATGCCTTCATTTCCTGTCCCTTAAAAATTACCATTCTTCATGAAGTGTATAAAGAAGGTGGTGATGGGGTTTCAAAGAAGCAAAAAGTTGCTTCTGGGATTCAGTCTAATGTTGTGAGTGAATGATGGTGTCATGTAAGAGTTTTCTGACGGCAGGTTTTGGGAGGCCTTTGCTAATGCATTGTTAGGGGCTCCCAGAGAAAGAGTCATTAGAACTCAATGAGATCTTGAGAAAAACATTTTTGTCCTATGAGGCTGCATAATGAAGTGAACATAATCAGTAGGTTATTTGGTGTTGTTTAGTCGCTCAGGCATGTTGGACTCTTTGCGACCCTGTGATGCCATCCAACCATCTTGTCCTCTGTCATCCCCTGCTCCTCTAATCTTCAGTCTATCCCAGTATCAGGGTCTTTTCTATTGAGTCAGCTCTTCGCATCATGTGGCCAAAGTATTGGCACTTCAGCTTCAGCATTAGTCCTTCCAATGAATATTCAGGATTAATTTCTTTTAGGATTGATTGATTTGATTTCCTTGCAGTCCAAGGGACTCTCAAGAGTCTTCTCCAACACCACAGTTTGAAAGCATCAATTCTTTGGTGTTCAGCCTTCTTTATGGTCCAACTCATATCCATAGATGACTCCTGAAAAATCATAGCTTTGACTATATACGGAAATTTGCTGGCAAAGTAATGTCTCAGCTTTTTAAAAGCTGTATTGGTTTATCATAGATTTCCTTCCAAGAAGCAAGCGTCTTTTAATTTCATGGCTGTAGTCACCATCTGCAGTGATTTTGCAGCCCAAGAAAATGAAGTCTGTCACTGATTCTATTGTTTCCCCATCTATTTGCCATGAAGTACTGGGACCAGATAACATAATCTTAGTTTTTTGAATGTTGAGCTTAAATCCAGCTTTTTCACTCTTCTCCTTCAACTTCATCAAGAAGTTATTTAGTTCCTCTTTGCTTTCTGCCATAAGGGTGGTATCATCAGCATATCTGAGGTTATTGTTATTTCTCCCTGCAATCTTGATTCTCACTTGTGTTTTATCCAGCTCGGCATTTCTCATGATGTACTCTGCATATAAGTTAAATAAATAGGGTGACAATATACAGCCTTGAATATTCCTTTCTCAATTTAGAACCAGCCCATTATTCCATGTCCAGTTCTAACTGTTGCTTCTTGATCTGCAAGCAGATTTCACAGGAGGATGGTAAGGTGGTCTGGTATTCTCGTCTCTTCAACAATTTTCCACAGTTATGATTCACAGTCAAAGGCTTTAGTGTAGTCAATGAAGCAAAAGTAGATGTTTTTCTGGAATTCTCTTGCTTTTTCTATGACCCAACAGATGTTGTCATTTTAATTTCTGGTTCTTCTGCCTTTTGTAAATCCAGCTTGACCATCTGGAAGTTCTTAGTTTATGTACTGTTGAAGCCTAGCTTGGAGGATTTTGAGAATTACTTTGCTAGCATATGAAATGACTGCAATTGTGTGGTCATTTGAACATTATTTAGGATTGGAGTGAAAACTGACCTTTTCCAGTCCTGTGGCCATAGCTGAGTTTTCCAAATTTGTTGACATATTGAGTGCAGCACTTTAACAGCATCATTTTTAAGGATTTCAAATAGCTCAGATATAATTGCATCACCTCCATGAGCTTTATTCATAGTGAGGCTTTCTAAGGCCCACTTGGCTTTGCACTGCAGGATGTCTGGCTCTACATGAGTGATTATACCATCATGGTTATCCAGGTCTTTAAGATCTTTTTTTATATAGTTTTTCTATGTATTCTTGCCACCTCTTGTTAATATCTTCTGCTTTTGTTAGGTCCATACTGTTTCTGTCTATTATTGTGCCCATCGTTCCATGAAATGTACCCTTGGTATCTCTGATTTTCTTGAAGAGCTCTCTAGTCTTTTCCATTCTGTTGTTTTCCTCTATTTCTTTGCAATGATCACTTAGAAAGACTTTCTTATCTCTCCTTGCTATTCTTTGGAATCCTGCATTCAAATGGGTATATCTTTCCTTTTCTACTTTGCTTTTCACTTCTTTTCTTATCTCAGCTCTTCGTAAGGCCTCCTCAGACAATCATTTTGCCTTTTTTCATTTTTTCTTGGGATGGTTTTGATCACTAATTCACAATGTTAGGAACCTCTACTCATAGTTCTTTAGGCACTCTGTCTATCAAATCTAATCCTTTGAATCTATTTAAGGGTCATGGTGGAGAGTTCTGACAAAACATGGTCTGCTGGAGAAAGGAATGGCAAGCGAATTCAGCATTCTTGCCCTAAGAAGCCCATAAGCAGTATGAAAGGTAAAATGATATGACACTAAAAGATGAAATCCCCAGGTCAATAGGTGTCCAATATTCTACTGGAGAAGAGCAGAAAAATGAAGAGATTGCATCAAAGAGGAAAAAACACCCAGCCATAGATGTGTCTGATTGTGAAAGTAAAGTCCAATGCTGTAAAGAACAACAATGCATAGGAACCTGCAACGTTAGGGCCATGAATCAAGGTAAATTAGAAGTGGTCAAACAAGAGATGGTAAGAGTGAACATTGACATTTTAAGAATCAGTGAACTAAAATGGACCAGAATGGGCTAACTTAATTCAGATACCATTATATCTACTACTGTGGGCAAGAATCCTTTAGAAGAAATGGAGTGGCCCTCATAGTCAACAAAAGTGTCCAAAATGCAGTACTTGGGTGCAGTCTCCAAAATGACAAAATAATCACCTTTTCAGTGACCATTCAGTATCACAGTAATCCAAATCTAGGTCCCAACCTCTAATGCCAAAGAAGCTGAAGTTGAATAGTTCTATTAAGACCTACAAGACCTTCTAGAACTAACACCAAATAAAGATGTCCTTTTCATCATAGGGGACTGGAATGCAAAAGTAGAAAGTCAAGAGATACCTGGAGTAACAGGCAAGTTTGGCCTTTGAGTACAGAATGAAAATAAAGCAGGGCAGAGGCTATCAGAGTTTTGCCAAGAGAACACACTGGTCATGGCAAACACCCTCTTCCAACAACACAGGAGAAGACTCTACACATAGAAATCACCAGAAGGTCAATACCGAAATCAGATTGATTATATTCTTTGCAGCCAAAGATGAAGAAGCTCTATACAGTCAGCACAAACAAGACTGGGAGCTGACTATGGCATANCTTTGAGTACAGAATGAAAATAAAGCAGGGCAGAGGCTATCAGAGTTTTGCCAAGAGAACACACTGGTCATGGCAAACACCCTCTTCCAACAACACAGGAGAAGACTCTACACATAGAAATCACCAGAAGGTCAATACCGAAATCAGATTGATTATATTCTTTGCAGCCAAAGATGAAGAAGCTCTATACAGTCAGCACAAACAAGACTGGGAGCTGACTATGGCATAGATCATGATCCCCTTATTGCCAAATTCAGACTTAAATTGAAGAAAGTAAGGGAAAATGCATTCAGGTATGACCTAAATCAAACCCCTTACAATTATACAGTGGAAGTGATTAGGGGAAGTGATACAGTTCAAGGGATTAGATCTGATAGAGTGCCTGAAGAACTATGGACAGAGGTTCATAATGTTGTACAGGAGACAGTGATCAAAATCATCCCCTAGAAAACATAGGTTATTACTCACGGATTAAAAGTCAGCTTATAGTCACCATGAAACACTAATCCTGTCATATAAAAGTTGGCAGTTTTCATGGCCAACATATGTTTAGGGATGTTTCAAAGAGTCAGATTATTAGAGTGAAAACTCAAATTGGTTTTAAGCTCATGTACACCTGTGGCTGATTCATGTCAATGTATGGCAAAACCAATACAGTATTGTAAAGTAGAATAAAGTAAAAATAAAATAAAAAAATAAATGTAGGTCAGAAAGCAACAGTTAGAACTGGATATGACACAACAGACTGCTTCCAATAGGAAAAGGAGTACGTCAAGGCTGTNTCTGAAGGAGGTCAGCCCTGGGATTTCTTTGGAGGGAATGATGCTGAAGCTGAAACTCCAATACTTTGGCCACCTCATGCAGAG
This sequence comes from Raphicerus campestris, assembly GCA_006410735.1. Classification (NCBI taxonomy): domain Eukaryota; kingdom Metazoa; phylum Chordata; class Mammalia; order Artiodactyla; family Bovidae; genus Raphicerus; species Raphicerus campestris. The sequence continues at coordinate 576,996 of SJYW01038951.1, forward strand.
AGTTGACTCATTGGAACAGACTCTGATACTGGGAGGGATTGGGGGCAGGAGGAGAAGGGGATGACCGAGGATGAGATAGCTGGATGGCATCACGGACTCGGTGGACGTGAATTTGAGTGAACTCTGGGAGATGGTGATGGACAGGGAGGCCTGGCGTGCTGCAGTTCATGGGGTTGCAAAGAGTTGGACATGTGTGAGCGACTGAACTGAAAGTTGCCCAGTTTAAAACATATTTAGCAAAATGTTTCATTCCTCTAGATAATTTTATTATTACATGTGTATATGAATCTCAAAATTAAAGACTTTATAATAAATGTGACAAATGTTCAGATTTAATTAAAGAAGATATAAATACTTTGTTTAAATTCAAGGCCAGAATTTGGTCCTTAATATGTAATTGGCATTTACTTAACACACTCAAAGTTATGATTAGAGTCCTTCCCTGAGCAAAATAATCTTAAATATAACTAGTGACTTTGACCATAGCAGCAGAAGAAACTTAAAACAGACCCCCCAAAAATGCAAAGAAAACTTAAACAGTCAGTAAAATCAAATTTTAATGGAGTAGATATGATGCAGGTGGTGGTGGTGGGTGAGATTATTTTACTATTATAATTTATATTTTTTAGAACATATTTTGTGTTCAGTTCAGTTCAGTCACTCAGTCATGTCCNCCCAAAAATGCAAAGAAAACTTAAACAGTCAGTAAAATCAAATTTTAATGGAGTAGATATGATGCAGGTGGTGGTGGTGGGTGAGATTATTTTACTATTATAATTTATATTTTTTAGAACATATTTTGTGTTCAGTTCAGTTCAGTCACTCAGTCATGTCCGACTCTACAGCCAGGCCTCCTTGTATTTTGTGTTACTTATTGGAAAAAAGGCACAGAATATTCTTTTTTTAATATTCTTGTTTCAATAAAGCAATAGTAATAATATAAAAAGCAACCAGTCTCATAAAATAGTGAGAAAAATTGACCTTAGAAAACTAAGCAAACAGCAGTATTTTTTAGTTTTTATTATAAATCTTGGGTTCTGAATAGTTACTTTCCCAGCCTCATTTGTTTCATTTTTCAAATAATTATTATATATATTTTTTATAAAACAGTGTATAGAATTATATTAATAAAATATATAAGAAATGACTACATATATCCTAGGTATGTATGTTAAACCTAACACCTAAATTTCCTCTGTTTTCTCCATGCTCACTTGTCAAAATTATTTATGTAATAATAAGTGAAGAGTGGGGAACAGGGTGCAGTAACATACATATTCAGAATCCTCTGAGAGGGAGACAACCTAATCCCTGGCTTCTTCTGTGTGAAATACATTAACTTATTTTGGAAAGAAGTCCTGGCTGTTGTTGCCACACACACACACACACACACACACACACACACACACACACACAGAGTTTTGAATATATCTTACTGAAAGCCATATTTATAATTTCACAGAACAGAGAAGTTCTTAAATCACTGAATAAACTCCTGATTATTTCACAAAGTCAGTTTATATACCACAAAGACTAAACTTTGCATAATTCTGCTAAGTTCTAGGTAATATTTTTGTATATTTTATATTGAGCTAACTGTTTACACACACACGCACGCACACACACACACACACACATATCTATATATGGTATACTGCTGCTGCTGCTGCTGCTGCTAAGTTGCTTCAGTCATGTCTGACTCTGTACGACCCTATAGACGGCAGCCCACCAGGCTCCCCAGTCCCTGGGATTCTCCAGGCAAGAATACTGGAGTGGGTTGCCATTTCCTTCTCCATTGCATGAAAACAAAAAGTCAAAGTGAAGTCGCTCAGTCATGTCCGACTCTTAGCGACCCCTTGGACTGCAGCCTACCAGGCTCCTCCATCCATGGGATTTTCCAGGCAAGAGTACTGGAGTGGGGTGCCATTGCCTTTTCCAATATTCTATACTAAACTTCATTTAATATTGGAAACCACCCTGCTTTTCCATTTTGTAGATTTTTGATGTGAATCACAAGTTTTTAGATAAGAGTATTATAAATGAATGGATTATGATGATGGTGGCACCCACTCAGTAAACTTACTGAAATCAATGAACCATACACTTGAAATGGTTCAATGTTATTTGAGTAAAATAGACTTCAATAGAGTTGCTTTAAAAAATCAAATTGGAAGAAATTATAATAATATCTCACGTTTATATACTGTTTACCACTTGCCAGGCTCTGTGGTAAATGATCTTCATGGATTGTCTTATTAAGTACTCACAATGATCTATAAAGTATGTACCATTAGTATTTTTCAATGAGGAAATTAATAGGCAGAACTCTTATGCATATTACCCAACATGATACAAATACTCAATGCTACTACTAAAAATATATATCCTTCCTAAACATATGGTCACAGTGCATAGAAACTATTCAAACTACATTAGAATATTTCACTGCAGATCAAAGCAAAGTAATATGCCTGATGTTTTTAACAACATTTTAAGTAATTGATTATACAATACTTATGATTCCATCACCAGACTAACCTCTGGACCTTCCAGTATGTGACAGAGAATTTCCCTTCATTTAAAAAGGCAATCAAAAAAAATAAATAAATAAAAATAAAAAGGCAATCAGTGCAATATGTTTCTTTTGTAATTCTGGGGTGTGGATAAGCTAATTAAGATATCCATTTTGGTGGTTCTATGTATATTGTTTTTAAATAAAGTGTACAAATATTTTTAAAAGAAATTTAAGCTGATAAGTCTGTAACTGATGTTAAAATTATCCTAACTCGTGCTGCACAGTTTGTATAAATGGTGGAAATGCTTACTTGGATTGAATGGGAAAAAATATTCTGTAATTTTTGTTAATTTATATATGAAGTATATAGTGGATCTAATAAAAATTAGGTATTGGCATCTACAGCAGGCATTAATTAAATAATTTATCTAATGAGTAATTACCCTAAAAATGCCTTTAGAAGAGTTGACTTTGTCACTCCCCTCTTTGGGAAAAGAAGAGGAAAAAGTCAAATATATTGTAAATAACAAAGCTTTGATGTTCATCAACTAGAGCTGGTATACACTAGTACTCTGATTTTCCTTTATTGCCTTAAATTATTATTATCTCACTAGTTTCCATATAATAGGATGAAAGTTAAAGTTCCAAGGATGGTATTCTTTAGGAAATACTGAACTTTGCCAACATTTATTAGCCCTTGAGACACATAGTCCTCACCTCTAAAATGTAACTGCAAATAACTATCTGACAGATTTATAGCAAACTTAAGTAAACAATTTGCTGAGTCACTCAGTCGTGTTGGACTGTTTGTGACCTCATGAACTGTAGCACACCCATCTTCTCTAGCCATGGGATTTTTCCAGGCAAGAATACTGGAGTGGGCTACCATTTCCTCTTCCAGGGGATCTTCTCGACCCAGGGATTGAACCTGCATCTCCTGCATTTACTGCATTGGCAAGCAGATTCTTTATCCACTGAGCCAACTGGGAAGCCCAAGTAAACAATAAGAATTACCAAAAATAGTGCTAAAATCATGGTAGGTGCTCATGTATACTTAATAATGATGACAATAGATTGGGATATATTTGCATCCATAGTAATGGGTGTGTCTTATATGTGTTCAGGTGAGACTATTTGCTCTTGAAACTAGCTAATCCTTAAAAGATAGGATTTTAGTTCCTAAAATCTTTTTACAGTTGTACCAATGGTGGTTTTGGTTCTGGCTTCTTTTTTTAAACAGTGATACATCTCTAAGGAAAGGCTAATATGAAAATTTGGTTTTCACATTTGAAATTCCTCACACATTGCAAAGTTAGAAATCAAAATTGAAATGTGAGATGGGTGAACATTAAGGATAAAGAGAATGAAGAAAGAAAGATACACTCTTTCCAAGAGGAGGACACAGACTGACTCCAATACATTGGAAATTAGGCAGACAACATGTGCTCACTGTCTTTTTCTTCACAGTAGGGTGGGTTCATCTGCCAGTTCCTGTTTGCTCACTTATTAAATAATACACAGTGTCTGTAAAAGGTTATAAACAGAAAGAGAGAACAAGGTGAAAGTCATTGACATTCTTCTTGAGCTGTCTGATATAATATGACCTGATGCTACATGAAATGGTGAAGTGATGCAAGAAGAGAAGATTCTAAAACATTGTCAACCTTCAGAAGGACAAGCACTTCTTATCCATTTATAAAGAATCAAAATGCAGGATAACATGTTGCTGGCATGAAGCTGGGTTCTGCTCTTGACCAGATGTGTTTGACCTTTGGCAAGTTATTTAACTTGTGCAAGCCTCACTCAGTTCTTCATCATTAAAGCAGCAACATATCAATCTTATAGGGTGGTTGTAAGATCTCATTCACTCATTTACTAGATATTTATTCTTCATCTCTCAAGTACCAGGCTCTGTGTTAATTATTCTGGGGATAATTTAGTATATAAGAAATAAACAGAGTGTATGTTCTTATGAGTTGTTATCATGGATGGAATTTAGTATTTAGTACATATATAGTGAAATATATACTGCTTCCCTGGTAGCCCGGATGATAAAGAGTTTACCTGTAATATAGATGACCCGGGTTCGATCCCTGGGGAAATCCCCTGGAGAAGGAAATGGCAATCCACTCCGGTTTTGTTGCCTGGAGAATTCCATGGACAGAGGCTACAGTCCATGGGGTTGCAAAGAGATGGACATGACTGAGCGACTAACAGGAAACATATACTATAATTTATAAAGCATTTGAGAAAATGTATCAATATTGAGGATAATTACAGAATGTTATAAATTCCAGGAAGGAAATATGAGAGGGAGAAATAAGCTGTAATAGGGTTATTAGCATCAACCTCTGAGAGGTGACTTTTGAACCAAGATTGGGAAGATGGTAGACATGAAGATCTTGGCAAGGAAATCTGCAGGCATAAGAGCCTACACGTGGAGTGTCCTAGTGGCTGGAAAAGGCTTTCTGGGTCAGAGGAAAGAAAATTTGGCCTTTAAGTATGGAAACCTGAAACATGTGCCTTTCTGTATATCAGAATTGCTATAGACCTCTGGTTACTATGTGTTCCTTTTTAAAAAAAATTATTTATGTTAATTGGAGGTTAATTACTTCACAATATTGTAGTGGGGTTTTTTTTTTGCCATACATTGAGATGAGTCAGCCATGGGTGTACATGTGTTCTGCATCCTGAACCCCCCTCCAACCTCCCTCCCCATCCCATCCCTCAGGGTCATCCCAGTGCACCAGCACTGAGCGCCCTGTCTCATGCATCGAACATGGACTGGCGATCTGTTTCACATATGATAATATACTATGTGTTCCTTATTCCTTCCTCTTTTGAACAGAGTGTTACTGAAGTTGTATTATCTCTTTATTGCATGCTGGGTGCTTGAGAGTTAGCTCACTTGTCTTTTAACCCCACAGGTCTCTAGATCAAGAGGAGCCACCATGAGCAACTATACCTGTGGATTCTTATCCATTCAGACCTGATTCAATCCTGGTGTCGTAATTGGATACAAAGTGATTAGAAGCAGTGTGTTAGAAGGAGAGAGTGTATTTTATAAGTAGGAAAGATGCAAACATGCAAACATCTGTGCTCCAAAGGCAGATAGATATCTTTTAAAAATAGCCATAATAATTCCTGCTATGCCCCTTTTTGACTTTACCATTCTTATAAAACATTAGCACCTATTTCCTCTGCTCTTGAATTATGTCTGACCTTGTGACTTGTTTTAATGGAGAGAAGGTTGCAGAAGTGACTGAGACTGCCTTGGATGTTGGTCTCTTTGAAGATGAGAGTCCACATGTAAATGAAGTGGAGGATGCAAGTAAACAGAAGATGGCCAGCTACTGGCCATCTGAGAAATCCCACTTATAGCACCAAATATGTGAGTGAGGTCATCTGATATCTACTTACCATAGTTGAGCTGTCAGATAACTACAGTTTATAAATGATTTCAGAAAAGACTGGCAGAAAAACTGCCCAGATCTGAACATGAGAAGTATGAAAATGTCATTTAAGCCATTATGTTCTGAGGCTTCTTACTCAGTNTGAGCTGTCAGATAACTACAGTTTATAAATGATTTCAGAAAAGACTGGCAGGAAAACTGCCCAGATCTGAACATGAGAAGTATGAAAATGTCATTTAAGCCATTATGTTCTGAGGCTTCTTACTCAGTAACAGATAAATTTTAAAATTCAGTTGATGACTGAATTTAGTAAAAGTCCAAGAAATGATACTACATTAAGGCTTATCAGAACCCTTAATTATGTCAAAAACATTTTTTTCAAACTTCAGAAGTGTCTAAAAACATATGAAATGCTCATTATGTAAACTTCAAGTTATAAGACTAAAAACTGATTTAATGGCCATCTGACCAATGAATTTTATAGCCATTTTATAGAAAACTACTGCACAATTGCACTCATCTCACATGCTAGTAAAGGAATGCTCAAAATTCTCCAAGCCAGACTTCAGCAATATGTGAACAGTGAACTCCCTGATGTTCAAGCTGTNCATGCAGTTGCTCTTTAATGTATATAAATCTTCTTTATCTATATTTAACTTTGCATATCTATTATTTCTTTCTTTCCTTTCCTCTCAACATATTAGTTAGTTTTATTTTCATCGCTTTATTCCCTAGTTGGCACCTTGCTTTAGTTTTGTTTTCCAGTTTGTGCTTTAGTTGGCTTTGTTCTTAACTGGTAGATATAATTTTTGGTTTTGTTTGTTTGCTGGGTCAATCTATTTTACTTTATTTATTTATTTTTTTGGACTGTTTTTATTTTGCTTATGGGTGTATATGTATATGTGTATATTCAGTCACACTTTTTATTATTGTTATTATAAAACTCTTCCTCTACATTGGGCTTTTGCAGTTTGTGAAGTTTTCCTTTTTTTTTTTTTTTTGTTTTATTTCTTTTTTATAATTTTAATGTTTTAAACCTATTATTTTTCTACACTTATTTCTTTGTTTGCCTTTCCTACTGTTTTTTCCCTTGCAGTTACTCTTTAATGTATATAAATCTTCTTCATCTACCTCTATTGAAAATTGCGTATCTATTCTTTCTTCCTTTTCTTTCCTACCTTTCCTTTCNTGTTCTTCTTTTTCTACACTTATTTCTTTGTTTGCCTTTCCTACTGTTTTTTCCCTTGCAGTTACTCTTTAATGTATATAAATCTTCTTCATCTACCTCTATTGAAAATTGCGTATCTATTCTTTCTTCCTTTTCTTTCCTACCTTTCCTTTCCACATATTTGTTAGTTTTGTTTTAATTGCTTTATTTCCCACTTGGCACCCTGCTTTAGTTTTGGTTTCCAGTTTGTGCTTTAGTTAGTTTTGTTCTTAACTGGTACATATAATTTTTGATTCCCTTTATTCCCTGGGTCAATCGACTGTGCTTAATCTTTTTTTTTAATACTGTTTTCAGTTTGCTTATGACTGTATGTGTATATTCCATCATTTTAATTATTATTTGACTGATTTTGTAACTTCCATTTGTCTCTGGTTCATCTTTGGCTTCTCATTTTTGGGTTTTTGTTTTAATCTCATGCGATGCCATAACAAACCACATGTGAAATCTTAGTTCTTGACCAGAGTTCAAGCCCTGAGTCTTAGGAGTGCGAGCATTGACTCCAAGACCCTAGGCTACCAGAGAACTAACCCTAGGGAGTATCAAATAGTGAGAACTCACACAAAGGAAACCACTTGAATACAAGACCTGCCATCACCCAGCCACCATTAGCACCCTGTGTATTGGCATCTAAACAACAAAACAATACAAACTCAGTCATCATCAGACAGGATTACCATCTCACTCAGCCTTGCCCATCAGATGAAAAACAAACAAATAAGCAAAAAACTCAGCACAAATTTCACCCTATATGAAGCTTTCACAAATCACTGGGCCGACCTTAGGAAGGTAGAAACCAAAAGGAAGAAAGAATCAACCTTGAAGCCTGGGAAAGGGAGATCTCAAACACAATAAGTTAAAATTATATGTGTGTGTGTGTATATATATATATATATATATATATATATATAAAATGAAAAGACAGAGAAATACTACACAAATGAAGGAACAAACTAGAAGCACAGAAGTCCAAATAAATGAAGAATAAATAGGAAACCTACCTGAAAAAGATTTCAGAATAATGATAGTAGAGATAAAAAACCTTGAAAGCAAAATGAAGAAAATGTAAGAATCAATTAACAAAGAGCTAGACGAATTAAGGAATAAGCATACAGAGACAAACAATACAATTACTGAAATTAAAAACACTCTAGAAGGAATCAATAACAGAATATCTGAAGCAGAAAAATGAGTAAGTGAGCTGGAAGATAAAATGGTGAAAATAACTTCTGAAGAGCAGAATAAAGTAAAAAGAATGGAAAGAACTGAAGATAGTCTCAGAGACCTCCGGCACAATATCAAATGCACCAATGTTCAAATTATAGGGGTCCCAGAAAAAGAAGAGAAAAATAAATGGTATGAGAATTTTTTTGAAGAGATTATAGTTGAAAATTTCCCCAACATGGAAAAGGAAATATTTAGTCAAGTCCGGGAGGCACAAAAAGTCACATAGAGGATAAACCCAAGGAGAAATATGACAAGATACATACTAATCAAACTAACAAAGACTAAACACAAAGAAAGAATATTAAAAGCAGCAAGGGAAAAGGAGCAAGTTACATACAAGGGAAACCCCATATGCTTAATAGCTGATCTTTCAGCAGAAATTCTGCAGACCAGAAGGGAATGGAAGGATATATTTAAAGTATTGAAAGGGAAAAATCCACAACCAAGGTTATTGTGCCTAGCAAGGATATCATTCAAAATTGATGGAGAAATGAATAGGTTTTCAGACAAGCAAAAGTTAAGAGAATTCGGTACCACCAAAGCAGTTTTACAACAAATGTTAGACAGACGTATATAGTCAAGAAATATAAGAGAAGAAAAAAGATCTGCAAAATCAACCCCAAACAATTAAGAAGACAATAACAGGAACATATATATCAATAATTACTTTAAATGTAAATAGATTAAATGCTCCAATTAAAAGACACAGAGTGACTGAATGGATACAAAAACAAGATCCATATATATGCTGTCTACAAGAAACCCACTTGAGACCTCCAGACAAATAGATTGAAAGTGAGAGGATGGAAAAATATATTCCATTCAAATGGGAAGCAAAAGAAAGTTGGAGTAGCAATCTTCATATCAGACAAAATAGATCTAANAAACCTTGAAAGCAAAATGAAGAAAATGTAAGAATCAATTAACAAAGAGCTAGACGAATTAAGGAATAAGCATACAGAGACAAACAATACAATTACTGAAATTAAAAACACTCTAGAAGGAATCAATAACAGAATATCTGAAGCAGAAAAATGAGTAAGTGAGCTGGAAGATAAAATGGTGAAAATAACTTCTGAAGAGCAGAATAAAGTAAAAAGAATGGAAAGAACTGAAGATAGTCTCAGAGACCTCCGGGACAATATCAAATGCACCAATGTTCAAATTATAGGGGTCCCAGAAAAAGAAGAGAAAAATAAATGGTATGAGAATTTTTTTGAAGAGATTATAGTTGAAAATTTCCCCAACATGGAAAAGGAAATATTTAGTCAAGTCCGGGAGGCACAAAAAGTCACATAGAGGATAAACCCAAGGAGAAATATGACAAGATACATACTAATCAAACTAACAAAGACTAAACACAAAGAAAGAATATTAAAAGCAGCAAGGGAAAAGGAGCAAGTTACATACAAGGGAAACCCCATATGCTTAATAGCTGATCTTTCAGCAGAAATTCTGCAGACCAGAAGGGAATGGAAGGATATATTTAAAGTATTGAAAGGGAAAAATCCACAACCAAGGTTATTGTGCCTAGCAAGGATATCATTCAAAATTGATGGAGAAATGAATAGGTTTTCAGACAAGCAAAAGTTAAGAGAATTCGGTACCACCAAAGCAGTTTTACAACAAATGTTAGACAGACGTATATAGTCAAGAAATATAAGAGAAGAAAAAAGATCTGCAAAATCAACCCCAAACAATTAAGAAGACAGTAACAGGAACATATATATCAATAATTACTTTAAATGTAAATAGATTAAATGCTCCAATTAAAAGACACAGAGTGACTGAATGGATACAAAAACAAGATCCATATATATGCTGTCTACAAGAAACCCACTTGAGACCTCCAGACAAATAGATTGAAAGTGAGAGGATGGAAAAATATATTCCATTCAAATGGGAAGCAAAAGAAAGTTGGAGTAGCAATCTTCATATCAGACAAAATAGATCTAAAAATAAAGGTGATTACAAGAGATAAGGGAGGACACTACATAATGTTCAAGGGATTAATCTGAGAGAAAGACATAACAATTGTAAATGTCTATGCACCCAACATAGGAGCACCTCAATACACAACACAAACGCTAACAGACATAAAAGGAGAAACTGACAAAAACACAATAATAATAGGAGACTTAAAACCCCACTCATAACAATGGACAGATCATCAAAACAGAAAATTAATAAGGAAACACAAGTCTTCAATGATACATTAGATGAGAAGGATTTCATTAATCTTTGGGACATTCCATCCAATGGAATAGAATGTATCCAAGAAGAATACACCTTCTTCTCAAGTTCACATGGAACATTGTCCAGGATAGACCACATCCTGGGTCACAAATCGAACCTCAGTAAATTTTAAAAAATTGAAATTATATCAAGCATCTTCTTAGATCACAAGCTATGGGACTAGTTATCAATTACAAGGAAAAAAAATTGTAAGAAACACAAACACATAGAGATTAAATAATACATTTTTAAATAACCAATAGGTTACTGAAGAAATCAAAAGGGAGATCAAAAAATTTCTAGAAGCAAATGACAATGAAAACACAACTGCTCAAAACCTATGGGATGTAACAAAAGCAGTTCTAAGAGAAAAGTTTATAGCAATACAATCCTACTTCAAGAATCAAGAGAAACCTCAAATAGACAACCTAACTTTACACTTAAAAAACTAGAAAAAGAAGTACAAAAAAAAAACACAAAACACCAAAATTAGTAGAAGGAAAGAAATCATAAAGATCTGAGCAGAAATGAATGAAAAAGAAATGAAAGAAGCAATAGTAAAGATTAATGAAACTAAAAGCTAGTTCTTTGAGAAGATAAACAAAATTGACAAACCTTTAGCCTGACTCATCAAGAAAAAAAGAGAGAAGAATCAACTCAACAAAATTAGAAACGAAATAGGAGAGACAATTCAGAAATACAAAGGATGATAAGAGACTATTATAAACAACTATATGGCAATAAAATGGATAACCTGGAAGAAGTGGACAGACTCTTAAAAAAGTTTAATCCTCCAAGACTGAACCAGGAAAAGATAGAAATTATGAACAACCCAATTAAAAGCACTTAAATTGAAGCTATGATTAAAAAAAAAAAAACTCTCAAAAAACAAAAGCCCAGGACAAGATGGCTTCAAGGAGAGTCCTATCAAATATTTAGAGAAGAGCTAATGCCTATCCTAAAACTCTTTCAAAAAATTGCAGAGGAAGGAACACTTCAAATTCATTCTTGGAGGCCACTATCACCGTGATACCAAAACCAGAGAAAGACAACACAAAAAAAGCAAACTATAGGCCAATATAACTGATGAATATAGTTGCAAACATCTTCAACAAAATTTTAGCAAACAGATTTCAGCAACACATCAAAAAGCTCATACACTCTGATCAATCTGGGTTTATTCCAGGAATGCAAGGATTCTTCAAAATATGCAAATCAATTGATGTGATATACCATATTAACAAATTGAAAGATAAAAACCATATGGTAATCTCAGTAGATGCAGAATAAGCCTTTGACAAAATTCAGCACCCATTTATGATTAAAGCTCTTCAAAAAAATGGGCATAGAAGGAATCTATCTCTACAGAGTTAAGGCCATATATGATAAGCCTACAGCAAACATTATTCTCAATGATGAAAAACTGAAAGCATTCCCTCTGAGATCAGGAACAAGACAAGGTGTCCATTTATACCACTATTATTCAAATAATTCTGGAAGTCCTAGCTACAGCAGTCAGAAAAGAAAAATGAATAAAAGGAATCCAGATTGGAAAAGAACTAATAAAGCTCTCACTGTTTGCAGATGACATGATACTGTTCATAGAAAACCCTAAGGATAGTATCAGAAAACTACTAGAGCTAATTAGTGAATTTAGCAAATTTGCAGGATACAAAATCAATACACAGAAATCACTTGCATTTCTGTATACTAACAATGAAAAATCAGAAAGAGAAACAACCCCATTTACCATTGCAACAAAATGAATTAAATATCTAGGAATAAACTTACCTAAGGAGATAAAAGAACTGTACACAGAAAATTATGACACTAATGAAAGAAATCAAAGATGGCATAAACAAATGGAGAGATATTCCATGTTTTTAGGTTGGAAAGACTCAATATTTTGAAAATGACTATACTACCAAGTTCAATCTACAGATACAATGTGATCCCTATCAAATGACCAATGACATTTTTCACAGAACTAAAATAAAAAATTTCAAAATTCATATGGAAACACAAAAGACCCCAAATAGCCAAAGCAGTCTTGAGAAGGACGAATGGAGCTGGAGGAATCAACCTTCCTGATTTTCAATTATACTACAAAGCTACAGTCTTCAAGACAGTATGATACTGGCACAAAAACAGAAATATAGACCAAGACCAATAGAACAAGATAGAAAGCCCAGAAATAAACCCAAGCATTTATGGATACCTTATTTTTGACAAAGGAGTCAAGAATATATAATGGGGCAAAGACAGCCTCTTCAATAAATAGTGCTGGGAAAACTGGACAGCTACATGTAAAAGAATGAAATTAGAACACTTCCTAACACCATACACAAAGATAAACTCAAAATGCATCAAAGACCTAAATATAAGACCAGAAACTATAAAACTCTTAGAGGAAAACATAGGCAGAACACTCAATGACATAAATCAAAGCAAGATCCTCTGTGACCCACATCCTAGAGTAATGGAAATAAAAACAAAAGTAAACAAGTGGGACCTGATTAAATTTAAAATTTTTGCACAGCAAAGGAAACTATAAGCAAGGTGAAAAGACAACCCTCAGAATGGGAGAAAATAATAGCAAATGGAGCAACTGACACAGGATTAATTTCCAAAACATACAAGCAGCTCATACAACTCAATACCAGAAAAACAAACCACCCAATCAAAAAGTGGGGAAAAGATCTAAAAAGACATTTCGCCAAAGAAGACTTACAATGGCTAACAAATGAAAAGATGCTCATCACTGCTTATTATTAGAGAAACGCAAATCAAAACTACAATAAGATATCACCACACACCGATCAGAATGACCATCATCAAAAAGTCTACAATCAATAAATGCTGGAGAGGGTATGGGAAAAAGGGAACACTCTTGCACTGTTGGTGGGAATGTAAATTGATACAGCCACTATGGAAGATGGTTGGCTATTCCTTAAAAAACTAGGAATAAAACTACCATGTTACCCAGCAATCCCACTCCTAGGCATATACCCTGAGGAAACTAAAATTGAAAGACACATGCATCTCATTGTTCATTGCAGCACTATTTACAATAGCTAGAACATGGAAACAGCCTAGATATCTATTGACAGATGAATGGATAAGAAGTTATGATATATATACACAATGGAATATTACTCAATCATAAAAAGGAGCTGTAAAATAGAATAAAGTATTAAATAAATTAAAAAAAAA
>SJYW01038951.1:607210-620541 GCA_006410735.1 Raphicerus campestris
ACCTGCATACAAATTTCTCAGGAGGCAGGTAAGATAGTCTGGTATTCTCATCTCTTGAAGAATTTTCCACAGTTTGTTATGATCTACACAGTCAAAGGCTTTGGCATAATCAATGAAGCAGAAGTAGATGCTTTTCTGAAATTATCTTGCTTTTTCTATTATCCAGTGGATATCGGTGACTTGATCTCTGGTTCCTCTGCTTTTTCTAAATCCAGTTTGATCTGGAAGTTCACTGTTCATGTACTGTTGAAGCCTGGCTTGGAGAATTTTGAACATTATTTTGCTAGTGTGTGGGATGAGTGCATTTGTGCAGTAATTNGCTATATTTTTGTCCTCTATGTTTTCTTCTTCACACTATGGTGTTATGGGTTCTATGTTTGTAACTTAAATATAAACCGAAATTTATGCTCAGTGTTGCTGGAAAATGGACCAGTCACAATTTAGATGTGATTTCAAGGGCATCATGGAGTCTCATAAAAAATTATTACTAAAATTATTACTGTCCCCCAACCACAAAAGTGATGTCTGAAAGATGACGCTAGTAAATGCATAGATTTATAAAAGTTTCAGGTTGTAAGAAATGTCCAAATCCTAAAGAGATTTCAACCCTACAGGGAAGAAGAGACATGGTTAAGTAGTATATCTATTAGTGTCTGTGTTTGACAAGAAAGCAGATGTCATGAATCCAGTTTGGTATTATTTCTATCATGCTATTCTCTATGCTCTGGAGAAGGATATGGCAACCCACTCCAGTGTTCTTGCCTGGAGAATCTCAGATGGGGGAGCCTGGTGGGCTGCCGTCTATGGGGTCGCACAGAGTCGGACACGACTGAAGCGACTGAGCAGCATTCTTTTGCTCAAGGCTTATCAATGTATGTTTCTTGGGTGGGTGTTGGGAAAGAGAGTGTTTCATTGTCAGTGAAAGTGAAGCCACTCAGTTGCGACCCCATGGACTGCAGCCTACCAGGCTCCTCTGTCCATGGGATTCTCCAGGCAAGAATACTGGAGTGGATTGCCATTTCCTTCTCCAGGGGATCTTCCTTGTCAGTGAGGGATGCCAAAATCTAACACTTCAATAATTTAGAATACTAATAACAAAGAGAATTAATTTTACAGTTTGCCTAAATCCTCTGCTTGTGGTCTTTTTTCTTACTTTTTATTTCTTAGCACTCTTCGGCTCCCTCCATGTTACCTACACTTTGCTACCCAAACACATATCACTTTTCATGACTTAACTTATTGCTATGTGACCTTTTGTTTGGTCTTGATATATTTTTCCTTAATCATTTCCGCACTTTCCATTCCTTTCACAAAAATAGCTACATCTTTTGTTTCTTTGACTGAAGTTGTTAGAGTGCTACAGGGCTTTATGTGTTGTTTGTGATTGTTTGTGGGTGCATAGAAATGGGAGGAAATTGTTTTACCAAGATCTTCAGGAAAACTTGCCTACAGGGAGCTAATCTTTATTTTTATTTTTTTTCAAATAATAAGCTCAGTAAAGGAACTATTCAAAGGAAAGAGGATTGAAAAAGTGAATGACTCCCTCATACTATTTTATCTTAATTGTTCATCTTGAGTAATTTCTATTGTTCTTTCTGCAAGTTCACCAATCCTTTCCTGTGTTCTCTCTATTCTGCTATTTAAATTATCCACTGAGTTTCTCATTTTGTGTGTGTGTGTGTGTTTCAGTTCTATAAGTTTTGTATAGTTCTTTATGTCTCCTATTTCTGTGCTGAAATTTTCCATTGTTTTGTGGATATTTGTTCATGTATTTTATGAAGGCTGTGTTAAAATATCTGTCAGATAATTAAAAATCTGTGTCATCATAATGTTGGTATATTTTATTGTCTTTTCTTACTCAAGTTATGATTTTTGCCAGTTCTTGGTGTGATAACTGATTTTTTATTGTATCACGGGGGCATTTTGGTTGTTTTGTTAAGAGAATTTGATAATCCATTATCTTTATTTTTCCCCTTGCCTCACCAAAAATGTACCTCTACACTTTCTCATTTCTTTTCTGCCCCTCACACTACAATATGAATATTGCCTATGTGAGAAAATCACCACACAAAGCTTCCTTTCACTCAACCCCTACTGTAGCACTCCTAGTCCTTGATTTTAGTCTATAGTTTCTCACCAGGCTTTCCGTTCCAATATTCATGTGGAAACCAATCATCTCTTTCCTGTCAACCCCCCTCTCCCCCCCAAAAAAACTTTCAAAATACTAAAAATTGGACTAAATATTTGTAATAATGTTTTCCACATTATTAGACTTCAAGCAATAAAGGACAGTGATTCCTGCAAGATGTGCAACAAATATAGTGATTCCTACAACTGCTCAAACTACTGCTTGAGAAAGTTTTCAGGTCACAAAAAAAATGCAGGAAGAACCAAACAGGATCCTAGGAGTTTCCCTGAGCTGTGGAGACAGACCTCAGCCTCCAGTGGACTGATATGACTACAGTTTATAGGACAGAATACTGGAGAGAAGAGAGGCGGACAGAGGTAATGCTCAGGAGACATGCAGAGAGTCTTCTTGCGTTCTCAGCTGAAAGCTGGTCCATACATGCCTCAGAGGAAACTGAACTAAACTACACTAAACTGGAAGGTAAAGCAATCAAAACGGATTAGAAGGGGCAATCTGTATTGCTCATTACACCAGCCCAACCAACCAAAATGCTTTTTGAATTTAGGGGGACATTGCATAGAGTACTCAACAAGATTATTTATCAAAAATAGGGGAAAATTGACTGTAGGCTAAACCTGTTTTTGTCCATCCATTAAAAAGAAAAGAAAAGAACAAAGTATTCTTGCATAATAACCCTACCACACAAAAATGTTCAAGGGTATTTAGAGGAAAACAAAATTAGGAAGCACTCACAAGATAAAATTCAATACATCTGATATCTAATTTTTTAAAAAAGGAATAAGCAGCTTATTGTGAAAACAAACTATCAATTAAAAAATAACAAATCAATAAAGATAAATCAATTATTGATACATGAAATAAAAATAAGAAAAGAGCCAGACAAAATAGGTATGCACTGTTTGATTTCATTACTATATATTTTTAGAAAATATAAGATAACCTATACTGAAAAATAAATCAGTCATTTCCTGTGTACTGGGGTTTAGGGAAAGGGATATTGCTGATGGGTGGAGACTTCTTTGGAGAGTGATGTTTATTGAGTTGACTGTATTGATGTTTACATGTATATATATATATACACACATAAAAACATATCACATTGTATACTTTAAATATGTGCAGTTCACTCTTATTCTGTTATAACTCAATAAAGTTTTTTTTTTTAAAGCAAGGAAGGCAATAATTAGAAATCACAGCCAAACTCACAATATATCAAAGAGCAAAAAGGTAACAATGCATTTTCCTGAAAATTGCAAGGATTCCCACCACATGCACCGAGGAACATGGTAGAGTCATTAGGGTTGCCTCACCAGATGACAGGAGCATTTTTTATCCACTAAGTCTGGCCATCATAGTTGTATGCCTACCTCACTCAAGTAGAAATGAACTACTCAGATTAACTGAGAAGTGTCCATTTATGAATTATATATCATATCAGTGAGCCACAGTATTAGTTTATTTTAGTGTGCACACAGTAGATAGACCTGAGTAAGCAAAGAGTAGAGGGCTATGGAATTACATGAATTATAAGAATTAAATAGAAGTCTGGTAAACAAAGGGCTTCCCAGGCAGTTCAGCAGTAAAGAATTCACCTGCCAATGCATGAGTCAGCAGAGATGCAGATTCAGTCTCTGGGTCGGGAAGATCCCCTGGAGAAGGAAATGGCAACCCACTCCAGTATCCTTGCCTGGGAAATTCCATGGACAGAAGTCTAGTTGGCTCAAGTCCATGGGGTTGCAAAGAGTTGGACGTGACTGAGTGCACACACACACACACACACACACACACACACAGAGTAATCACATAGCAGAATCTTTGACAAGCATTTTTCTTACTTACTATTTTCTTACTTGTCACTTTCATTACAAATTAATAAATTATATTTTGTATTGCAATACATATAAGTTTTGTTGAACATTACAGTACAAAAAATGACTATTTACTACAAATAAATATAAATTTGTACCAAAATGTGACAGTTAATTTCATTTTGTATGCTTTACTAATTAATTGGTCAAATCTATTTACTAAAGCTTCTTAGCAAAACCTATATTTAGAATTTTAAAGAGAAAACACTCTACAGAAATATTTGTATTTGGCACTGGTGATTTTTTTTCTCTTTAGCTCATTAGGCTATTTTTTGGTAGGTATTTGTAGTGACTACAGTGGTGACCTCAATGGAAGTTGAAAAAAATAATTCCTAAATTGTGTTCACTTTTTATTCTATTTCACTATTTATTCTATTTAAAACAACAAGCAAAAACGTCTGATTGTAAATTTATTAAGTGAATCAAGTGTATAAATGCTTTCTGAAGAATTAACCTATTTGATGATTCAATTGAAATTTCAGTATTTTTGAATTTCCACTAAGATGTAATATCATCATGTAATAACTTATGCCACTGGGATCAATATCTTAAACTTTAGGTTTAGGTGTATCCAAGTAAGCAAACACAAATAGGCTTGAATTTCATGATTGAATTATTGAGTCATCTTCAGCTCATTGTGACCTTGCCAGATTTTCATTTTTTTATTTGCTGTAAAAATGTCTATAAGGCATATAGTTATTTATAATATGAAAAGGCATGGTCACCATGAAGTTGATGGTCTTTAGTTGTTATTAAGGATTTGACATATGCTCCAATCAGTTAGCAGTGATAATTGTCAGTAATGTTATTGGATTGTAACATGACTTTTCCTAAGAGATCCTCAAATCTTATATACATTAGAGTGATTGATATTCAAAACATGAAACAAAATGACAACACATTAGATGATGTAGTAAAGCACTGCTGTCATAAGTCATCTTGTTATATAAAACATATTTTTCCCTTTAGTTAAGAAAATAAATAGGGGATAATAATTTTTTTCCCAAAGTCAAGAAATGAAATGGTGCTAGTGGTAAATAAAGAACTTGCCTGCCAATGCAGGAGATGTAAAAACCACAAGTTTGATCCCTAAGTAAGGACGATCCCCTGGAGAAGGGCATGACAACCCACTCCAGTACTTTTGCCTGGAGAACTCCATGTCCAGAGGAGCCTGGAGGGCTGCAGTTCATAAGGTCGCAAATAGTTGGACATGACTGAAGCAACTCAGCACACAATATCTTTAGAACTGATTATGGATAAATGTGCTGACATTGCTCAGGTCAATATTTTGAAAATCTAGCTACAATTCCTAAAATTATAAAATGCTTAAAATTATATTTTAAAAATGTATAGCATAATTATATATAAGAATATGTAAGCTAACTTCAAAAACACAAATATTTTTCATTCACTGATTTTGCTGCATATAAATCTCTCAAATTTATAGTGGAATATAATATAGTATATCATTGCATAGCTTTATACATGAATATATATCTTTCAAAACTAAGTTTCTTTACTAAGGAATAGTTTTATGTGAAGCATAACTTAATAGTTTGTGTTTTCAGTTACTCTTATTAAGATTTTAAGCATATGTGTGTGAAAATGTTAGTTGCTCAGTTATGTCTGACTCTTTGCGACCCTGTAGACTTGAGCCTGCTAGGCTCCTCTGTCCATGAGATTCTCTAGGCAAGAATACTGGAGTGGATTGCTGTGCCCTCCTCCAGGGGATCTTCTGAACCAGGGATTGAACCCACATCTCTTAATGCTTCCAGCATTGGCAGGTGGGTTCATTACCATTAGTGCCACCGCTAGAAGCTCAAAAACATGTGTATACACAAATATAAATACATGCTTATATATGAATGTGTTATAATGTATTATAATATATGATATATATTAAAAGGTACTAAAATTATATACGGCTAGCAAATAAAAATATAGGTTGATGCTGCTTCAGAGCCAATAAATGAATTTTGAAGTGGCCATATATATAGCTGAAGGGATCAGTGAAAAAGACTAGATAATGAGATGAAAAGTACTGATAACAATGTCATCAATTAAATTCTGATTGAAGAAACCTTCTGTGCATAATAAATATGTGTGTTCCTATACCCTTGATAATATACAAGGTAAATTTATCTACTGAAGTCTTCAAGGGAAGAAGCAGACTGAATTAATAAGCAATTATGCACAGTAACAGAAGACTTTGGTCTTATTAGATTGAAGTCAAAATTTAACTTGAATAAGAATTTAGCATTTGTGATAGTCTTTAAGTGCTTCCCAGGTGGCTCAATGGGTAGAAAATCTGCCTGCAATGCTGGACACATAGGAGATGAGGGTTTGATCCCTGTGTCAGGAAGATACCCTGGAGAAGGGCGTGGCAACCCATGCCAGTATTCCTGCCTGGAAAAACCCATGGACAGAGGAGCCTGGTGGGCTACAGTCCACAGGGTGGCAAAGAGTCGGACGTGACTGAAGCTACTTAGCATAGCACAACAGCAATTAAATCATATAACTAACATGTTTTGTTAAATGAGTGAAAGTGGAAGTGAGCTGAACCAATATATGAAAAATGCAATTGATTTGTAATCAGGTAAGAAATTATTTTCTAATGTACAACAATTACAAATGGACAAGGTCCCAGTGGTATTATCACATGCAATGTCNAATTAAATCATATAACTAACATGTTTTGTTAAATGAGTGAAAGTGGAAGTGAGCTGAACCAATATATGAAAAATGCAATTGATTTGTAATCAGGTAAGAAATTATTTTCTAATGTACAACAATTACAAATGGACAAGGTCCCAGTGGTATTATCACATGCAATGTCAGATACTATGTTACCTGGACAAAATAACATCTTTCTTAGGGATATTATAATGGAGCAATAATGTTTTGTGCTTAGTTATCATTACTGACATTATATTTTTAGCAGGAAATTTTAAACATGAAAAAAAATCACTAAGAGTATAGGAAAGGAAACCTGTTTTAACATAGATAGCATTTTATAACAGGAAACAATGATAGGATATTGTAAACATCTTCTTTTGCCTACCTTTGTATTTTAGTAGTTCAATATAACCACATTTCTCCAAAGACTCATTCTGTTATTGAAAGGTAATGGTGGGAACCAACTTAAGAACATGTAAAATGCAAGATTTTTTAATCAATGAGGAGCTATTAATTTAACCAACCCTTCCTGTAATAATATTGAGACAGACTGTCTGCCTGTTTTTACATTATAGCAAGCTTTGCAATCTACATAGAATTTAATGAGGTGTGTAATTTTGTGAACTTATTGATTCAGAGAGATTCAAAGATTTTAATGCTACTGAACTTTAGTAGTTTTACCTTTCATTTATCTTGTATAAAGATGATAATATTTTAGTGCCAGCTGTTGATCTCTTTGCATTGCTCTTATTATACATTAATTACTTTTCTCTAAACATACATGAAATATGTATTTGGAAGAATATATAATTTAGTTTGTCCCTCTTCCTATTAAAAATCTTCCATATTCTATATTCAAATATTTCATAGTTCAGTTAATTTCATTTGAGATACATTATCTAGAACTACTGGACTTGTATATAGACCTATTCAGTTCAGTTCAGTTCAGTAGCTCAGTCGTGTCCAGCTCTTTGCGACCCCATGAATCTCAGCTCGCCAGGCCTCCCTGTCCATCACCAACTCCAGGAGTTCACTCAAACTCATTATATATTACTTATTCATTTATATAAGATCCACATAGCTTGTCTCTCAATAATATTTTTATGTTCTGGAAAATTAACACAGTGTCTGGGTCACTTAAGGTGGCATGCAATTCACAAGTATATGAACTAGTGTACCACTGACTCTTTTTACTGGTTCCAGGAGCCCAAGCAGATATCAAAGTTCATGAATTTTCAAGTTCTTTATATAAAATAGGGTCAAACAGTCAGCCCTCTATACAGAAGGGAACTGCATTGCAGATTAAACCAAAATTCAATTTCTGATTGGATGAATCCATAGAGGTATTAACCAAGTATACAGAGGGCTGACTATTCTCTATTATCTGATAGTGTAAGAAGCCTGATATGGTGAAACACTTCAATAAATTACATGAAAAAAATATGTAAGTTGAAAATCAGCTTTACACAGTGTATTTAACCACAACACAATATTAATGGTAATTTATCCAGCAAAACTAGAGAATATTGTGGTGGTTTGTTTTATTTTACAAAGTATTATTTGAATAATGCAAGTATGATATCTGTGATATTTGCAAAATGATAATGTTCAATTTTTAATATACTCATAAAAGTATTCAAAGAAAGGTTGCTCAAATTCTACTTATAGGCTGCCAGAATTAAAGTTAGTGGCTGCATGGCATGTTTTCTTGTCATGCTAACCCTGAATTTCCCAAAGAGAAGAGATCTTGCTGGTAATTATAGGCAGAGACCAAAACTATTCTGCTTTAATTTTTATTTAGAGCAATTCTTGGTAAATTTTCATTTTAAGGGAAATAACATGGCAGAGAAAAGGTAGTTCCCCTGCTTACGAGATTTAAAAACCTTTCATTTAGTGACTGTTTATACCTATACTTTAATTTCTTGGGGATCCATAAATTAAAAGTTGAATAAGTAGTCCAGAATTTCTAGTTTGATATACAAGTCCAACAAACAAGAAAACCCACATATACCTAATGGAGGGTTGATGGGTTTAATATCTGTTTCTTACTGATAACCAAACATCCCCTCTGTCCCTTATTGACTCGATCTGATCAATAGCCTTTAGTGTAGAACCTTATCTAAGGCATTTTAAATATCAGAGTAAGTTACATCTCCTCTTGACTGTTTATGTGTCCAATTGTATAATTTTCCAATATTACTTAGGCATATTTTCCCTTATAGAAATTAGATTGCCTTTTCTACTAAAACAACTTTCTGTGATCTTACCTATTGTATTCTTTGCCAGGTGTTCATTATGAAGAATGTTTTTGGTTGCCCAAATTCCTTTTGGGAACTGATAGGTTAGGATTCACAATGACTAGTCAAACATATCATGTTTATTTTATCAAATTATTCCCCCAAAGTTGCTCTTGTTTTAAGTATGCAAAAAGAAGATGTATAAGTAAAGGCTCTGGGAATTCAGAGGTAAGAAATATTGTTTTCATCTTGGGAGATCAGAAATGCTTCATGGAGGAGGTGGCCTGTCACTGTTTAGTTACTATTTTACCCAAATAATAAATAATAAATTTATAAAAATAACAAATTTTACTAATTTAGTTACTATTTTACCCAAATGAATAGGTGGTGCTTATTTATAGGGTCTCCATCTTTAATATGAAGCTGAATCCCTTCAGGGGAGATTCCTGGACTTAACCTGCAGAATTTGTTATTTGGCATTTTTGGGGGGAGGGTCTAGAAATTCCCTTTTTTGTCCAGATGTGGTGCTGATGCTGCTCATCTGGCTAACATTTGGAGAACATTCAGTATAGAGCTAGATAGTCCATCAATTGGACTATGCTATTTGTCTTTAATTCTTGAAATCTTAGGCTTAATATTCTCATATGATCCCCAATTCATTTCCATCTTTTCCCTTTATTATATTAAAAAACTGAATATTTACTATNCTCATCTGGCTAACATTTTGAGAACATTCAGTATAGAGCTAGACTATGCTATCTGTCTTTAATTCTTGAAGAAATCTTAGGCTTAATATTCCCATATGATCCCCAATTCATTTCCATCTTTTCCCTTTATTATATTAAAAAACTGAATATTTACTATGAATTTTTTTGAAATCAGACATTAGTTCTCTTTTGGCTAAAGAGATGCTTTTTCTTGGTTTCGACTTACTCTAATATTTGCTAATTATTATGTGTTTCTAAATGCACTTTGTATTGTTTGTTTCATGGCAACCTATTTATTAATTTGTGTTTTTAACAATAGGATTCCATATACTAGCTTAGGAAGAAGAGAGAAAAGAAATGATTTCCATTTTGTGGTATTAAATTACATGAAATACCTACACTTAAAACATTTTTTTCTGACTACAACAGGGATATATACATATCTATATATGTATGCATATGCATATATATAGTCTTAGCCTGGTTTTCCCAGAAAGCAGAGCCTTAAGTGAAGGATTACAGTTCAGGGGTAAGAGAAAAAAGAATGTGGAAGAGAAGGAGAAAGAACCAATAAGAAGATGTTTTTTTAACCTGGCCAGCACTTGAATATCAAGGACAAACACTCAATTTTCTGGGAGGTCTTATAAATGACTGCTTTTTACAACAGTTCATCAAAAAGAGGAGAAAAAAATAAATTCACCAGCTCCTTTCTTTCAAAGATGAGCCCCACAGAGTACTAAGTTCCCCTGGACTCCCTGATTTTGTACATGGGATCTCCACGGGACTTGGTTTTCAATGCCTCACTATCAAGGGAAGCTCCATGATCTGCACCCACAAAAAGATGCTCAGAAATCATGGAGAAACAAGCTTTCCCAGGCTGGAACAGTTAAAAATGGTCAAATGCCCAAGAAACTGTTTCGAGGCCAAAAGAATCATAAAGTAGTTTATAACAGATGCTATGAATACTCATTGTAGAATATTATCCTCCTTGTTCCCTCTGCTGTTTCATGAGGGAGTCGAACAGTTTCTGTTTATCAAATTCACTGTTACCTTGATCTATGGGAAAGCAATCTCTCTTGATTCTGTTTTTATTTCTTGAGGACTCCTTATCAGTCTTTAACGTGAGCACCTTTTATGTGGGTGACTTTTCTTTTACATAGCTCTTAAACATTTTGGGGGTTTCTATACCTGATAATCTCTTCTTCTACTTTCTCTTGATGAACTCATCTACTCATACATTTAACTGAAAACTATATGCTTGAAAAGTGAAAGTTAGTCACTAGTTGTGTCTGACTCTTTGAGATTCCATGGACTGTAGCCCCCTAGGTTCCTCTGTCCACGGAATTCTCCAGGCAAGAGAACTGGAGTGGGTTGCCATTTCCTCCTCCAGGGGACCTTTCCAACCCAACTATGTGTTTAATGCTCCAAAATATATCTCATGCTGAGATCTTGTTAATGAGCTGTGGACCCATGTATCTCATGGCATGCTTTCTGTTCCTACCTGGATGTTTTGCAGACTTTTCAACACTTTCAAGTTTAAGAAATTACTTTCCACTCCAGGATTTCTACCATTTCTCCTGAATTTCTTACTATCAGCCTTTACCTTCCCCATCCAAACTTCATATAATGGGGATAGTGTTCTGTTGGTTNCAAATTACTTTCCACCCCAGGATTTCTACCATTTCTCCTGAATTTCTTACTATCAGCCTTCACCTTCCCCATCCAAACTTCATATAGTGGGGACAGTGTTCTGTTGGTTGGTTGGTTTTTAATTTCTTGAATCTGTCCAGCTCTCCCCATCTGTATTACTACTGTGCTTATGTGGGTCACCATCATCTCTAGCTGGGATTACTGCCCACACTTCTAATGGAAATTTATAACTCCCATTTAAATTTTCTTCTTACTCTACTGCTCAACATTTTTCAAATGCTCCCCATTGCCATTGGGATAAAGAGCAAACATCTTGGCATGTCTTTACATGATTTGCTTTTTCTTACTTATTCAGTTTAAACATTCACTACTCCTAGAGAGTTGCCCTAGGTCAAACTAAGTCATTTTCAGTTTCCTGAATCTACTATACTCTGACTTACCTTCAGGTCTTTTGATTCCTTTTATATGAACTAATATTAAATTCACTGTGACTCATGTTTAAAGATCTTTTTCAATATTCAGCTTGTGTAGGAGGTCTTATCTTAACAGTTCTACCACCAACCTGGAGTAGTCATGGTTCTTGTGTATTTAATGTTTTTGAACTGGTTATTCTGTGTCTACTCGCATCAAAGAATATAGAAAGGCAATCTGTATTCTACTCTGCTGCTTACTTGCATAGTCCCTTATTTACGTTTTGAATTTGAGGGCTAGAATTGCCTTGAATAGATCATGACCCATATTAAAAAGCCAAAACATGCTTGAATAAGTTAATAAATACTATTATTTTAATGACAAAGTAATTTGCTGTGTATGTTCTGTAAGTTATCTCATATTATTCCTTTTTTTTTTTTTTTGGCTAAAGAATTTGAGTTAATAAATACATTGCCCAAAGTCAAACCATCAGTAAGTAACAAAGCCTGATTCCCCTTCAGGCATATCTGATTCCAGAACATTTGTCTTTACCACAGAGCTACACTGAAGGTGCTAGGATTCAAGTTCTAACTCTGCTTCTTGCCAGACTAAGAGTTTACTTGACCCTTTACAAAGCTGTGTTTCAATTTGCCATCAATGGAAAGTGACACATGTGACAGATTCTTTAGATAAATAAGCAAACATTTCATACTGTCATAGAGTTAAAAATAAACATTTGCTATTATTCTTATTATTTAACTTTTTAACTTAAATTTTAAAAGAGCAAGTATGGAGATTATAGATCACTTAAGTACAGATCAATTAGTAATCATGAATGGACTTAAAAATTCATAGTTCATTTAAATTTAATAAAAATAAGAACCTTCTACTTTTCTAAAAATATGGGAATTAAAAGCAATTATATCATGAATACTACACATATCAGTGAAATTTTTGAAACTTATAGGGAGTTACTATAGAGAAATAATACTAAGATGAAGAAACCTCAAAGGCAATGCATCAAGTTATTATAAATTTACACCTTCAGATGAACTGACAAAAGCAAAACTATGTTACATTTACCTGGGTTGAACACCAAGGGGGACCAGTAGAATAACATTTAACATTGAAGACCTAAGGAAAGCCACCTGAGGATGGCTTGCTGTTGATCTTTACTTTTGATATATTTTTCTTAGGAGAGCTGAAGAATAATATCTTTACTGATGTTGATTTTTAATGGTCTCTTTTGAAAGATTAAGATATATATATATATATATATATATATAAATGTACAATTATATATATTTGTATATATACATACATACCATCCAACAGTATATAAGTGAAACATTTAACAATCCTAATTTTCCTTCTAATTTAATAGAGTTCAATAAATGGAAAATTGAGTGGTCAGAATAATGAAAAGAGGACATACTTTATCTTATTTTCTTGTGTCCTTTCTATGTTCTTTTGTCCTTTGATTGCACTGGTAGATAATATTATTTTGTTCCCAAGGAAATATGTCCCTTTGATTAGGTTGTAGATATTCCCTCATTTGTCACTGTTCTATCAAGCGATGCCATGTAACAGCAGGAACTCTTGATTATTTAATTGCTTGTAAGAACTCATTAAA
>SJYW01038951.1:623037-638978 GCA_006410735.1 Raphicerus campestris
ATCACACCATCATGATTATCTTGGTCATGAAGATCTTTTTTGTACAGTTCTTCTGTGTATTCTTGCCACCTCTTCTTAATATCTTCTGCTTCTGTTAGGTCCATACCATTTGCTTACATTTAATCATACTTAACCAACTCACTGGTTCTTTGTATACAGCTTCTCATGTGTTCATTTAGCAAGTAGTTCTCTTCTCTGTGTTTAGTTTATTCCAGATTTAGCTTTCCTGAAGTTCATATTGTATTTGTTGATCAAAGCTGTTAAGTAAATCATTGTAAATTTCTCATATCTAGTTAAATTATTTATTGACAACTGAGTTTCATATTGCTTGCTGAAATATAGTAAGTCCCATTCAATTCTGAAGAGAGATCAAGTACATAATTAAAGGAGGCCAAATTAAATGACTATTTCTGCCAGTGGATTTTTCCAAGTGACCTCAGGTTTGTTTAACAGGAAAAGCACTGCTTCACAACTGAGAAAGCTCTAATTTAAACTCTTAAGTGAATCTGTAATCACAGTGGTACTAGCAGTAGTTACTGGCATTTTCTCTTTTTAACTGCTAGCTTAGTCTCACAGATCCTATAAATACTATTATCACATCTCAAAATTAAAATAGAAGATTTGGTTTTACTATTAGAAATAAAATAAAATTTTTTACTATATATATGAAATAAAAAAATAGTTTATAAATAATCTACAAGCTTCTTGCTCAAAGAATCACCAAAATAAAAAATAAATGACTTATTTCATCACAGAAAGATCTTTGACTTAAGACCTCAAATAACTTTTGAAATATAGCTTCCTAATCACTCATTGCTTTCTATAGCATCATTCTGGGTTCATTTCATAAAATTGCAGTAGATCAGCAACACAAGGCAGTTCTCCGTTTTTTTTTTTTAAGTTTTGCATTTCCAAATCCACAAAATTTAACCAATCTTCTTGTCTTGATCAGTGTGAAAAAAAAAAGTTTTATTCTACCTAAACACAATAAATCAGTGTGATTTAATCATTTACCAGAACACAAAAACATAAATCCAGTACCTTTCAAAATTGCTTATTTTCTCAAATTTTTATTATACATGTACACATTTCTCATAAATTTTTCTTAGTAAAAATTCTTATTTTTAGTTGACTCGTCTAACCCTAATATTAAAAGTATATGTCCACTCCAAAATTAAGATAAAAAACCAACTTTGATCTTCCACTCCTCCATTTCCAAAATATCCTGGATTGTCAAAGGCCCTAAGCCATGTTCTTTCCTCCACTTATTTATCTAGTTACTATAAAACTTGCTAACAGAAGCATCTCCCACAAATATCTAATTTGCCATTAAGTATCCCGAAATTTTGTGTGAGCAAAGTGAGGCTGTTTCCTATCCAAGTACATGCTTTCCTTTATGGCATATTAAACAAGCTCCATTTTTCCTGATTCAAAACAAGGAAAAAGCACTCTTCACTCCCAATATCCTACATGTCTATGGGAAATGTCAACTTCTTTCTCTCATTCACACTGTGTGGAACAGACTGTGAAAAGTGTACAAGTACAAGATCCTGGTTACTTTTTATTATTTTCTCACTGCTTATTTTTTGGCAAAACCTAAGTCTTTGTGTTAGAATGATTCCTGCTATTACCATCTTTACTTCCACTAGAGTCTTTGAGAAAGAAATGCCCTTATTTCTCCACCCCCATCCTGACCTGGACTGTTTCTAACACTTTCAATACATGAAGCAGTAAGAAAATTAAAATATAAAGAGACTTCTCTTTCTTGAAGATCTGTTACTGGAATGTAAGAAACTCAAATTATTAACCTTTTTTTTTTTTTAATAGTAAGTCTTAAGGCTTTCATTATTGAATGAACAAGTAACAAATCATTGTTGTAACATACACCAGGGTTCCACAGAGTGTGGGTTAATGGATCACCTGTATCAGAAACATCCTCAGAACTTGCTGAACACATTAGAATGTCTAGGCCCCAGAACAGAAACTCTGAATCAGAATCTTCAGAAGAACTTGGGAGTACTTTTTGTAAGCACCCGAGGAAATTCTTGGCCTGCTAAATTTTGGGAAGCACAATACAAACACACATCCTCATTTGGCCATGCTGCAACCTGCACACACTTCCATTCCTCTGTCTCTAGGTACTGGCCAAACTATTTAAAAAGTGTTATTAAGTATAAATCAAGCAAAATATTCTTCAGTGTTCCCAGGCACAATTACTCCCTCAGAACTTCCAGAGCACATTATTCAAATATATATGGTAAAACATTGCATGTAATATAATTATTACTCTATACTGTTTGTGCTCCTGGATTGTGAGTACATGAAGAATAAGACATGCACCATATTTATTAGGTAGTTAGGACAGGAAGAGAGTCCAAAATAGCAGTGGCTAAAAGACAAAGAAGGGAAAAGCCCGTGAAAATAGAATAAAGGAAGGTCCGAGGACCAGAGTAAGGACCTTAGGTGAAGCAAACAGCCTTCGGGCAGGCTCAAAGGGAAGAGACACAAACATATAAAGAGGGGAGTCAAAACTGAGCTGGGGGCTTCTCTCCCCTTCTCTTTCCGTCTTTTGGGTTGGCCCACCCTCAGGCCTCAAGGATGTATTTTCCTTTGCTTTCTAAATAAAAATGAGCTATAACAGTGGTCCATCCATCACTTCAATTTTTGCTGCAGTGACACAGAACCAAGGAAATTACTCCCAAAGCATGTTCATCCCTGTGACTTCAAATCCTAGCAAAGTGGGGTATAAAGGGGGTACACAGATAGTATGTTTTGAGTAGATTATTTACAAAATGAATTCAATCGAGTTGAAGAAATCTGGTGTTACAGGATGTTCTCACCTGTCTCAAACATATTATAATTTTCTGACACCTTTAAAAAGTCAATGCCCAGATTGTAATCCAAGAGATTCAGGTTCAGGGCACCTTGATTGTGGTCAAGGGATAAGCTTTTTATCAAGTTTCCTAGGTGATGCAGGAATATGCAACTAGTGTTGAGAACCAGTGGTCCAGACAGAATCCTGTGGTAAGCAGAATAACGAGCCTCCAAAGAGTCCCATACATAATCCCCAGAATCTGTGATTTTAAGGTAATGGACCTTAAAATAGGCAGATTATGTTAGATTTTCATGAATTATCCTGGTAAGCCTAAACTAAGCCCTTCAAATAGAAGGGGAACATTGGCGAGTCCATCAGAGCAGTGCAGCAGAAGGAAGGAAGCAGAAGATAATAGCAAGAAAAAGGAGTTGATTCACTGTTGCTGGCTACGCAATGCAGGAGCTCATGTGCTAGGACCAGAAACCAGACTCTAGAATGACAAAGGTGCCCCTTAAGCTAGCAGCCGGCAAGCAAATGTGCACCTCAACTGTACAACCTCAAGGAACTGAATTTTGCTAACAACCCAAATGAGTCCAGAAACACATCCTCTCCAGGATCTTCAGAAGAGAACACAGCTCTGCCAACACTTGACTCTGGCCTTGTGAGACTTGAAATAGAGAAACTCAACAAGCCCAGAGGGCTTCTGACCCATAGAAGAGTGAGATAATAAACTTGTTGTTTCAAACTACTAAATCTGTGGCAATTTGTCAGAGCTGTGAGAAAAAGCTAACTAGAAATCCTTACCCTTATAAAATATTAATTTTCCCCTTAAAACTAAGTGATAATTTTCTGCTTGCCAACTGGCCAGTCCTTCCTCCTAACTTTAGAATGCAGATCCTTTTCAATTTATGATGGGGCTATGTCCTGATAAATCATAAATTGAAAATATTTTAGGAGGAAAATGCATTTAATACATCTAACATGCCAAACACCATAGTTTACTTTAAACGTACTCAGAACACTTACATTAGCCTGCAGCTGGGCAAAATCACGTAACACAAATGCTATTTTATAATTAAGTGTTGAATATCTCATGTAATGTACTGAGTGTGTGTGTTAGTCACTCAGTCATGTCCGATTCTTTGCAACCCCCTAGACTGTAGCCCGCCAGGCTCCTCTGTCCATGGTATTCTCCAAGCAGGAATACTGCAGTGGGTTACCATTTCCTTCTCCAGGGGATCTTCCCAACCCAGCGATTGAACCCTGGTCTCCTTCATTGCAAGCAGATGCTTTACATCTGCGCTACTAGGGAAGCCCAATGTATTGAATACTATACTGAAAGTGAAAAACAGAAAGTTGTATGAGTACAGAATGGTTGTACCAGCTGTTTATCCTCACGATCTTGTGTATGACTTGGAACTTTGGCTCTTTGCCCTGTCCAGAATCACAAGAGAATATCATTCCACATATTGCCAACCTGGGAAAAGGTCACAATTCAAACGAAAGTAGGGTTTCTACTGAATATGTATTACTTTCATATTATCATAAAGTCAAACCATGTTAAGCTGGAGACTGTCTGTATATTCATTAATACTGCAAGGCAATCACATTAGCTAAGAGAATTTCTTCAGCTGTTCTTAAATTGCTGTATGATTTTGAGAAAATCAACTCAACTTTTTTCTGCATGGTATGGATGGCATCACCAACTCGATAGACATGAGTTTGGGCAAGCTCTGGAAGTGGTAATGGATGGGGAAGCTTGGCGTGCTGCAGTCCATGAGGTCACAAAGAGTTGGACACAACTGAGCGACTGAACTGAACTGAACTTACCCAACTAGAGAATAAATACTGAACTTGATCTTTAGCTTCTTTTTTTTCCCTTGCATCCTAGTTAGAAGATGTATGCTGGAGTCAGAGAGCGATAACTACAAACTTAAGCTTATACAAACTTAAACTCACCAAAGTCTATTTCTTATCCTCAAGCAGGTATACAAGTAGTGGTGTAATCAATGCTTCCGAGAATTTTTTATCATAACTCCTCTTACCAGTGTGTTAAATTGCATGATAATGTAAAGAATTTGTCTTATACTAAATAACCCCAAAGCATTAGTTCTTGCTATTATCATTATTACTGAAAAAAGTGAAAATGTTAGTTGCTCAGTTATGTCTGACTCTTTGCGACCCTGTAGACTTGAGCCTGCTAGGCTCCTCTGTCCATGAGATTCTCTAGGCAAGAATACTGGAGTGGATTGCTGTGCCCTCCTCCAGGGGATCTTCTGAACCAGGGATTGAACCCACATCTCTTAATGCTTCCAGCATTGGCAGGTGGGTTCATTACCATTAGTGCCACCGCTAGAAGCTCAAAAACATGTGTATACACAAATATAAATACATGCTTATATATGAATGTGTTATAATGTATTATAATATATGATATATATTAAAAGGTACTAAAATTATATACGGCTAGCAAATAAAAATATAGGTTGATGCTGCTTCAGAGCCAATAAATGAATTTTGAAGTGGCCATATATATAGCTGAAGGGATCAGTGAAAAAGACTAGATAATGAGATGAAAAGTACTGATAACAATGTCATCAATTAAATTCTGATTGAAGAAACCTTCTGTGCATAATAAATATGTGTGTTCCTATACCCTTGATAATATACAAGGTAAATTTATCTACTGAAGTCTTCAAGGGAAGAAGCAGACTGAATTAATAAGCAATTATGCACAGTAACAGAAGACTTTGGTCTTATTAGATTGAAGTCAAAATTTAACTTGAATAAGAATTTAGCATTTGTGATCGTCTTTAAGTGCTTCCCAGGTGGCTCAATGGGTAGAAAATCTGCCTGCAATGCTGGACACATAGGAGATGAGGGTTTGATCCCTGTGTCAGGAAGATACCCTGGAGAAGGGCGTGGCAACCCATGCCAGTATTCCTGCCTGGAAAAACCCATGGACAGAGGAGCCTGGTGGGCTACAGTCCACAGGGTGGCAAAGAGTCGGACGTGACTGAAGCTACTTAGCATAGCACAACAGCAATTAAATCATATAACTAACATGTTTTGTTAAATGAGTGAAAGTGGAAGTGAGCTGAACCAATATATGAAAAATGCAATTGATTTGTAATCAGGTAAGAAATTATTTTCTAATGTACAACAATTACAAATGGACAAGGTCCCAGTGGTATTATCACATGCAATGTCAGATACTATGTTACCTGGACAAAATAACATCTTTCTTAGGGATATTATAATGGAGCAATAATGTTTTGTGCTTAGTTATCATTACTGACATTATATTTTTAGCAGGAAATTTTAAACATGAAAAAAAAATCACTAAGAGTATAGGAAAGGAAACCTCTTTTAACATAGATAGCATTTTATAACAGGAAACAATGATAGGATATTGTAAACATCTTCTTTTGCCTACCTTTGTATTTTAGTAGTTCAATATAACCACATTTCTCCAAAGACTCATTCTGTTATTGAAAGGTAATGGTGGGAACCAACTTAAGAACATGTAAAATGCAAGATTTTTTAATCAATGAGGAGCTATTAATTTAACCAACCCTTCCTGTAATAATATTGAGACAGACTGTCTGCCTGTTTTTACATTATAGCAAGCTTTGCAATCTACATAGAATTTAATGAGGTGTGTAATTTTGTGAACTTATTGATTCAGAGAGATTCAAAGATTTTAATGCTACTGAACTTTAGTAGTTTTACCTTTCATTTATCTTGTATAAAGATGATAATATTTTAGTGCCAGCTGTTGATCTCTTTGCATTGCTCTTATTATACATTAATTACTTTTCTCTAAACATACATGAAATATGTATTTGGAAGAATATATAATTTAGTTTGTCCCTCTTCCTATTAAAAATCTTCCATATTCTATATTCAAATATTTCATAGTTCAGTTAATTTCATTTGAGATACATTATCTAGAACTACTGGACTTGTATATAGACCTATTCAGTTCAGTTCAGTTCAGTAGCTCAGTCGTGTCCAGCTCTTTGCGACCCCATGAATCTCAGCTCGCCAGGCCTCCCTGTCCATCACCAACTCCAGGAGTTCACTCAAACTCATTATATATTACTTATTCATTTATATAAGATCCACATAGCTTGTCTCTCAATAATATTTTTATGTTCTGGAAAATTAACACAGTGTCTGGGTCACTTAAGGTGGCATGCAATTCACAAGTATATGAACTAGTGTACCACTGACTCTTTTTACTGGTTCCAGGAGCCCAAGCAGATATCAAAGTTCATGAATTTTCAAGTTCTTTATATAAAATAGGGTCAAACAGTCAGCCCTCTATACAGAAGGGAACTGCATTGCAGATTAAACCAAAATTCAATTTCTGATTGGATGAATCCATAGAGGTATTAACCAAGTATACAGAGGGCTGACTATTCTCTATTATCTGATAGTGTAAGAAGCCTGATATGGTGAAACACTTCAATAAATTACATGAAAAAAATATGTAAGTTGAAAATCAGCTTTACACAGTGTATTTAACCACAACACAATATTAATGGTAATTTATCCAGCAAAACTAGAGAATATTGTGGTGGTTTGTTTTATTTTACAAAGTATTATTTGAATAATGCAAGTATGATATCTGTGATATTTGCAAAATGATAATGTTCAATTTTTAATATACTCATAAAAGTATTCAAAGAAAGGTTGCTCAAATTTTACTTATAGGCTGCCAGAATTAAAGTTAGTGGCTGCATGGCATGTTTTCTTGTCATGCTAACCCTGAATTTCCCAAAGAGAAGAGATCTTGCTGGTAATTATAGGCAGAGACCAAAACTATTCTGCTTTAATTTTTATTTAGAGCAATTCTTGGTAAATTTTCATTTTAAGGGAAATAACATGGCAGAGAAAAGGTAGTTCCCCTGCTTACGAGATTTAAAAACCTTTCGTTTAGTGACTGTTGATACCTATACTTTAATTTCTTGGGGATCCATAAATTAAAAGCTGAATAAGTAGTCCAGAATTTCTAGTTTGATATACAAGTCCAACAAACAAGAAAACCCACATATACCTAATGGAGGGTTGATGGGTTTAATATCTGTTTCTTACTGATAACCAAACATCCCCTCTGTCCCTTATTGACTCGATCTGATCAATAGCCTTTAGTGTAGAACCTTATCTAAGGCATTTTAAATATCAGAGTAAGTTACATCTCCTCTTGACTGTTTATGTGTCCAATTGTATAATTTTCCAATGTTACTTAGGCATATTTTCCCTTATAGAAATTAGATTGCCTTTTCTACTAAAACAACTTTCTGTGATCTTACCTATTGTATTCTTTGCCAGGTGTTCATTATGAAGAATGTTTTTGGTTGCCCAAATTCCTTTTGGGAACTGATAGGTTAGGATTCACAATGACTAGTCAAACATATCATGTTTATTTTATCAAATTATTCCCCCAAAGTTGCTCTTGTTTTAAGTATGCAAAAAGAAGATGTATAAGTAAAGGCTCTGGGAATTCAGAGGTAAGAAATATTGTTTTCATCTTGGGAGATCAGAAATGCTTCATGGAGGAGGTGGCCTGTCACTGTTTAGTTACTATTTTACCCAAATAATAAATAATAAATTTATAAAAATAACAAATTTTACTAATTTAGTTACTATTTTACCCAAATGAATAGGTGGTGCTTATTTATAGGGTCTCCATCTTTAATATGAAGCTGAATCCCTTCAGGGGAGATTCCTGGACTTAACCTGCAGAATTTGTTATTTGGCATTTTTGGGGGGGTGGGGGGTCTAGAAATTCCCTTTTTTGTCCAGATGTGGTGCTGATGCTGCTCATCTGGCTAACATTTTGAGAACATTCAGTATAGAGCTAGACTATGCTATCTGTCTTTAATTCTTGAAGAAATCTTAGGCTTAATATTCCCATATGATCCCCAATTCATTTCCATCTTTTCCCTTTATTATATTAAAAAACTGAATATTTACTATGAATTTTTTTGAAATCAGACATTAGTTCTCTTTTGGCTAAAGAGATGCTTTTTCTTGGTTTCGACTTACTCTAATATTTGCTAATTATTATGTGTTTCTAAATGCACTTTGTATTGTTTGTTTCATGGCAACCTATTTATTAATTTGTGTTTTTAACAATAGGATTCCATATACTAGCTTAGGAAGAAGAGAGAAAAGAAATGATTTCCATTTTGTGGTATTAAATTACATGAAATACCTACACTTAAAACATTTTTTTCTGACTACAACAGGGATATATACATATCTATATATGTATGCATATGCATATATATAGTCTTAGCCTGGTTTTCCCAGAAAGCAGAGCCTTAAGTGAAGGATTACAGTTCAGGGGTAAGAGAAAAAAGAATGTGGAAGAGAAGGAGAAAGAACCAATAAGAAGATGTTTTTTTAACCTGGCCAGCACTTGAATATCAAGGACAAACACTCAATTTTCTGGGAGGTCTTATAAATGACTGCTTTTTACAACAGTTCATCAAAAAGAGGAGAAAAAAATAAATTCACCAGCTCCTTTCTTTCAAAGATGAGCCCCACAGAGTACTAAGTTCCCCTGGACTCCCTGATTTTGTACATGGGATCTCCACGGGACTTGGTTTTCAATGCCTCACTATCAAGGGAAGCTCCATGATCTGCACCCACAAAAAGATGCTCAGAAATCATGGAGAAACAAGCTTTCCCAGGCTGGAACAGTTAAAAATGGTCAAATGCCCAAGAAACTGTTTCGAGGCCAAAAGAATCATAAAGTAGTTTATAACAGATGCTATGAATACTCATTGTAGAATATTATCCTCCTTGTTCCCTCTGCTGTTTCATGAGGGAGTCGAATAGTTTCTGTTTATCAAATTCACTGTTACCTTGATCTATGGGAAAGCAATCTCTCTTGATTCTGTTTTTATTTCTTGAGGACTCCTTATCAGTCTTTAACATGAGCACATTTTATGTGGGTGACTTTTCTTTTACATAGCTCTTAAACATTTTGGGGGTTTCTATACCTGATAATCTCTTCTCACTTCTACTTTCTCTTGATGAACTCATCTACTCATACATTTAACTGAAAACTATATGCTTGAAAAGTGAAAGTTAGTCACTAGTTGTGTCTGATTCTTTGAGATTCCATGGACTGTAGCCCCCTAGGTTCCTCTGTCCACGGAATTCTCCAGGCAAGAGAACTGGAGTGGGTTGCCATTTCCTCCTCCAGGGGACCTTTCCAACCCAACTATGTGTTTAATGCTCCAAAATATATCTCATGCTGAGATCTTGTTAATGAGCTGTGGACCCATGTATCTCATGGCATGCTTTCTGTTCCTACCTGGATGTTTTGCAGACTTTTCAACACTTTCAAGTTTAAGAAATTACTTTCCACTCCAGGATTTCTACCATTTCTCCTGAATTTCTTACTATCAGCCTTTACCTTCCCCATCCAAACTTCATATAATGGGGATAGTGTTCTGTTGGTTGGTTGGTTTTTAATTTCTTGAATCTGTCCAGCTGTCCCCATCTGTATTACTACTGTGCTTATGTGGGTCACCATCATCTCTAGCTGGGATTACTGCCCACACTTCTAATGGAAATTGATAACTCCCATTTAAATTTTCTTCTTACTCTACTGCTCAACATTTTTCAAATGCTCCCCATTGCCATTGGGATAAAGAGCAAACATCTTGGCATGTNCCTGACTGTTATAAACAGTGCTGCGATGAACATTAGGGTACACGTGTCTCTTTCAATTCTGGTTTCCTCTGTGTGTATGCTCAGCAGTGGGATTGCTGGGTCATAAGGCAGTTCTATTTCCAGTTTTTTAAGGACTCTCCACACTGTTCTCCATAGTGTCTGTACTGGTTTGCATTCCCACCAACAGTGTAAGAGGGTTCCCTTTTCTCCAAACCTTCTCCAGCATTTATTGCTTGTAGACTTTTGCGTTGTAGCCATTCTGACTGGTGTGAAATGGTACCTCATTGTGGTTTTGACTTGCATTTATCTGATAATAAGTGATGTTGAACATCTTTTCATGTGTTTGTTAGCCATCTGTATGTCTTCTTTGGAGAAATGCCTGTTTAGTTCTCTGGCCAATTTTTTGATTGGGTCGTTTATTTTTCTGGAATTGAGCTGCATAAGTTGCTTGTATATTTTTGAGATTAGTCCTTTGTCAGTTGCTTCATTTGCTATTAGTTTCTCCCATTCTAAAGGCTGTCTTTTCACCTTGCTTATAGTTTCCTTTGTTGTGCAGAAGCTTTTAATTTTAATTAGGTCCCATTTGTTTATTTTTGCTTTTATTTCCAATATTCTGGGAGGTGGGTCATAGAGGATCCTGCTGTGATTTATGTCAGAGAGTGTGTTGCCTATGTTCCCCTCTAAGAGTTTTATAGTTTCTGGTCTTACATTTAGATCTTTAATCCATTTTCAGTTTATTTTTGTGTATGGTGTTAGAAAGTGTTCTAGTTTCATTCTTTTACAAGTAGTTAACCAGTTTTCCCAGCACCACTTGTTAAAGAGATTGTCTTTTCTCCATTGTATATTCTTGCCTCCTTTGTCAAAGATAACGTGTCCATAGGTGCGTGGATTTATCTCAGGGCTTTCTATTTGGTTCTATTGATCTATATATCTGTCTTTATGCCAGTACCATACTGTCTTGATGACTGGTTTTGAAGTAGAGCCTGAAGTCAGGCAGGTTGATTTCTCCAATTCCATTCTTCTTTCTCAAGATTGCTTTGACTATTCGAGTTTTTTTGTATTTCCATACAAATTGTGAAATTATTTGTTCTAGCTCTGTGAAAAATACCATTGGTAGCTTGATAAGGATTGCATTGAATCTGTAGATTGCTTTGGGTAGTATACTCATTTTCACTATATTGATTCTTTTGATCCATGAACATGGTATATTTCTCCATCTATTAGCGTCCTCTTTGATTTCTTTCACCAGTGTTTTATAGTTTTCTATATGNAGCTTGATAAGGATTGCATTGAATCTGTAGATTGCTTTGGGTAGTATACTCATTTTCACTATATTGATTCTTTTGATCCATGAACATGGTATATTTCTCCATCTATTAGTGTCCTCTTTGATTTCTTTCACTAGTGTTTAATAGTTTTCTATATGTAGGTCTTTAGTTTCTTTAGGTAGATATATTCCTAAGTATTTTATTCTTTTCATTGCAATGGTGAATGTGATTGTTGCCTTAATTTCTCTTTCTATTTTCTCATTATTAGTGTATAGGAATGCAAGGGATTTCTGTGTGTTGATCATTATTTTTAAAGAGACTATTGCTAGATGACAAACTGTACATTTATAAGGTTTTGAGGAGTTTGTTTTCAGGTCTTTAATAAGTGTTCTTGTGTTTCAATGAGAAGTTAAGGAGGTATTTTCTGTGTAATGTTTTTTGTTTCTCTTGATGGTTTTATGATTTTTCTCTTTAAGGTTTGTTTCATGAAATTTGCTTATAATTTGCTAAGAAGTACTTCTTTTCATGTTTCTTATGGTTGGGGTTATATATAAGCATACATATCCTTTTAGAACTAACACCAAAAGAAATGTCCTTTCCATTATAGGGGACTAGAATGCAAAAGTAGGTAGTCAAGAAACACCTGGAGTAACAGGCAAATTTGGCCTTGGAATATGGAATGAAGCAGGGCAACTAATAGAGTTTTGCCAAGAGAACCCACTGGTCATAGCAAATACCGTCTTCCAACAACACAAGAGAAGACTCTACACATTGACATCACCAGATGGTCAACATCAAATTCAGATTGATTATATTCTTTGCAGCCAAAGATGGAGAAGCTCTATACAGTCAGCAAAAACAAGACTGGGAGCTGACTGTGGCTCCGATCATGAACTCCTTATTGCCAAATGCAGACTTAAATTGAAGAAAATAGGGAAAGCCACTAGACCATTTAGGTATGACCTAAATCAAATCCCTTATGATTGCACAGTGGAAGTGAGAAATAGATTTAAGAGACTACATCTGATAGATAGAGTGCCTGATGAACCACGGACTGAAGTTCATGACATTGTATAGGAAACAGGGATCAAGACCATCCCCATGTAAAAGAAATGCAAAAAAGCAAAATCGCTGCCTTACAAATAGCTGTGAAAAGAAGAGAGGTGAAAAGCAAAGGAGGAAAGGAAAGATATAAGCATCTGAATGCAGAGTTCCAAAGAATAGCAAGGAGAGAGAAGAAAGCATTCCTCAGCGATCAATATAAAGAAATAGAGGGTAAAAACAGAATGGGAAAGAATAGAGATATCTTCAATAAAATTAGAGATACCAAGGGAACATTTCATGCAAAGATGGGCAAAATAAAGGACAGAAAATGTATGGACCTAACAGAAGCAGAAGACGTTAAGAAAAGGTGGCAAGAATACACAGAAGACTGTACAAAAAAGATCTTTATGACCCAGATAATCATGATGGTGTGATCACTCACCTGGAGCTAGACATCCTAGAATGTGAAGTCAAATGGGCCTTAGGAAGCATCACTATGACCAAAGCTAGTGGAGGTGATGGAATTCCAACTGAGCTATTTCAAATCCTGTAAGGTGATGCTGTGAAAGTGCTGCACTCAATATGCCAGCAACTTTGGAAAATCAGCAGTGGCCAAAGGACTGGAAAAGGTGAGTTTTCCTTCCAATCCCAAAGAAAGGCAATGCCAAAGAATTCTCAAACTACTGCATAATTGCCCTCATCTCACACACTAGTCAAGTAATGTTCAAAATTCTCCAACTCACGCTTCAGCAATACATTAACTGTGAACTTCCAGATGTTCAAGCTGGTTTTAGAAAAGAAAGAGGAACCAGAGATCAAATTGCCACATTCGCTGAATCATGGAAAAAGTAAGAGAGTTCCAGAAAAATATCTATTTCTGCTTTATTGCCTATGCCAAAGCCTTTGACTGTGTGGATCACAATAAACTGTGGAAAATTCTGAAAGAGATGGGAATACCAGACCACTTGACCTGCCTCTTGAGAAATCTGTATGCAGGTCAGGAAGCAACAGTTAGAACTGGACATGGAACCACAGACTGGTTTCAAATAGGAAAAGGAGTACATCAAGGCTGTATATTGTCACCCTGCTTATTTAACTTATATGTAGAGTACATCAAGAGAAACACTGGGCTGGATGAAGCACGAGATGGAATCAAAATTTTTGAGAGAAATATCAATAACCTCAGATATGCAGATGACACCACCCTTATGGCAGAAAGTGAAGAGGAACTAAAAAGCCTTTTGATGAAAGTGAAAGGGAAGAGTGAAAAAGTTGGCTTAAAGCTCAACATTCAGAAAACGAGGATCATGGCATCTGGTCTCATCACTACATGGTAAATAGATGGGGAAACAGTGGAAACAGTGTCAGACTTTATTTTGGGGGGCTCCAAATCACTGCAGATGGTGACTGCAGCCATGAAATTAAAAGACATTTACTCCTTGGAAGAAAAGTTATGACCAACCTAGATAGCATATTGAAAAGCAGAGACATTACTTTGCCAACAAGGTCTGTCTATTCAAGGCTATGGCTTTTCCAGTGGTCATGTACCGATGTGAGATTTGACTGTGAAGAAAGCTGAGCACTGAAGAATTGATGCTCTTGAACTATGGTGCTGGTGAAGACTCTTGCAAGTCCCTTGGACTGCAAGGAGTTCCAACCAGTCCATTCTGAAGGAGATCAGCCCTGGGATTTCTTTGGAAGGAATGATGCTAAAGCTGAAACTCCAGTACTTTGGCCACCTCATGCAAAGAGTTGACTCATTGAAAAGACTCTGATGCTGGGAGGGATTGGGGGCAGGAGGAGAAGGGGATGACAGAGGATGAGATGGCTGGATGGCATCACAGACTTGATAGACATGAGTTTGGGTGAACTCCGGGAGATGGTGATGGACAGGGAGGCCTGGTGTGCTGCGATTCATGAGGTCGCAAGGAGTAGGACATGACTGAGCAACTGAACTGAATTCAACAGATATCCCCACATTACTGCAGTTTAATGATTCCATGCGTCACGTATTGTGTTGCCAAGTTGACAGCCATACTTTTAGATGTCCACAGTTATGTTTGCATTTAGTTCGAGTAATAGATAGAGCTAATGAGTTAGGATATTTATTGGGATTAAATAAAGAGGATGTTTAAAGCTATTCCTGCTAAGCTAAGCTGCTTCAGTCGTGTCCCACTCTTTGCAACCCCATACATGGTAGCCCACCAGGCTCTGCTGTCCCTGGGA
This sequence comes from Raphicerus campestris, assembly GCA_006410735.1. Taxonomy (NCBI): domain Eukaryota; kingdom Metazoa; phylum Chordata; class Mammalia; order Artiodactyla; family Bovidae; genus Raphicerus; species Raphicerus campestris. The sequence continues at coordinate 638,086 of SJYW01038951.1, forward strand.
TTCTCCAGGCAAGAACACTGGAGTGGGTTGCCATTTCCTTCATCCATGCATCAAAGTGAAAAGTGAAAGTGAAGTTACTCAGTCGTGCTCGACTCTTCGCGACCCCATGGACTGCAACCTACCAGACTCCTCCATCCATGGGATTTTCCAGGCAAGAGTACTGGAGTGGGTTGCCATTGCCTTCTCCAAGTTATTTCTAACATATGCTTAACCCTCAATACCTATCATTTCCCTTTCATCTTTTTCTGTTCACCCTTGACATTAAAAAGACAGTGTATTGCAATAGAAAAGGCCATAAACAGAATTGGAATTACCTGGATTCTGGTTATTTGTTTCCTACCTACTAGTATTCACAAACCATTTAAACTCTTGAAGTCTTATTCTTCTATATATTCAAAGAAAGCAAAAACTTTTTTTTTCTTGGGGGATAGTTGATAAGATTAAGATATTAAAGATGAAGTCTCTTTTATAAATTGAAAAATATCTTAAATATATTATTTTCATTCTTTTCCTAGTAGCTGCTTTTCTTTTTTTCATTCTTCTTTACTATGTGTTACACTTTTTTCAAATGAATCATTTGTATCTACAAAGTCTTTGAAGCAAGGCCCTTCAAAACAATATTTGGATAGATTTTTTTCAAACTTTACCTAGATCAAAAATTCATGCAAACATCTTTCTAAAAAGTTAATGGAAATACTAAAGTGATGTATAATACCAATGAAAGACACTTGTAACATGTAGATTGTTTTGACCCAGAGGGATTGTATGGGGAGGGAGCGGGGAGAGGAGTTCAGGATGGGAAACACGTGTATACCTGTGGCAGATTCATGTTGATGTATGGCAAAACCAATACAGTATTGTAATTAACCTCCAATTAAAATAAATAAATTTAT
>SJYW01038951.1:639843-662124 GCA_006410735.1 Raphicerus campestris
TTCTTTTAGATTGGAATGAAAACTGACCTTTTCCAGTCCTGTGGCCATGGCTGAGTTTTCCAAATTTGCTGGCATATTGAGTGTAGCACTTTCACAGTATCACCTTTCAGGATTTGAAACAGCTCCATGGAATTCCATCACCTCCACTAGCTTTGTTCATAGTGATGCTTTTTAAGGGCCACTTGACTTCACATTCCAAGATGTCTGGCTCTAGATTAGTGATCACATCATCATGATTATATGAGTCGTGAAGACCTTTTTTGTATAGTTCTTCTGTGTATTCTTGCCACCTCTTCTTACTGTCTTCTGCTACTGTTAGGTCCATACCATTTCTGTCCTTTATTGAGTCCATCTTTGCATGAAATGTTGCCTTGGTATCTCTAATTTTCTTGAAGAGATCTCTAGTCTTTCCATTCTGTTGTTTTCCTCTATTTCTTTGCATTGATCACTGAAGAAGGCTTTCTTATCTCTTCTTGCTATTCTTTGGAACTCTGCATTCAGATGCTTATATCTTTCCTTTTCTCCTTGGCTTTTCACTTTTCTTTTCACAGCTATTTGTAAGGCCTCCCCAGACAGCCATTTTGCTTTTTTGCATTTCTTTTCCATGGGGATGGTTTTGATCCCCGTCTCTCATACAATGTTACAAGCCTCATTCCATAGTTCATCAGGCACTCTATCTATTAGATCTAGTCCTTTAAATCTATTTCTCACTTCCACTGTATAATCATAAGGGATTTGATTTAGGTCATACCTGAATGGTCTAGCGGTTTTCCCTACTTTCTTCAGTTTAAGTCTGATTTTGGTAATAAGGAGTTCATGATCTGAGCCACAGTCAGCTCCTGGTCTTGTTTTTGTTGACAGTATAGAGCTTCTCCATCTTTGGTTACATAGAATATAATCAATCTGATTTCGGTGTTGACCATCTGGTGATGTCCATGTGTAGAGTCTTCTCTTGTGTTGTTGGAAGAGGGTGTTTGTTATGACCAGTGAATTTTCTTGGCAAAACTCTATTAGTCTTTCATTTAATCATGTAAGAAGTTAATATTAACATTATATGTGGTAGGCACATATATTATTATTATTCAGTTCAGTTCAGTCCCTCATTTGTGTCTGACTCTTTGCAACCCCATGGACTGCAGCACGCCATGCCTCCCTGTCCATCACCAACTCCCGGAGTTTACATCTGGGTCTTTTCAAATGACTTTTTCAAATGAATTATAAATAACATAATTATTAGCATAAGCACATATGAAGCAGGTACTGTAGCTTCATTTACAGTAAAGCAAACTGTAGTAAAGTGAGCTTAAGCAAAGAGGTACAGCTAGCAAGTGAGAGAGTGCATACTGGAATCCAAAGTTGTTTCACTCCTCAGTTCTAATCTAGACCCATTAATTATGGGCTCTGTATTGCTATTCTATTTCTTGGTTATAAGCATGTCTTCAGAATCCTCAACTTGGGGCTCCTTGTAGGCACTGCCCTTTGGTGTGGGAGTTAAACCATTTCACTATTCATGTGTTCTAAACTATTAGTAACCACTAACAATACAGGTACAATTACATTTATGTCAGATACATAGAAACAAAGCAATTATGAGCTGAAAATGAGAAGCAAAGATAGTAAGCTATGATACTGTGTGCAAAACTATGAATGGTTGAATTTCTTCCACTTTCTCTGTAACATTAAAATCCTGAATTGCATACAACAAACAATGATCATTCCTCATTTCACATCAGGCAAGGGTTGAGCTTAGAGAAGAGTTTTTAACCCTGAAGCTCACTCAGTCTTTATTTTTGTTGGTGACATGTGACTAAACACACCTGAAGAGCTTATTTTGCTGCGAAAACCAGTATGATTTTTCTTCCTAGGAGTTAATTCTTGAGTTACAATTTTTTCTTCAATATTAATCCATATAAGGACTGGACATGGAACAGCAGACTGGTTTCAAATTGGAAAAGGAGTATGTCAAGGCTGTATATTGTCACCCTGCTGATTTAACTTATATGCAGAGTACATCATGAGAAACGCTGGGCTGGAGGAAGCACAAGCTGGAATCAAGATTGCCAGGAGAAATATGCAGATGACACTACCATTATGGCAGAAAGTGAAGAGGAACTAAACAGCCTCTTAATGAAAGTGAAAGAGGAGAATGAAAATGTTGGCTTAAAGCTCAAAATTCAGAAACTAAGATCATGGCATCCAGTCCCATCATTTCATGGGAAATAGATGGGGAAACAGTGGCTGGCTTTATTTTGGGGGGTTCCAAAATCACTGCATATGGTGATTGCGGCCATGAAATTAAAAGACACTTACTCCTTGGAAGGAAAGTTATGACCAACCTAGACAGCATATTAAAAAGCAGAGACATTACTTTGTCAAAAAAGGTCTGTCTTGTCAAGGCTATGGTTTTTCCAGTGTTCATGTATGGATGTGAGAGTAGGACTGTGAAGAAGGCTGAGCGCCAAAGAATTGATGCTTTTGAACTATGGTGTTGGAGAAGACTATTGAGAGTCCCTTGGACTGCAAGGAGATCCAACCAGTCCATTCTAAAGGAAATCATTCCTGGGTGTTCATTGGAAGGTCTGATGTTGAGGCTGAAACTCCAATACTCTGGCCACCTGATGCAAAGAGCTGACTCATTTGAAAAGACTCTGATGCTGGGAAAGATTGAGGGCAAGATGAGAAGGAGATGACAGAGGATGAGATGGTTGGATGGCATCACCAACTCAAAGGACATGGGTTTGAACTCAAAGGACATTGGTTGAACTCCGGGAGTTGGTGATGGACAGGGAGGCCTGGCATACTGCGGTTCATGGGGTTGCAAAGAGTTGGACAAGACTGAGCAGCTGAACTGAATTGAACTGAAGATCTTATCACTTGGACTACAGGATTTAATGTCCCTTGTTTATGAAGAATGGCCTAGCATTAATAAAGTTCCTCACTTGGTGATCCTATAATACTTTGATCCTCAAACAATTATATCACTTATACTTGTATATACAATTTATACCTTATGTTTGTCATCCCTCATAGGCTCTGAACTCCCTAAAATTAATTTTTTTAAGTCATGTCCTATATATATTTACATAAGTTTTACAGTGTTAATTTCACCTTATCAATTCTAATGTTCCCTTATTGAATGGATGAATCTGTGACAATATTAATACACTTCTGTTCTAGAATAGGCTGTATTACACTTTTTATTTCATCCTCTAATTATCAGTTTCCATGCTTGATTTTCTTCTCTCATCTTCAGATTGCCTACAGGCACATATATTAAAGAGGCAACAATCAAGTTTTTACTACATTGAACAAAACCCATTTTCTCATCATTGACCCACATATTATCAAAGTTAGAACATGTTACCTAAGCCGTTCATGCATATTGCCCACAGTTCCTAGATATGCAATTTCTTGTTGATTGTTTAGAAATATTATGAAGATAAAATCAAAAGTACTTGAATTTTTGTGGTAAATAATAAGTAGTAGATCCTAATAAATCTATATGGGTTTTTCTACTCAAAACATTTTTATGGTTTACTGTATTAAGAAACCAATGCTGCTATAGGGAATCAGTGAAAACTATAGAAATAATACAAGGTGGTCCTGTATTTATAGCACAGGCACCCTGAGATGCACTTGTCTTTTTATGATTAATTTAGATATTTTCACTAATAGATTCAGAGATAATTGCAGATAAACAGCTGTGCTATCCATATAACAGGAGAGGAAATGAGTAAGGGATATTAAATAAGGAAAAATGTTGCTCAGGTGCATTAATCTAGAATATGGAGCTCATTGTAAGATGTTCTGTCTTCCTCGGTATTTGAATTTAAAAATTGGAGTATTAAGGCATAAGGACATGATAGGACATCAAGAAAACAAACAATCTCCTTATGAAACCAAGTGACTATAATTGTTTATGGGTGAAAGAGTCTTGCCTTTTCATTATTCAGTATTTTACTAAATCTTACAATATACATAAAATGAAATGTTTAAAATAGTTTTTCCCAAAGTGTATAAATCCTGAATCAAGCATGTTTCAGAGAATGCTAAACATATAAGAAAATTTACAGTAGGCGTTCTCTTATTTAACTCATTTTTATTTGCAGATAGGAATATTTGTGGTTGTCCAAGTTATAAACTCCTGAAACCATCAGGACTTCAAAATTGTCTATTTGTATTTTACAATCAAACTCTCAGAAAGTACATATCCTATTTGTAAATCTGGAAGAGATAATCAGTCAGTATCATCAAATTTACTAAATTTGATTTGATGCCAAATGTAAATAGAAAATTGAATTCAGTAGTTGCCTTAATAAGTTAAGTAATATCATAGATGTTTTGGTAACATTTGTATGAAATTGTTTTCCTGTTCTATTTGCTTGCTGGACTTGTCATGAGTTAGTGCATCACTGTACTTAAAAAAAAAAATCTTTGTGCATGTAAACTATTAACTCAGGCCTTTATAGACTTAGTATATTGATGGGAACTGCATTATACTAATTTTATGACTTTCAGATAGGTTAGTGCCAGTGAGGTCAGCCCAAGAGTAATGAATGCCATTTTAAAAATACCAAGAAGCGTGATCATTTTCATGCTGATATTGCTGTGGAAAAATACCAAAGAGGCTTTAAGATTATGCCACAAAGTATAGAAACTGTTCCAGGAAGTAAGTGCATAAACTCGGCTGTGTAAGTGTACAGAAAAACACATTAAAACCCATTAAAAGGACCCAAACTATAGACAGAATATAAAAAAAGGATTGATCTGTTGCATCCATGAAAGCAATAGATTGTCCATTTGTTAATTAAAAGTACATTCTTATATATTGTGATATGATAAATAGTTTGGCTGTATAGGTTAATTCCCTCAGATCTGTACCAAGGGCTGTTAGCATTGATTAATTATGCACTATGACATTTAACATTTCTGTTAGATGGTATACAGGAGTGCCGTACCTGCAGCTTTGCTTCTGGTATTTACACAGCAGTTTTGTCTGGCTACAGTTAATTATGACGTGTTTTTAACACAAGTGGGACCATACCTCAAATATGCATGGGTTTTTGTGGTTGTATGATTCTATTCTAGAGCCAGAATTAAGTCTCTTGGAGCATAACTGTCCTGATCACCACAAAACACAAAATTCCTTTCCCAGGTATAAACATTATTGGGTATCATTGGCATAATGACTCTAAATATCCCAACACATAGGATGTAATACATAATGTGGAAATATTATATATCTATAATTTATGTACTTTATTTTTCTGGGCTCCAAAATCACTGCAGATGGTGATTGCAGCCATGAAATTAAAAGACACTTACTCTTTGGAAGGAAAGTTATGACAAACGTAGACAGCATATTAAACAGTAAAACAGAGACATTACTTTGTCAACAGAGGTCCATCAAGTCAAGGCTATGGTTTTGCCAGTGGTCATGTATGGATGTGAGTTGGATTATAAAGAAAGCTGGGCACTGAAGAACTGATGCTTTTGAACTGTGGTGTTGGAAAAGACTCGTGAGTTTCTGGACTGCAAGGAGATCCAACCAGTCCATCCTAAAGGAGATCAGTCTTGGTTGTTCATTGGAAGGACAGATGCTGAAGCTGAAACTCCAGACTTTGGCCACCTGATGTGAAGAGCTGTCTCATTTGAAAAGACCTGATACTGGGAAAGACGGAGGACTGGAGGAGAAGGGGACGATGGAGGATGAGATGGTTGGATGGCATCACCAACTCAATGGACATGGATTTGGGTAGACTCTGGGAGTTGGTGATGGACAGGGAGGCCTGACATGCTGCAGTTCATGGGGTCGCAAAGAATCAGACATGACGGACACAACTGAAGCAACTTAGCAAATACGATGGCACCAGCTTATTTTTTATAAATTTCCATATGAATGTTACCAAAAATTTCTTTTTCTTTTTTGTCTGAGGGTTTTTTTTAAAGTCAGTATCTCTATTAACTTTTCTTAATTAAAAATACAAATTTAATAGTCTGGTAGCACGTTTTTAATTTTTTATTTTTTTAATATAAATTTATTTATTTTAATTGGAGGTTAATTACAATACTGTATTGGTTTTGCCATACATCAACATGAATCTGCCACAGGTATACACGTGTTTCCCATCCTGAACTCCTCTCCCCGCTCCCTCCCCATACAATCCCTCTGGGTCAAAACAATCTACATGTTACAAGTGTCTTTCATTGGTATTATACATCACTTTAGTATTTCCATTAACTTTTTAGAAAGATGTTTGCATGAATTTTTGATCTAGGTAAAGTTTGAAAAAAATCTATCCAAATATTGTTTTGAAGGGCCTTGCTTCAAAGACTTTGTAGATACAAATGATTCATTTGAAAAAAGTGTAACACATAGTAAAGAAGAATGAAAAAAAGAAAAGCAGCTACTAGGAAAAGAATGAAAATAATATATTTAAGATATTTTTCAATTTATAAAAGAGACTTCACCTTTAATATCTTAATCTTATCAACTATCCCCCAAGAAAAAAAAAGTTTTTGCTTTCTTTGAATATATAGAAGAATAAGACTTCAAGAGTTTAAATGGTTTGTGAATACTAGTAGGTAGGAAACAAATAACCAGAATCCAGGTAATTCCAATTCTGTTTATGGCCTTTTCTATTGCAATACACTGTCTTTTTAATGTCAAGGGTGAACAGAAAAAGATGAAAGGGAAATGATAGGTATTGAGGGTTAAGCATATGTTAGAAATAACTTGGAGAAGGCAATGGCAACCCACTCCAGTACTCTTGCCTGGAAAATCCCATGGATGGAGGAGTCTGGTAGGTTGCAGTCCATGGGGTCGCGAAGAGTTGAGCACGACTGAGTAACTTCACTTTCACTTTTCACTTTGATGCATGGATGAAGGAAATGGCAACCCACTCCAGTGTTCTTGCCTGGAGAATCCCAGGGACAGCAGAGCCTGGTGGGCTACCATGTATGGGGTTGCAAAGAGTGGGACACGACTGAAGCAGCTTAGCTTAGCAGGAATAGCTTTAAACATCCTCTTTATTTAATCCCAATAAATATCCTAACTCATTAGCTCTATGAATTACTCGAACTAAATGCAAACATAACTGTGGACATCTAAAAGTATGGCTGTCAACTTGGCAACACAATACGTGACGCATGGAATCATTAAACTGCAGTAATGTGGGGATATCTGTTGAATTCAGTTCAGTTGCTCAGTCATGTCCTACTCCTTGCGACCTCATGAATCGCAGCACACCAGGACTCCCTGTCCATCACCATCTCCCGGAGTTCACCCAAACTCATGTCTATCAAGTCTGTGATGCCATCCAGCCATCTCATCCTCTGTCATCCCCTTCTCCTCCTGCCCCCAATCCCTCCCAGCATCAGAGTCTTTTCAATGAGTCAACTCTTTGCATGAGGTGGCCAAAGTACTGGAGTTTCAGCTTTAGCATCATTCCTTCCAAAGAAATCCCAGGGCTGATCTCCTTCAGAATGGACTGGTTGGAACTCCTTGCAGTCCAAGGGACTTGCAAGAGTCTTCACCAGCACCATAGTTCAAGAGCATCAATTCTTCAGTGCTCAGCTTTCTTCATAGTCAAATCTCACATCGGTACATGACCACTGGAAAAGCCATAGCCTTGAATAGACAGACCTTGTTGGCAAAGTAATGTCTCTGCTTTTCAATATGCTATCTAGGTTGGTCATAACTTTTCTTCCAAGGAGTAAATGTCTTTNAATCTCCATTTTAAAAAGTGACTCCTATGTACCAGGAAGGGAAAGATGACTAAATTATAAGAAATGCATCAGTGGAGAAGGCATTTAAACCTGCATAGCAACCAAATTTTTGTTTTCCAAACTTTGCTTGATAACCTCATATAATTGCCCACCCCTTTCTCCCAAGACCTTCTTTTGGCTGTAGCTGGAAATGTATTTAAGGTGGTGGTCTGGCCCATTTCTGGGCATTATATAGTTTCTTGGGTATCTCCTATGTGTACAGGAGGTAAATATGTTATAAAACTTCTGTTTGTTTTTCTCCTGTTAATCTGTCTCTTATTACAGGGGAGTCTCAGTCAAAAATCTAGAGGGGTAGAAGGAAAATTATTTTTCTTCCCCTANACTCAGCCATTAAAAAGAATACATTTGAATCAGTTCTAATGAGGTGGATGAAACTGGTGCCAATTATACAGAGTGAAGTTAGCCAGAAAGAAAACCACCAATACAGTATACTAGTGCATATATATGGAATTTAGAAAGATGGTAACAATAACCCAGTATGCAAGACAGCAAAAGAGACACAGATGTATAGGAACAGTCTTTTGGACTCTGTGGGAGAGGGAGAAGGAGAAAGTGGGATGATTTGGGAGAATGGCATTGAAACATGTATAATATATAAGAAACAAATCACCAGTCCAGGTTTGATGCAGGATACAGGATGCTTGGGGCTGGTGCACTGGGATGACCCAGAGGGATGGCATGGGGAGGGAGGTGGGAGGGGTTTCAGGAGTGGGAACATGTGTACACCTGTGGTGAATCATGTTGATGTATGGATAACCAATACAATATTGTAAAGTTAAAAATAAATAAATAAAAATAAAAACACAAAGATATAGAGATATATAAATTGTTCTGTCACATCAAGAAAATGCAATTGCCTTTAAAACATTCAGTTTTATTAAGTAAACAGAAAACTCCTAGTAATTGAATAAAAACTTTGAAACATTAAAAACAAAGATGATTATTATACAGAGTGAAGTAAGCCAGAAAGAAAAACACCAATACAATATACTAACACATATATATAGAATTTAGAAAGATGGTAACAATAACCCTGTATGCAAGACGACAAAAGAGACACAGATGTACAGAACAGTCTTTTGGACTCTGTGGGAGAGGGAGAGGGTGGGATGATTTGGGAGAATGGTATTGAAACATGTATGATATCATATATGAAATGAATCATCAGTCCAGGTTCAATGCAGGATACAGGATGCTTGGGGCTGGTGCACTGGGATGACCCAGAGGGATGTTATGGAGAGGGAAGTGGGAGGGGGATTGATGATGGGGAACATGTGTTCACCAGTGGCAGATTCATGTTGATGTATGGCAAAACCAATAAAATATGTACTGTATCCAATAAGTATCCAAATGGGTAATGTATCCAAATAAGTATCAAAGAAAGTCCTTCAAGCACAAAGAAAATGAATATATGGGTCAATAAAAGGGCCAAACAGCATCAAAGATGGTGATTGCATTGGAAAATGTATAATATCTAAAATATTTAAATCTCATTACTAGATAGCTTATTTTTCAAACAAATATAATGACAATTTGGTTTATAACTTATGTAAATGTAAACTGTATCACAAATTGGCGCAAAGTCTGCGAAGGGAGAAGAGGAAGGATACAGTCTTGAGGTGCTTTATGTCGGAAATGAAACGGTTTGGATATACTTAAAAGTAGACTGTGATAAGTTAAAGACATGCCCTATAATCTTAAGAGAACTACTAAAATGACAAAGATCTATAGTTAATAAGCAAATGCAAGACAGAAAAGGAATCATAAATAATAAAACAGGAAAAAAGTCAACAAATGAAACATATTGCAAAATTACAGATTTAACAGTAACCATGTCAATAATCATATTGTGACAATGTTCTAAATTCCCCAAATAAAAGCTGGAAATTGTCAAACCGGATGGTAAAACAATATCCAACCACTGTTAGTATGTATTTACAAGTAGAGCACACGCACAAAGAGGCCAAAAGTAAAGGGATAGAAATATAAAAATTCCAAGTTAACACTAATATAAAGAAAGCTAAAATGATTATAATATTAGACAAAGGCAAATTTCAGAGCAAAGAAAAAAAAAAAAACCTAAGCTTTTATGCGTCTAGTAAAAGTGCTGCAAAATACATCAAATACTGACAGAACTTCAAAGAAAATAGACATATTCATAATTACAGTGAGAGAATTAATACCCCTCCCTCATAAAAGATAGAAGTAAGCAAAAAAAGAAAAGAAAAAATCAGTAAGTATATGTCAGTTTTCAGCAGTACTATCAGCCAACTTGAGCTAAAGGATATTTATAGAACAGTCCTCCCAACAACAGTAGAACACCCACTTCTGTCAAGCACATAGATAATTTACCAAGATAAACTCTATTCTAAGCCATAAAACAATTCTTATATTTCAAATAATCAAGTCATCTGAAGTATATTCTCTAGTCACAATAGAATTAGAAATTGAAACAGAATGATATCTGGAAAGTCACAATGTTGGAAATTGAAACTATTTTTAAATAGCCTGTAAGTTAAAGGGGGGAGAAAGAAGTAAAATGGTCATTTGTAAATAAATGAAGCCACAGTGCATCAAAAATCGTGAAATGTAGCTAGACCAGTACGTATAAGAGAACAATACATTTAATGCCAATACTAGAAAAGAAGGAAGGTCTCAAATCAATGAAAAACCAGAAAAGGACAAATCAAAACTGAAGTGAAGAAATCAGAGAAATCAATAAATATAAAAATAAACCTTCATGAAATAGAAATAAACAGTCAAACCAAAGGCTGAAAATTTGGGGAGATGAATAAAATCCATACACTTCTACTCAACTATTAAGAAAAAATAGAGAGAAGATGATAAAATTTAAACAATATAATAATGAGACAAGTTATATCACAATAGTTTCTATAGTTATGAAAAAGATAAGAAAATATTATGAACAACTTTATGTTAATAAATTCTATTCAGATGACAAATTGCTTGAAATTCAGACACAAGTGAATACAGCTTATTCAAGACAAAATAGATAGTTTGAGTTGCCTTAAAGTTATTAGAGATTAAATTTATGGTTAAAAATCTTCCCACAAAGGTAACTCTATACCTCAATGACTTAATTCATAAATTCTACCAAACATTTAATGAATAGTACTAAATCTGAATAAAAATCTTCTAGAAACTTCAAGAAGGAAATGTTTTCTGATTCATCCCATTAAGCTAGCTTACTCTGATATCAAATAAATAAATAAAACTATAAGAAAAGAAAACCACAGACAAATAACCTTCTGAAAATACACACAGTAATTCTACGCAAAATTCTAACAAATCAAATCCAACATTATGTAAGGATAGTATATCATGGTCAACTAAATTTTACGGAATACACATTTGGCTTAATATTAAAAATTTAATATGATTCACATCATATTAAACAACATAAATAAACAACAACAAAAAGATAATCTCAGCAAATTTAAACACTCAACAGATGAATGAATAAAATCTGTGTTATAGCCATACAATGAAATACTACTCAGAGATAAAAAGCTATGTGAACTTTTGATTCATAAGCACATATTAAAATAAATGTGCTAAAAGAAAGCTTGCCAAAAGAATGCTGTGTGGTTTAACATACATAAATTCCTGGGAAATTTAGATCTCTTTAGTGACAGAATGCAAATTAGTGGAACCGCAGGGAAAAGTTAGGTGAGGGAGCAAGAGGAAGGGTTAACGGAAGAGCTAGAAAAATGGGTTACACATGAGCACAAGGACATTTTTGTGGATGATGGATATACTCTCTATCCTGACTGTAGTGATATTTTCATGGGTATGCACATGTCGAATGTTAAATTTTACACTAAATACATGTGATGTATTGTATATTGGTTATATCTCAATAAAGCTGTTTACAAAAGAAAATCTAAAATTTCTAATCCATCTGACATTCCGAATCAGAATCTCCAGAATCAATGTTAGTCCCACCTGGCTGATGGAAGGTAGTCTTTAGTACTAGCCTCTGCCACCCCCTTTCCCCTGCGTTTTCAACACTCTTATTTGATTCTGGGGAGAGGAAAAATTTTAATATTTTCTTTAAAGTTCTTTTAAAGTGCTATGTGAGTCAAACTTCAAGACAATCCTTTGTGCTACCGTTGACCTGTCACTTGTAAGAATCACTTGTGAAAAATTCAGGAATCACCAATTTATCAACAAATGTATACTTGAAACACATGACAGGAAATTCTGCCTTGTCAACGAGATTGATACAGTGTCAAAGAAATTTCACCCCACATAAATATGTAGCATGACAATGAAGCAATTAATGAGCATATTCATAGAAACATTATTATAGTAGACCCAATGCTAAATGACCAGTGTCCAATTTAGAGCCATAGGTAAATAAATAGGTAACATATTTATTTAACTGAATACTGTACAATAATAAAATGCTATACAGCTACACTCAAAAAAAAAGTGGATGAATTCTGTAAGTATAATGTTGAAGAAAATGAACTAAACACAAATATAATTCCATTTTTTATATACTCCAAAAATGGGAAAATTAATAATGTTAAAAATTGAGTATTCACTTTTGGATAGGAAAAAGGAAAGTGACTGGGAGTGGGCTTAAAGTAGCCTTCTGGTATGATCATCAATGCTCCATACTTTTGCTAATTAGTGATCACATAGATTGCTCATTTTATTATTCATTTAACCCTGTGCTTAATGACATTTGTTCAGCTCAGTTGCTCAGTCGTGTCCAACTCTTAGTTCACTAAAAATATAAACATAAAATTGTAAGAAGTCATATAAAATTGGCCTATGAAAAAGAGTTACTAAGGGATATAACTAAATCAAGTTTTCATATTTTTTAAATCAAATTTTAACTCAGGTTGTGTGTGTCTTCAGTCACTTCAGTCGTGTCAGATTTTTGTGCCCCTATGGACTGTAGCCTGCCAGGCTCCTCTATCCATGGGATTCTCCAGGCAAGAATACTGGAAGGAGTAGCCATGCCCTGTTCCAGGGTATCTTCCCAACCCAGGGGTCGAACCTGCTTCTCCTGTATCTCCTGCATTGCAGGCAGATTCTTTACCACTGACCCACTGGGGAAGCCCCCTAAGTCAAGTTAAAATATGGGAATTAATAATCAGTTCAGGTGTTATGTTATGATTCATATTGTTAACAGATGTTACCTAGAATCATGGAGTACTACTTGTGAAAAACATTATAGGTTAACAGAAATGTATATCAATTGCTTTGATCCAGTTAGCTATGCCTGTCAGGTGGTTGCTATATAACTGGGAATAATTTACTGGATTTCCAGGCTAAGACTTTTATAAAATGAAAACCAACATAAAGTATAGATTATGGGACTTTGTTTTTGCATGAACACTATGATATCTAAGTTATATCTAAGTAAGTCTTATCATTGACATATTTATATAAACCACTATGCACCATCATTCCTTGGCTCACATGAATGGGGATGCATATAAGAGAAGTGTGTTCCCTGTGACACTGATGATATCATTTTGAAAACTTTAATTTCCTTTGTACATCTCCATTTTTTATGTGTTCAATGTGGTGAACACACTTCTGTTGCTGCTTCTATTTAGTTGCTAAGTCACGTCCACCTCTTTATGATCCTATGTACTGTGCCCATCAAGCTCCTCTGTCCATGAGATTTTCCAGGCAAGAATACTGGAGTGGGTTGTCATTTCCTTCTCCAGGGAATCTTCCTGACCCAGGAATTGAACTCGTATTTCCTGCATTGGCAGGGAGATTCTTTTCTACTAAGCCACCAGGGAAACCTGAAGAAACATCTAGCTTGATTCATATTAATGGCTCAATCTCTTAGATACTTGCACTTTTCAGCCTAAAAATAAAGATTATGAAATCTTCATAATATGATTTTAAGGAATGTACGTGGTGTCATGTATAAGTTATCTAGTTAAATAATTGGCAAGTAATAAGTACATAATCAATGTTTAGAACTTCAAAAGGTAAGGGAGGCACAAGAAAGGAGGAAGGAGAAGGGGATAAGGGGGTAATAGAAAATATTATATAAATAATATAGCTTACTAATAACCTCAATAATCTCATATGTGCAGATGACACCACCCTTAGGGCAGAAAGTGAAGAGGAAATAAAGAGCCTCTTGATGAAAGTGAAAGAGGAGAGTGAAAAAGTTGGCCTAAAGCTCAACATTCAGAAAACTAAGACCATGGCATCCGGTCCCGTCACTTCATGGCAAATAGATGAGGAAACAGTGAAAACAGTGGCAGAATTTATTTTGAGGGGGCTCCAAAATCACTGCAGATAGTGACTGCAGCCATGAAATTAAAAGACACTTACTCCTTGGAAGGAAAGTTATGATCAACTTAGACAGCATATTGAAAAGCAGATACATTACTTTGTCAACAAAGGTCTGTTTAGTCAAGGCTATGGTTTTTCCAGTAGTCATGTATGGATGTGAGAGTTGGACTATAAAGAAAGCTGAGTGCCAAAGAATTGATGCTTTTGAACTGTGGTGTTGGAAAAGACTCTTGCGAGTCCCTTGGACTGCAAGGAGATCCAACCAGTCCATCCTAAAGGAAATCAGGCCTGATGTCTATAGCAAGGACTGATGTCAAAACTGAAACTCCAATACTCTGGCCACCTGATGCGAAGAGCTGACTCATTTGAAAAGACCCTGATGCTGGGAAAGATTGAAGGAAAGAGGAGAAGGGGATGACAGAGGATGAGATGGTTGGATGGGATTACTGATTCAATAGACATGAGTTTGGGTAAACTCCGGGAGTTGGTGAAGGACAGGGAGGCCTGGCGTACTGTGGTTCATGGGGTCGCAAAGAATTGGACACAACTGAGCAACTGAACTGAACTGAATATGGAGAAAATGATTAATACAAAATAGGGAATATAAAGCATTATTTCAAGAATTTAATAGCTTGTCTTTTGATTATAAGAGGGGAGTTTTTTGTACTATTATGTGACAATACCTAGAACATGTGGCTTCCCAGGTGGCTCAGTGGTAAAGAATCCACCTGCCAATGCAGGAGACACAAGAGATGCAGATGTGATATTTGAATCAGGAAGATCCCCTGGAGAAGGAAATGACAATCCACTTCAGTATTCTTGCTTGAAAAATCCCATGGGCAGAGGACCCTGGCAGTCTATAGTCCATGGGGTCACTAAGGGTTGGAACCTACTGAGTGACTAACCACGCATGTATCCAGAACATACTTTTATAATAGATATATAAGTTCTTTTCACATGTCATAGAACTAATCCCTAAGATAGTTATAAAATATTTCATAAATATTTTTAGCATGTTAGGGTTATAGAAAAATGATACCTTGGAATTATTATGTTGGTGGTGATTGCAGCCATGAAATTAAAAGAGGCTTACTCCTTGGAAGAAAAGTTATGACAAACCTAGATAGCATATTGAAAAGCAGAGACATTACTTTGCCAACAAAGGTCCGTCTAGTCAAGGCTATGGTTTTTCCAGTAGTCCTGTATGGATGTGAGAGTTGGACTGTGAAGAAGGCTGAGTGCCGAAGAATTGATGCTTTTGAACTGTGGTGTTGGAGAAGACTCTTGAGAGTCCCTTGGACTGCAAGGAGATCCAACCAGTCCATTCTGAAGGAGATCAACCCTGGGATTTCTTTGGAAGGAATGATGCTGAAACTCCAGTACTTTGGCCACCTCATGCGAAGAGCGGACTCATTGGAAACAACTCTGATGCTGGGAGGGATTGAGGGCAGGAGAAGAAGGGGACAACAGAGGATGAGATGGCTGGATGGCATCACTGACTAGATGGACGCAAGTCTGAATGAACCCCGGGAGTTGGTGATGGACAGGGAGGCTTGGCATGCTGCGATTCATGGGGTCACAAAGAGTTGGACACGACTGAGTGACTGAACTGAACTGAACTGAACTGAGAGACAGAATATGGGAAAGTGATGAGCAGAACAAAGCTAAATTCTGTTTATTATTTTAAAACTAAATTATATTTACAAAAGGCTACAATTATATAAGAGGAGAAGGAAAAGAAATAGTGGAGGAGGAGGAAGGGACAGGGGAGAGAGAGGAGCATTCACAATAAAAAAAACCAGGATGAAAGGAGTATACTAGCTTGTAGTTTGCATCAGAAAAGGAAGCTATGAAAATCTTGTTTGTGCTTGTTGTTCTTTTCACAACTCTGTCTTCTTTGTTGATAAGCAGGTAATTAATTAAGTTTGATTTTCATACCAATCTTGATGAAAAATGACTATTGTTGACAGGAAAATTTGTCTGAATATTCCCTGGTTCTCATAAGCTCTTTTCTGTGTATTACTTGACATATCTTGATGTCTGTGAGTTACCCTTCTGTTTTGGTGTTGTGAGAAAGTTATCTTGAAAACTTGTCACATGTATTAACCTCAACCCCAGTTTCAGTCTTTTATTTCTCTATAAATGCAAAAAAAAAAATCCTTATGGATTTTATTTTATTTTTAGATCTAAAGATTGGTGAGAAACCATGAAGTGAGAAACCACTTACTGCAAACCCATGTGCAGTAGGTTGCCTGGATATTCCAGTTTCTTACTATTGGACTTTACATTATTGCTTTAGAAAAGGCAACACAAATTTGCTATAGAAGCATAAACCTCAAATAAGTGCTTATAAAAAGTGTACGTTCTATTTGCAAAACTACATGTCGAAGGTAGCTTTTACTTTTGAAAATGAAGACTATTTTAAAAATAAAGAACTGAAAGAGAACAGAGCTGTTTAGCTGCTAAAATGAGCTCAGAGTCACATCTTTCATCCATTTTTCCAGAAGGGCAACATAAAGCTATATATACAAATCAGATCCTTAAATAGAAGGACTTTAATGAACATATAAGATTTCTCCTTGTTCCACTATAAATTATACATTAAGTTTAGAGCATACATCTGGAATTTTACTTAAGAATATATACATAAAACAGTTTTAAGGTGAAGCAGAAATGGGAAAATGTTATACACAATATAAAAAGGAAAGTAAAAATATAAAATGTAGGTGATTTACTTAATGATGAATTTTTCTCAGATTGTATCTTGCCTTAAATGTTGTTCTCCAATGTAGTATGATTCACCATGTCTAAATATAAATTTTAATAAACCATTTAAAAAATCTTGTTAAAATATAATTTTGAATTATATGGAAAAAGTATGAAGATTACTAAAGTCTCACTCTGTCACTTTTGAACTATGTAAACATGAGCCTATGATTTCAAATGGGGTTAGCAATGTCAGATTTGCCAGATTGTTCTGCAAAGTAAAAGAGGTAGCATGAGAAAGCGTAAGAAGATATCAAAATGATGCTAGATAGATTTCTGAATGACTTCTTTTTTTGAATAATTTCCTCAGATTAATTTCTGGCATATGTTATGTTGTTTTAGTCACTAAGTCATGTCTGACTCTTTTGTGACCCATGGATTGTAACTCACCAGGTTCCTCTGTCCTTGTGATTTCCCAGGCAAAAATACCTGTGTGGGTTGTCATTTCTTTCACCAGAGTATCTTCTTAAGCCAGGGACTGAACCTGCATCTCCCTCATTGGCAGATAGATTCTTTAACCACTGAACGACCTGGAAATCTGATATGTGTACATGCATGCTAAGTTGCTTCAGTCATGTCCAACTCNGCCAGAGTATCTTCTTAACCCAGGGACTGAACCTGCATCTCCTTCATTGGCAGATAGATTCTTTAACCACTGAACGACCTGGAAATCTGATATGTGTACATGCATGTTAAGTTGCTTCAGTCATGTCCAACTCTTTGTGACCTTATGCACTATAGCCTGCCAGGCTCCTCTGCCCAAGGGAGTCTCCAGGCAAGAATACTCGAGTGGGTTGTCATGCCCTCCTCCATGTTGATAGTCTGGAGGAAGACTATAGTTTGGAGGAGTTAATTCCTAAAATCCTGGTACAAAAAAGTCCTTCCAGCATAGATCCCATCTTGTGTATGGATTNACCAGAGTATCTTCTTAAGCCAGGGACTGAACCTGCATCTCCCTCATTGGCAGATAGATTCTTTAACCACTGAACGACCTGGAAATCTGATATGTGTACATGCATGCTAAGTTGCTTCAGTCATGTCCAACTCTTTGTGACCTTATGCACTATAGCCTGCTAGGCTCCTCTGCCCAAGGGAGTCTCCAGGCAAGAATACTCGAGTGGGTTGTCATGCCCTCCTCCAGGTTGATAGTCTGGAGGAAGACTATAGTTTGGAGGAGTTAATTACTAAAATCCTGGTACAAAAAGGTCCTTCCAGCATAGATCCCATCTTGTGTATGGATTCTGATGGCACTTGATATCATCAGGCCATTAAGACATGTGGGAGTGAGATTTAAACAGAGCTGGACAGAGTTAAAAAAAAAAAGAGAGAGAGAGAGAGAGAGATGCAGAGAGAGAGTGAATAGCCTCAGAGTGAATATTAGGACAAAGACCCTGATAAAAAGGACACTAAGAGCTAGCATTTTTCATATGCATTATGAACAACTGAAATAAATATTCAAGTTTGATTTGGCACATTTTTGGCATCATTTCTCTGTACACTATCTCTAATGGGTACAGGGCATGGCCTTATTAGAATCCCACAAGATGTTTTCATAGCACTGGGCTGAAACTCAAGTAGGTTTTGAGTGTGGGTGAGAAGGATGTTGTCAGCCAAGAAATAAAATAAAGAATTTACTTTCCGTGAACTCATCAAGGAGTTTAAAATAGATCAACATTTATCTTTAATTCACGTTCCATTATTTTTATTCACTTTATGTTTCTTATTTGGTAGAATGTCACTTAAAATGATATGACTACTTTTGATTATGATGATAGACAGTATAAAGGAAACTAGACAAAATACTAGTATTCTAAAACTAATACATTTTAAATTGCATTATTTTAAGAAAATTAGTTATATTTACAGCTGGTAGTATGAGATAAATGAAGGTTTTTCACAGTATTGTTAAATAACATTACTTGATTAACAATAATTTTTGTGAATATGAATTGAGTAGTAGTTAAGACTTAATATGTGCACTTTTATTGCTTATTAACTAATTTGCACTATTTTATCATGATATTGACATTCAATAGTCTATTAAAGGAAAGCTAGCTTATTTTAATGCCTTTAGGAACATTCTCAGAATTGTAATATATATGGAAAATATAACAAAGATTTATTTATTTACTCTAGGGTATGTAGTGATGAAAAAGACAAAGAATAACCAAGTCTCAAACCTTAAATCTTATCTATAGTAATTCATTGAATAAGAAAATCTGAAAGAAAGGAACAGGCAGGAAAGAAAAGGGAAAATGGTGTAGTCTGATGCCCCATGTCTGATAAAGCATGGAAGTGGAGTGCAGTGGAAGTAAGGTCACTTTTCTGGCACTGATTTAATCTAATCCTTTCTATTGCAATTGAGTATNATCTGAAAGAAAGGAACAGGCAGGAAAGAAAAGGGAAAATGGTGTAGTCTGATGCCCCATGTCTGATAAAGCATGGAAGTGGAGTGCAGTGGAAGTAAGGTCACTTTTCTGGCACTGATTTAATCTAATCCTTTCTATTGCAATTGAGTATATGTTTTAGTCAAGGAAGTTTGGCTCAGAATTTATTATAACTGGACTATATCTATAATAACTGAATATTGCCAGCAAATCATTAGTGTTGTAAATATTGCTCTGGAAATTATGGGTAGGAGGCCTCAACACAGTGGAAACATATCCACACATATTAACAGAGTAGGTACTTAAACTTTTTGATTGCAAACTTTTCTATTTTGGTCTAAAACTATAACATCCAATTGAATATTCTCTGCATCAGTGTTACAAGATATTAAATTTTTATTAAAACACATCATGGCAACATAAGGCAGGTAAAATACAGATTTAAAAAAAGTGGAATTCAGGACATATATGGTCAATAAATATTCCAAAGTAGAAAAAATTACCTGTTTAGGAGAATTTGAAGTTTCTCAATGATTTTTTGTACTCATAAAATTATTTCATACTAATAGTTCTCATCAATGAAACAAATTCCCATTGAATACTAAGTCATCAAAACTTTCACATGTTATATATTTCCATCAGTTTCATCATATAGGCTATCCATTGGGTATAAAATTTGATTTTACCTTAGTTATCTAGTTAGTAAGCTGATTTGAATGGTTTA
The DNA here is from genome assembly GCA_006410735.1 of Raphicerus campestris. NCBI lineage: Eukaryota > Metazoa > Chordata > Mammalia > Artiodactyla > Bovidae > Raphicerus > Raphicerus campestris. The sequence goes on from SJYW01038951.1 coordinate 659,806, forward strand.
ATGTATGCTGGTAAAAGATATGAAACTTNTAAGTCATAAAAACTTTCACATGTTATATATTTCCATCAGTTTCATCATATAGGCTATCCATTGGGTATAAAATTTGATTTTACCTTAGTTATCTAGTTAGTAAGCTGATTTGAATGGTTTAATGTATGCTGGTAAAAGATATGAAACTTCTAGCTAGCTAAGAGACAAAGATTTTGTACTCATGGTGCAGAAATCAGCATGAACATCAGCATCTTTAGATTTATCTCTCTTTTCCTCCAGTCCCTAATATGTGACATGATTTGGCCCAAATAAATGCTATATGCACAGTCACTATCTGTCACAGGCTCAGGGACACTGAACTTGGAGAATCTATGTCTTGCTATTATTCAGTAAGCAAGCCTGCTCCTGGTTGGGGGATGGGAAGTAGAGGGTGAGATCAACATATTTCTTAAGGGTAGCAGCAGTGTGGACAACATTGAGAAGAGCTGTAGGTGAAAGAAAAAGGCATCTAACTCTACCAGTTCACAAGAGCCAGTCATGCAGATATTGTTCCAAACCCACACTCAGTAAGGTCACCTCAATAGCTGGAAATCGGCCATAGTAAGAGTTTTAAACTAAGAGACTTCCCTGGTGGCTCAGATGGTAAAAGCGTCTGCCTACAATGCAGGAGACCGGGGTTTGATTCCTGGGTTGGGAAGATCCCCTGGAGAAGGAAATGGCAACCCACTCCAGTGTTCTTGCCTGGAAAATTCCATGGGCAGTGAGCCTAGTAGGCTACAGTCTATGGAGTTGCAAAGAGTCAGAGTTTTAAACTATGGAAACCAGGAAACATTAAATACAAGGGCTTCTTTTTCTAACAGAGAGAGTTGTTAAACATTCAAGAGCATATCAGTCTACCTCCATCTCAGTTGTTGACATTTTTTGGACAATAGTTTAAAGGAGCGTATACAGTACATTCAGTTCAGTTCAGTCGCTCAGTTGTGTCTGACTCTTTGTGACCCCATGGACTGCTGAACGCCATGCCTCCTTGTCCATCACCAACTTCTGGAGTTTACCCAAACTCATGTCCATTGAGTCGGTGACGCCATCCAACCATCTCATCCTTTGTCATCCCCTTCTCCTCATGCCTTCAATCCTTCCCAGCATCAGGGTCTTTTCAAATGAGTCAGTTCTTCGCATCAGATAGATAAAGTATTAGAGTTTCAGCTTCAACAGCAGTCCTTCCAATGAACACCCAAGACTGATCTCCTTTAGGATGGACTGGTTGGATCACCTTGCAGTCTGAGGGACTCTCAAGAGTCTTCTCCAACACCACAGTTCAAAAGCATCAATTCTTCGGCACTCAGCTTTCTTTATAGTCTAACTCTCACACCCATACGTGACCACTGGAAAAACCATAGCCTTGACTAAGCGGACCTTGGTTGGCAAAGTAATGTACCATCTGCAGTGATTTTGGAGCCCCCCAAAATAAAGTCTGACACTGTTTCCACTGTTTCCCCATCTATTTGCCATGAAGTGATAGGACCGGATGCCATGATCTTAGTTTTATGAATGTTGACCTTTAAGCCAACTTTTGCACTCCCTTCTTTCACTTTCATCAAGAGGCTCTTTATTTCCTCTTCACTTTCTGTCATAAGAGTGGTGTCTTCTGCATATCTGAGGTTATTGATTTTTTTCCCAGCAATCTTGATTCCAGCTTGTGCTTCTTTCAGCCCAGTGTTTCTCATGATGTACTCTGCATATAAGTTAAGTAAGCAGGGTGACCAATGTACAGCCTTGACGTACTCCTTTTCCTATTTGGAACCAGTCTGTTGTTCCATGTCCAGTTCTAACTGTTGCTTCCTAACCTGCATATAGGTTTCTCAAGAGGCAGGTCAGGTGGTCTAGTATTCCCATCTCTTTCAGAATTTTCCACAGTTGATTATGATCCACACAGTCAAAGTCTTTGGCATAGTCAATAAAGCAGAAGCAGATGTTTTTCTGGAACTCTCCTGCTTTTTTTGATGAGCCAACAGATGTTGGCCATTTGATCTCTGGTTCCTCTGCCTTTTCTAAAACCAGCTTAAACATCTGGAAGTTCATGGTTCACATATTGCTGAAGCCTGGCTTGGAGAATTTTGAGCATTACTTTACTAGCATGTGAGATGAGTGCAACTGTGTGATAGTTTGAGCATTCTTTGGCATTGCCTTTCTTTGGAATTGGACTGAAAACTGACCTTTTCCAGTCCTGTGGCCACTGCTGAGTTTTCCAAATTCGCTGGCATATTGAGTGCAGCACTTTCACAGCATCATCTTCAGGATTTGAAATAGTTCAACTGGAATTTCATC
>SJYW01038951.1:663459-685912 GCA_006410735.1 Raphicerus campestris
CCAACAGATGTTGGCCATTTGATCTCTGGTTCCTCTGCCTTTTCTGAAACCAGCTTAAACATCTGGAAGTTCATGGTTCACATATTGCTGAAGCCTGGCTTGGAGAATTTTGAGCATTACTTTACTAGCATGTGAGATGAGTGCAACTGTGTGATAGTTTGAGCATTCTTTGGCATTGCCTTTCTTTGGAATTGGACTGAAAACTGACCTTTTCCAGTCCTGTGGCCACTGCTGAGTTTTCCAAATTTGCTGGCATATTGAGTGCAGCACTTTCACAGCATCATCTTCAGGATTTGAAATAGTTCAACTGGAATTTCATCACTTCCACTAGCTTTGTTCACAGTGATGCTTCCTCAGGCCCACTTGACTTCACATTCCAGGATGTCTGGCTCTAGGTGAGTGATCACACCATTGTGATCATCTGGGTCATGAAGATCTTTTTTGTACAGTACTTCTGTGTATTCTTGCCACATCTTCTTAATATCTTCTGCTTCAGTTAGGTCCATACCATTTCTGTCCTTTTGAGCCCATCTTTGCATGAAATGTTCCCTTGGTATCTCTAATTTTCTTTCAGAGATCTCTAGGCTTTGCAATTCTATTGTGTTCCTCTCACTTCTTTGCACTGATCATTGAGAAAGTCTTTCTCTCTCCTTGCTATTCTTTGGAACTCTGCATTCAAATGGGTATATCTTTCCTTTTTTCCTTTGTTTTTCTCATCTCTTCTTTTCACAGCTATTTGTAAGGCCTCCTCAGACAGCTATTTTGCTTTTTTGCATTTCTTTTTCTTGGGGATGGTCTTGCTCCCTGTCTCCTGTACAATGTCACAAACTTTTGTCCATAGTTCTTCAGGCACTCTATCAGATCTAGCCCCTGAAATCTATTTCCCAGTTCCACTGTATAATCATCAGGGATTTGATTTAGATTATACTTGCATGATCTAGTGGTTTTCCTACTTTCTTCAATTTAAGTCTGAATTTGGCAATAAGAAATTCATGATCTGAGCCACAGTCAACTCTGATCTTGTTTTTGCTGATTGTATAGAGCTTCTCCATCCTTGGCTGCAAAGAATATAATAAATCTGATTTTGGTGTTGATCATCTGGTGATGTCAATGTGTAGAGTCTTCTCTTGTGTTATTTGAAAAGGCAGGTACTAATTCTAATTAATTATCAAAAGATGTGTGTGTGTGTGAGAGAGAGACAAAGAGAGTGAGAGAGAGAGAGAGAGAGAGAGAGGACACAGGCATAGAAGAAAGAAAGAAAATTCCAGTTGAAAAATAACCTGATGGTTGACACAAAACCTCACATCTCAGAGGGACTCCAGGGATATTCTATATACTGAAACTAAAGAACAAAGATACTGAAATTCATGGGATGTTTACCAAAAATCAACAAACTATTATGGAAATCGAGGAAAAGAAAAATGTGTCTTCAAACATGTATTATAGAAATGAAACTTAGACCAAATGAATTAATAGAGGAAACTTATAACTCTGTAGATTTTTTTGTTTAATACTTAGGGAGGGACTCCTAACCTTCATTAAAACTTAAGGAGGGACTCCTAACCTTCATTAACTTTTGAGGACATTTGGAAGAGTCCCTAACAGTGGAAACTGGTTTTTAAAACTGAATTATTCTTTCTGATAAAGGATACTGTTGTTGTTGTTTTTGTTGTTGAGTTACTAAGTTACGTCTGATTCTTTTGCAACCCGATGGATTGTAGCCTGCCAAGCTCCTCTGTCCACGGGATTTCCCAGGCAAGAATACTGGAGTGAGTTGCCATTTCCTCCCACAGGGTATCTTGCCAACCCAGGAATCTAACCTGAGTCTCCAGCATTGGCAGGCAGATTCTTTACCTCTGAGCTACGAGGAAAGTTCAATAAATGATATAGGTGCAATAAAATGTTAAGCAAAAAGTTAGTATTATCTCCCAAATTATGTTAATGAGTAATCAACAAAATATTCTGAAGAGCTAAGAAAAGTCATTTAGAAAGGTCATTTAGATTTTTTTTCAATAGTCTCAAAAATCTTTCTCATGGGTAACCCTACTTCATCTCCTTACCAAGATTTTAGCATCTATATTTCATTGACTACACCCCCTCATCACCATCTACTTGTCTCTAATAGCTTCTCATTAGATTAGTTTACAAAAATCATTTAGGTTTCTTCAGAAAATGCATCAGGATGTAGTGAATCTAAGCGAGTTTTATTTCTCAGTTGATCAGACTGCTGTCACTTTAGGAGTTCAAGAAAGACTTAGAAAAACCTTGAAAACCTAAAATCCTTGAACTTTACAAAGGAAAATGTGATTTAATAGTGCATGCTATTAGGAACAGAATTGTACCAAGAACTCAAGTCTCTCAGCAGAAAAGCCAGCCCTCCTTCCTTTCAATACACTTCTTTGAAGACCAGCTTGCATTTCTGAGGTCCTGGGGCTGTGAGCACGTGGACAGCAGCCTGCTGGTATCTATTTCTAAAATCAATATTATCTCAATTTATGAACAGTTTAAGAAAATAAATTTCCAAGTGTGACCTGATTCACTTTCTCGGAAGAATTTGCATTCTTGTAAATTCTGCAGTGAGTCACTCAGGGCAAGAAAACTGACTGACATCTATTGGCTTTAGTTTTGAAACAAGGGGAGACTCCGAGGCAAATTCCAATTCTTTAGCCTGCATTAATAAATGTAAACAGGATGTTTCAGCACAGAAAGCATAAAACTGCCTGATACATGCAAGGCATATCTTTAATAATGTTTAAAAAGGAGCTAAACATGTCCCTGGGAATTCTTAAAACATTTATCTTTTAGGCAGTTATTTAGTTTCACAAGTCTTTGTTGTTTAACAAGCTGGAGAAAATAGGTCAGCTAATGTTATATTAATCAGTAAATTAATATTTTAATTTGATTTTCTTTCTAGTTAAAATGCTTGCAGCTCTTCCTCCCCACCCCCCACCCCCCTTACTTCGGCACTGATGCTAAATGGTATCATTATCATATCGTACCTTGGGGTTGTGAGATAACAGGGTCCAGTGATAGCTCTATTCTTAGAAGAGTGGGAGGTTTATCATGCCACTTACACATTTAAAATGACACTCCATGTCTCCCGTGCAACAAAGTGTCTTAGAGCTGAGTCATAGAATTCTCCAAGTTGTGCTTTTTAATTCGCAGTCTAAGATTGTACCTTTCAAATCTAACTAGAAAATAAATTTGTGCTTAGTAGAAATTTTATCTTTAGTCAAGGGAAAAAAATATTGCTCAGAATATCTGAAGGATATAAGCGTGAGTTTCAGATTCTAGTTTCTTGTATTAACTGACAATTCAACAGATACTTAGATTCAAAGGATTTGGTGGTGTATTCTTTGCAAATGAGTAAAGACATTCAAGTTTTACATTAGAAATTTAACATAGGCTAGGTATTTTTATTTTCAGTTTCTCAAAAACAAACTCTGTCTTTATTTTTGTTTAGTATATATTGAGGAGCTAAAACATGCTAGGAACTGTGTATTTTGTATGACATTATTTCTGTGGTGATATTAATTTTCTTTTCATAGACATCACCATAAAATTTTATGTATTTCTAAGAACCCAAATTTAGTATGATTAAGGGAGATTAGTCATGCTGCCTCAGAAGAGATTAGCTGAGATTGGCTATAATGTTTTTGAAGCATTTATGTTAGTTCACTGTACACTATAATATTTCTAATGAAAAGTATCATACTCACCCAATGTTTTGCACCCTTCCTGAATTTCAGCTGGAGTTTTGCAGAAAGAATGCTAAACTAATTTACTGGTATTGAAAAATACATATATATTAATACTAAAAAATATTAAAGTAGTACAATAAAATATCACAATTTAATTTTATATAAGATATATAGCTAAATCTATCAATAGGAAGCTTGCCTATAATTGATCTATTTTCACCTTATGGTCCTTTTCCATTGACATAAAACTTTGAGTCCTAGATGTATAGATCCACAAAGTTGTTTACATAAGTTTTAAAATAATCTAATTGTAGAAAACTCAAATCCAGTTAGCAAACTCTATTTAATTTTCTTTAATTAGTACCAAACTCATTACTTTCATTTTGTCCATTTTTGTTCCATGATTCTCTTGGCCTACCAGGGAGAAAAATGCCAATCATTTTGCTAATATGGACAACTGCTGCTGCTGCTGCTGCTAAGTTAGCTGCTGCTAAGTGTGACCCCATAGATGGCAGCCCACCAGGCTCCCCCATCCCTGGGATTCTCCAGGCAAGAACACTGGCGTGGGTTGCCATTTCCTTCTCCAAAGCATGAAAGTGAAAAGTGAAAGTGAAGTCGCTCAGTCATATATGGACAAAGCCATATGCAATTCTCAGAGAAATATTCAAGTTTATATTCTAAAATAAAGTATGTTCACTTATCTCACATAAATCTGTTATACAGATTTATAATATTTTAACATTATTACTATTGTTATTTATACTATTGATATAAACAAATATTAGAAATTACAAGAAAGTTAACTATGCAGAACTCACGAGAAATAGATTTGATCAGTTACTTTGTTCAGTCTGGTTAAGTGAAAACTTCATTTTAAGGAAAGTTTTCAATGAAAAGAGAAAGTAAGTTTATGTATAGAAAATCAAAGATTGTTGTTTTAAAAAAGCATAGAAATATAGATTCATATACATTGACCAAAAATGATAAATAGCTTAGAGAAAAGATAGAGAAGATAATCTGTATTTAAGCTTTCCCTGGTAGCTCAGCTGGTAAAGAATCCACTGGCAATGCAGGAGACCTTGGTTTGATCCCTGGGTCAGGAAGATCNGGACATTTGGAAGAGTCCCAAACAGTGGAAACTGGTTTTTAAAACTGAATTATTCTTTCTGATAAAGGATACTGTTGTTGTTGAGTTACTAAGTCACGTCTGATTCTTTTGCAACCTGATGGATTGTAGCCTGCCAAGCTCCTCTGTCCACGGGATTTCCCAGGCAAGAATACTGGAGTGAGTTGCCATTTCCTCCTACAGGGTATCTTGCCAACCCAGGAATCTAACCTGAGTCTCCAGCATTGGCAGGCAGATTCTTTACCTCTGAGCCACGAGGAAAGTTCAATAAATGATATAGGTGCAATAAAAATGTTAAGCAAAAAGTTAGCATTATCTCCCAAATTATGTTAATGAGTAATCAACAAAATATTCTGAAGAGCTAAGAAAAGTCATTTAGAAAGGTCATTTAGATTTTTTTTCAATAGTCTCAAAAATCTTTCTCATGGGTAACCCTACTTCATCTCCTTACCAAGATTTTAGCATCTATATTTCATTGACTACACCCCCTCATCACCATCTACTTGTCTCTAATAGCTTCTCATTAGATTAGTTTACAAAAATCATTTAGGTTTCTTCAGAAAATGCATCAGGATGTAGTGAATCTAAGCGAGTTTTATTGCTCAGTTGATCAGACTGCTGGCACTTTAGGAGTTCAAGAAAGACTTAGAAAAACCTTGAAAACCTAAAATCCTTGAACTTTACAAAGGAAAATGTGATTTAATAGTGCATGCTATTAGGAACAGAATTGTACCAAGAACTCAAGTCTCTCGGCAGAAAAGCCAGCCCTCCTTCCTTTCAATACACTTCTTTGAAGACCAGCTTGCATTTCTGAGGTCCTGGGGCTGTGAGCACGTGGACAGCAGCCTGCTGGTATCTATTTCTAAAATCAATATTATCTCAATTTATGAACAGTTTAAGAAAATAAATTTCCAAGTGTGACCTGATTCACTTTCTCGGAAGAATTTGCATTCTTGTAAATTCTGCAGTGAGTCACTCAGGGCAAGAAAACTGACTGACATCTATTGGCTTTAGTTTTGAAACAAGGGGAGACTCCGAGGCAAATTCCAATTCTTTAGCCTGCATTAATAAATGTAAACAGGATGTTTCAGCACAGAAAGCATAAAACTGCCTGATACATGCAAGGCATATCTTTAATAATGTTTAAAAAGGAGCTAAACATGTCCCTGGGAATTCTTAAAACATTTATCTTTTAGGCAGTTATTTAGTTTCACAAGTCTTTGTTGTTTAACAAGCTGAAGAAAATAGGTCAGCTAATGTTATATTAATCAGTAAATTAATATTTTAATTTGATTTTCTTTCTAGTTAAAATGCTTGCAGCTCTTCCTCCCCACCCCCCACCCCCCTTACTTCGGCACTGATGCTAAATGGTATCATTATCATATCGTACCTTGGGGTTGTGAGATAACAGGGTCCAGTGATAGCTCTATTCTTAGAAGAGTGGGAGGTTTATCATGCCACTTACACATTTAAAATGACACTCCATGTCTCCCGTGCAACAAAGTGTCTTAGAGCTGAGTCATAGAATTCTCCAAGTTGTGCTTTTTAATTCGCAGTCTAAGATTGTACCTTTCAAATCTAACTAGAAAATAAATTTGTGCTTAGTAGAAATTTTATCTTTAGTCAAGGGAAAAAAATATTGCTCAGAATATCTGAAGGATATAAGCGTGAGTTTCAGATTCTAGTTTCTTGTATTAACTGACAATTCAACAGATACTTAGATTCAAAGGATTTGGTGGTGTATTCTTTGCAAATGAGTAAAGACATTCAAGTTTTACATTAGAAATTTAACATAGGCTAGGTATTTTTATTTTCAGTTTCTCAAAAACAAACTCTGTCTTTATTTTTGTTTAGTATATATTGAGGAGCTAAAACATGCTAGGAACTGTGTATTTTGTATGACATTATTTCTGTGGTGATATTAATTTTCTTTTCATAGACATCACCATAAAATTTTATGTATTTCTAAGAACCCAAATTTAGTATGATTAAGGGAGATTAGTCATGCTGCCTCAGAAGAGATTAGCTGAGATTGGCTATAATGTTTTTGAAGCATTTATGTTAGTTCACTGTACACTATAATATTTCTAATGAAAAGTATCATACTCACCCAATGTTTTGCACCCTTCCTGAATTTCAGCTGGAGTTTTGCAGAAAGAATGCTAAACTAATTTACTGGTATTGAAAAATACATATATATTAATACTAAAAAATATTAAAGTAGTACAATAAAATATCACAATTTAATTTTATATAAGATATATAGCTAAATCTATCAATAGGAAGCTTGCCTATAATTGATCTATTTTCACCTTATGGTCCTTTTCCATTGACATAAAACTTTGAGTCCTAGATGCATAGATCCACAAAGTTGTTTACATAAGTTTTAAAATAATCTAATTGTAGAAAACTCAAATCCAGTTAGCAAACTCTATTTAATTTTCTTTAATTAGTACCAAACTCATTACTTTCATTTTGTCCATTTTTGTTCCATGATTCTCTTGGTCTACCAGGGAGAAAAATGCCAATCATTTTGCTAATATGGACAACTGCTGCTGCTGCTGCTGCTAAGTTAGCTGCTGCTAAGTGTGACCCCATAGATGGCAGCCCACCAGGCTCCCCCATCCCTGGGATTCTCCAGGCAAGAACACTGGCGTGGGTTGCCATTTCCTTCTCCAAAGCATGAAAGTGAAAAGTGAAAGTGAAGTCGCTCAGTCATATATGGACAAAGCCATATGCAATTCTCAGAGAAATATTCAAGTTTATATTCTAAAATAAAGTATGTTCACTTATCTCACATAAATCTGTTATACAGATTTATAATATTTTAACATTATTACTATTGTTATTTATACTATTGATATAAACAAATATTAGAAATTACAAAAAAGTTAACTATGCAGAACTCACGAGAAATAGATTTGATCAGTTACTTTGTTCAGTCTGGTTAAGTGAAAACTTCATTTTAAGGAAAGTTTTCAATGAAAAGAGAAAGTAAGTTTATGTATAGAAAATCAAAGATTGTTGTTTTAAAAAAGCATAGAAATATAGATTCATATACATTGACCAAAAATGATAAATAGCTTAGAGAAAAGATAGAGAAGATAATCTGTATTTAAGCTTTCCCTGGTAGCTCAGCTGGTAAAGAATCCACTGGCAATGCAGGAGACCTTGGTTTGATCCCTGGGTCAGGAAGATCCCCTGGAGAAGGGAAAGGCTACTTACTCCAGATTTCTTGGGCTTCTCTCGTGGCTCAGATGGTAAAGAATCTGGCCTCAATGTGAGAAACCTGGGTTTGATCCCTGCGTTGGGAAGATCCCCTGGAAAGGAGAATGGCTACCCCTTCCAATATTCTGGCCTGGAGAATTCCATGGACAGAGGAGTCTTACTTGCTATAGTCCATGGGGTCACAAAGAGTTGTACACAACTGAGTGACGTTCACTTTCAATCTGTATTTATGAACCATGAATTGGAGACCATGTCCTCTACTAGACACAGCGTTTGAAAACAACAATGTATCTTACATTTACTGAATGCTTAGATCCCCTGTATCTAAGGAAATGGCAACCCACTCCAGTATTCTTGTCTGGGAAAATTCCATGAACAAAGGTGATTGGCAGGCTATAGTCCATGGGGTCAAAAAAGAGTTGGACACAATTTAGCAACAAACAACAACATATGCAAACTGTTGTCCAAGTGTTTTATGTATTAGTTTATTTAATCCTTACAATCCCATGGATGAAGTTACTATTCATTATCCTTGTCATACAAATTAATAAATCAAAGTCAAGAGATTAAACAACCTGTCTAAAGTCTAAACAAGTGTAAGATGTAGTTGAAACTAGATCAAAGTTCTTATTCTTGGTTAATACTCTTAATCACTAGGATTTTACTCAACTGTTTATTTTTCTTCATTTTAAAATAATATAATTAGTCAGGTAAGTGGAGAAGAAAGAAAAGTTAAAGACATGATTTCTCATTTCTAAACCTTTACAATTTTCTTGCTTACAATATCAAGACTACCTCTGCATCTAAATTTTAACTACAAGTTTTGACTCGGTTTATTCAGGGCTAGAATTCTTTCTACCCATGAGCTCCCCAAAATATATAGTGAAAACCTTAATTTACAGTAGTCCTGGGTTGAGAGTAGTCTATTCCGAAAGAACTCAGCATAAATTCTCCATAGAAAAATGCACCTCAACTTCAAGAGGCAAAGTTTACTTGTGGTTAAAACGCCAAGAAACATGAGTTTACAAAAATTGTGAACAAATTATATGGTCTCAAACCATGTAAGTGAGAATTAGTGAACTCTTCAAATTGCATGTTCAAACCCACAAAGCATACAAACAATTACACCTTCAAATACAAAATGTAAAATATATTTTTACATATGGGGAAAGAAAAGAAAGCCCTAAAAATATTAGGAAAGACAAGTCATTACCAAAAGTGAGACAGAGTTTTAAAAGATCCATTTATAATAATCACAGATGAAATACACAATAATTGAAATTAGAAACACAGTAGATGGGTTAAGTAGATTAAACATGATTGAAGGAAAAGTTACTGGATATGAGTAAATGTTCAGAATAGAACTTTAAACCAAAAAGTATCATGGTTTTGGAAAAAAATGTACTTTTAATTGAGTATGAACTGCTGGGATTGAAAGAAGTAAGGGAAATTTCCAAGGATAACTAACTAAACAAAATCCTGAATTGAAACTATAACAGAGTTTGGAGATGTGAAAAACATGGCAGCTGATTAAAAGAGCCCATATTACCCGTTCAATAGAGAAAGTCAGCCTTGATGCAATTGCAAGAAGGAAGAGATAAAGTGAGATGCCCACAAACCAGTGCCCTTGAAGAGAACTAGCATGCTCCTATGTTGGCAGCCTCCTTCTGGTTCCTGACAGAGGTAAGTGTAAATGTAAACCTGCAAATATCTTCTTCCATTCTATACATTGCTTTTTTGTTTTGTTGATAGTTTCCTTCAATGAGTAAAGCTTTTTTTTTTTTTTAATGTAATCCCACTTGTTTATTTTTGCTTTTCTTTCTATTCCCTTTTGTGTAAAAACTCATTGCCTAGAGTGATGTCAAGGATCTCACATCTATTTATGTATGATATTCACTCTTTTTTATATATCTCACAATATATTAGCTGGGGCATTGGAGTATAAATAAAAATTGGTTATATGAAAATTAGAGAGACAGACTTGAAGACATATATTTGCAGGAAATAAACCCAACAATAATTAAATATTATAAACAGAAATGTTCTAAAATAATTCATATATTATATCATTTAATCCTATCAACAGCCCAAAGACCTAATTTAATAGTTTACCCTACTTCTCAGATGAGGTAATGGAAGAATTAAAAAGACCAACTAATTATCTTAAGGATATACAGCATTTAGATGGTACAACAAGAATGAGAAGTCAGGTGATCTGATACCAGATTCTGTTTTACTGGTTCTCACTTAACTTACAAGTTATGGTACGTAGGGGTTTCCCTGGTAGCTCAGCTAGTAAAGAATCTGCCTGCAATGCAGGAGACCCCTGTTCAATTTGGAAAGATCCACTGAAGAAGGGATAGGCTACCCACACCAGTATTCTTGGGCTTCACTTGTGGCTCAGCTGGTAAAGAATCCACCCACAATGCGGGAGACCTGGGTTTGATCCCTGGGTTGGGAAGATNCAATACCAGATTCTGTTTTACTGGTTCTCACTTAACTAACAAGTTATGGTACGTAGGGGTTTCCCTGGTAGCTCAGCTAGTAAAGAATTTGCCTGCAATGCAGGAGACCCCTGTTCAATTCGGAAAGATCCACTGAAGAAGGGATAGGCTACCCACTCCAGTATTCTTGGGCTTCACTTGTGGCTCAGCTGGTAAAGAATCCACCCACAATGCGGGAGACCTGGGTTTGATGCCTGGGTTGGGAAGATCCCCCGGAGAAGGGAAAGGCTATGCACTCCAGTATTCTGGCCTGGAGAATTCCATGGACTGTATAGTCCATGGGGTCGCAAGAAGATGGACATGACTGAGAAATTTCACTTTCACTTTATGATACATAAGTCAGTATGTTAATTTATTAACTATAAAAAATATATAATTCTACTAATATTTGTGTTGTGGTCTAAAGTATCTGCTTTCTAATTTATGGTATCTTGGGGGATAATTATGTGGTTGTTTAGTAATCATAAAATCAAAGTAAACGCAGTTAGATATTTTTGAGAGGTATTTTATCCAAAATGTGGATGAATATATAAAAATCTGTTATAGAGAACATTGATCCATCCATTGAATGCTTTTCAATGTGTCTACACGTTAGCTTAGAATTTTAACACTTACGGTTAAATCCCATGACTATTTATTCTGTATCTACAGGACATAACTTAGGGCCTAGTATAAAGTAGGTTCTTCAAAATTAATTGTTGAATTTACTTTTGTGTTCTCTCTTTTTCTTCTGATTTTTAGATTTCTAGATTTCATTCAACCTTGCCTTTCCTTACCCTACTTTTTAATTGAGTAACATCTTTTCCCCTAGTGAGCACATGTCTGTCATTTCTGTTTTAGGATAAGTCCTTCTTATCCACCAAGTATTCACACTTTTGAAGTTATGCCTTAAAATGCAGCCTGTTCATTTGGTAGCCAGTCTTACGGCTCTTTAGTGAACCAAAGAGGAAATGAAAATAAGATTCATGAGCCAAGGAAGAAGTTTGAGAAGGTGGTCATGTTAGTTGGGAATAAGAGGAGAGAAAGTCAATGGAAGAACTGGATGGAAGCAGTGAAACAGAATTTTGCAATCAAAATAGAAATGGGATTGAACCAGAAAAGCAAACATTTCTTGAGGTTGAGGGATTTGTTCTGGGCCTGGAAAGGGAAACATTGTTAATATAATGCCTAGTACTTAGTTAGCAGTCATAAATACTTATCTAATAAATTAACAAATATAAATTGGAGGGGTTGAACACAGAAAAAATGCATTGTAGTCAGGCATAAGTATTTAGAGGCATAGGGAAGCAGAGAAAAATGACACAGCATTTGATTCAGAGAGAAATCCCAAATCAGCAAGAGTTGAAAAGTGTACCACACATTATCTAGGATGAAATACCATTCATTGACCAAATTCCCTTGTGAGTGGCAATATAATGTTACTTAACATTACAGGTAACCTGACTGAAACATAAATGTGAACTGACTTTCCAAGATCAATCAGAGGTCAAGAGTTTAGTTCCATCTCTTAGGCTCCCAAACTTGTTCTTAAGTCACAGGGACAGGTGTTTCTAAATTCTACACTGACTCTTTGATCTGAATCAGGATAAGCTCTGCAGGTCTTTACACCCTCATGGTGAGAAAATGTATCCTTTCCTGTGTTTGAATTCAAAGCAGAGTAAAAGTTGAGTGGGGCAAAATGGAAAGACCTTCCAGATCCACAGTGATGTGGGAGACCCATATTCAAGAGAGATATACCAAAGCTCAGTCAATAGGCAGCTAGAAACATAGAAAGATAAAGGATCTATTTAAGTTCATGATCTCCATGTAATCTAAAATCCTCTATTTGGAAGCTATATTTTGATATGATAAATTTGTTCTCAAACAAAAGAACTACTGTTGTGACTGCCATTTAAACAAATAATATTTATTAAAGTTGCTGCTAAAATCCCCAATTTCCTGACTTCTAGAGCACCTTTGGAATAATATTTTTAAAAATATATCCTTGTAGTTTCATTTGTGGTCTAAAAAGTGTTTGACTCACGAAAGTTGAATGTCAGGTAATTTTATTTAATGTTCACGTTTAAAAGAGAAAAGGCGGAGAAAGATTTAGATGAAAAGTAGAGTGTGTGACCTTAGAAATATATTTATAAGGTCTGACTGCAGCGGCCAAAAATAATAACCATTGAACCTAGTGAATAATTTAAGGCCAATGAGCTAACAGTGATCTTTGCAATGGGATATTAATACGTAAATATTTTAGTCAGCTTTTTCACACCCAGCATAAAAATGTCTTGTATTTTATCTACAGTCTCACTCTAGGTGAAATTTTGGAGAGATTCTTGAGTTCTTACTGAAGTCTTTATATACATATTCACACACTATAATTAAATGATTTTACTACCCAAATACATTCAAGAAAAAAAAAGATTTTATTTTCTAAAATATGCAGTGATGATTCCCAAGGGCATGTATCATTTTACACTTTGGGACAGTGCTATACAAGAATTTGTTTCTTTTATCTGTATATACTTGCTATAATATTGTGATTTATTGAAGATTAGGGTCATTCGGTTTTCTAACAATACTTAACCTTGAAAAATAATGCTAAAATTGATGAAAATAATAAATATTTGTGTATTTGTCAAAATGCATTTGCTCTTCACATAACTATCGTTGAGTCACTCAGTCGTGTCCAACTCTTTTGCAACCCAATGGTCTGTAGCTTCTCCAGGCTCCTCTGTTCATGGGATGATCCAGGCAAGAATACTGGAGGGGGCTGCCATTTTCTTCACCATCACATACATATAATATATAGATAAATGATCATATAATTATGTGCTTAGTTGCTAAGGCATGTCTGACTTTTTGTGACTCCATGGACTTTAGCCCACTAGGCTTCCCTGTCCATGGATTTCTCAGGCAAGAATACTGGAATTGGTTGCCATTTCCTTCTCCATCATATAATTTTATCCATGTCAGACTAGAATGTGTTGTTAACCTCTTTATGTTTCTTTGATGTTAGTAAGCTTGGACTGCAAGGAGATCCAACCAGTCCATTCTAAAGGAGATCAGTCCTGGGTGTTCATTGGAAGGACTGATGCTAAAGCTGAAACTCCAATACTTTGGCCACCTCATGCAAAGAGTTGACTCATTGGAAAGGTCTCTGATGCTGGAAGGGACTGGAGGCAGGTGGAGGAGGGGATGACAGATGGCTGGATAGCATCACCGACTCGATGGACATGAGTTTGAGTGGACTCCGGGAGTTGGTGATGGACAGGGAGGCCTGGCGTGCTGCGATTCATGGGGTCGCTGAGTCGGGCACGACTGAGCGACTGAACTGAACTGAACTGAAGCCAAAGAAATGGCTCTGGTTTTCAGACAAATGATTTATTTTTGCCAATTTTTTTAACTCAGTTGTTGTATTAAGGTAGGGCTATTTGCTAGAAACTTAAGATGAATTTTGACACAACATGGGAAAGTGAAAGAAAACTAGAAAGAGCATTAGGTCTTAATGTAGAGGCTTAGGTTCTTACCCACAAATTGAGCAAGTCACTTCACCTGCTCAATTCATTTCTCTCACCTTACATGTCAATATATATTTGGCTAATTGGAACTTGAAAAATAAAATCATGTTTTAATGGCTAATTAAAAACAATGTGGTAAATTTGAGTAATACTCTATAGGTCACTCTTCTGCCACGTTTTACATAACCTTTCACAGAGTATGGATTTTCATAGGCCACAAACTTGGATTTAAAACACAACTATTTTCATTTAAATCTATTAGTAAAATTTAAGACTATCTGAAACCTAAGTAGAGGAATTTGTCATAGATTTAGAATTTCACAGTCAAATGGATTTCTCTATACCCATCTAAATTCNGTTGAATGTCAGGTAATTTTATTTAATGTTCACGTTTAAAAGAGAAAAGGCGGAGAAAGATTTAGATGAAAAGTAGAGTGTGTGACCTTAGAAATATATTTATAAGGTCTGACTGCAGCGGCCAAAAATAATAACCATTGAACCTAGTGAATAATTTAAGGCCAATGAGCTAACAGTGATCTTTGCAATGGGATATTAATACGTAAATATTTTAGTCAGCTTTTTCACACCCAGCATAAAAATGTCTTGTATTTTATCTACAGTCTCACTCTAGGTGAAATTTTGGAGAGATTCTTGAGTTCTTACTGAAGTCTTTATATACATATTCACACACTATAATTAAATGATTTTACTACCCAAATACATTCAAGAAAAAAAAAGATTTTATTTTCTAAAATATGCAGTGATGATTCCCAAGGGCATGTATCATTTTACACTTTGGGACAGTGCTATACAAGAATTTGTTTCTTTTATCTGTATATACTTGCTATAATATTGTGATTTATTGAAGATTAGGGTCATTCGGTTTTCTAACAATACTTAACCTTGAAAAATAATGCTAAAATTGATGAAAATAATAAATATTTGTGAATTTGTCAAAATGCATTTGCTCTTCACATAACTATCGTTGAGTCACTCAGTCGTGTCCAACTCTTTTGCAACCCAATGGTCTGTAGCTTCTCCAGGCTCCTCTGTTCATGGGATGATCCAGGCAAGAATACTGGAGGGGGCTGCCATTTTCTTCACCATCACATACATATAATATATAGATACATGTTCATATAATTATGTGCTTAGTTGCTAAGGCATGTCTGACTTTTTGTGACTCCATGGACTTTAGCCCATTAGGCTTCCCTGTCCATGGATTTCTCAGGCAAGAATACTGGAATTGGTTGCCATTTCCTTCTCCATCATATAATTTTATCCATGTCAGACTAGAATGTGTTGTTAACCTCTTTATGTTTCTTTGATGTTAGTAAGCTTGGACTGCAAGGAGATCCAACCAGTCCATTCTAAAGGAGATCAGTCCTGGGTGTTCATTGGAAGGACTGATGCTAAAGCTGAAACTCCAATACTTTGGCCACCTCATGCAAAGAGTTGACTCATTGGAAAGGTCTCTGATGCTGGAAGGGACTGGAGGCAGGTGGAGGAGGGGATGACAGATGGCTGGATAGCATCACCGACTCGATGGACATGAGTTTGAGTGGACTCCGGGAGTTGGTGATGGACAGGGAGGCCTGGCGTGCTGCGATTCATGGGGTCGCTGAGTCGGGCACGACTGAGCGACTGAACTGAACTGAACTGAAGCCAAAGAAATGGCTCTGGTTTTCAGACAAATGATTTATTTTTGCCAATTTTTTTAACTCAGTTGTTGTATTAAGGTAGGGCTATTTGCTAGAAACTTAAGATGAATTTTGACACAACATGGGAAAGTGAAAGAAAACTAGAAAGAGCATTAGGTCTTAATGTAGAGGCTTAGGTTCTTACCCACAAATTGAGCAAGTCACTTCACCTGCTCAATTCATTTCTCTCACCTTACATGTCAATATATATTTGGCTAATTGGAACTTGAAAAATAAAATCATGTTTTAATGGCTAATTAAAAACAATGTGGTAAATTTGAGTAATACTCTATAGGTCACTCTTCTGCCACGTTTTACATAACCTTTCACAGAGTATGGATTTTCATAGGCCACAAACTTGGATTTAAAACACAACTATTTTCATTTAAATCTATTAGTAAAATTTAAGACTATCTGAAACCTAAGTAGAGGAATTTGTCATAGATTTAGAATTTCACAGTCAAATGGATTTCTCTATACCCATCTAAATTCTTCTTGACAAAAATAGGGTTCAGACACTAGAGGAGGGAACCGTCTGTTGAGTTGTTTTTATACTTGAGCTCTAAACCAACTAAAATTGCTCAAGCTATCTGCATCATCTATTTGGTGTTTCGTCTTTAAATCCTTAGAGGTTACAATCTCTTTTTCAGTCTTTCACACCTCCTCATTTCCAGCAGCTCTCTCTCTTTCCGTTCCCATTTGATGCCTCCCTCAGAGTCTGNGTTGCCATTTCCTTCTCCATCATATAATTTTATCCATGTCAGACTAGAATGTGTTGTTAACCTCTTTATGTTTCTTTGATGTTAGTAAGCTTGGACTGCAAGGAGATCCAACCAGTCCATTCTAAAGGAGATCAGTCCTGGGTGTTCATTGGAAGGACTGATGCTAAAGCTGAAACTCCAATACTTTGGCCACCTCATGCAAAGAGTTGACTCATTGGAAAGGTCTCTGATGCTGGAAGGGACTGGAGGCAGGTGGAGGAGGGGATGACAGATGGCTGGATAGCATCACCGACTCGATGGACATGAGTTTGAGTGGACTCCGGGAGTTGGTGATGGACAGGGAGGCCTGGCGTGCTGCGATTCATGGGGTCGCTGAGTCGGGCACGACTGAGCGACTGAACTGAACTGAACTGAAGCCAAAGAAATGGCTCTGGTTTTCAGACAAATGATTTATTTTTGCCAATTTTTTTAACTCAGTTGTTGTATTAAGGTAGGGCTATTTGCTAGAAACTTAAGATGAATTTTGACACAACATGGGAAAGTGAAAGAAAACTAGAAAGAGCATTAGGTCATAATGTAGAGGCTTAGGTTCTTACCCACAAATTGAGCAAGTCACTTCACCTGCTCAATTCATTTCTCTCACCTTACATGTCAATATATATTTGGCTAATTGGAACTTGAAAAATAAAATCATGTTTTAATGGCTAATTAAAAACAATGTGGTAAATTTGAGTAATATTCTATAGGTCACTCTTCTGCCACGTTTTACATAACCTTTCACAGAGTATGGATTTTCATAGGCCACAAACTTGGATTTAAAACACAACTATTTTCATTTAAATCTATTAGTAAAATTTAAGACTATCTGAAACCTAAGTAGAGGAATTTGTCATAGATTTAGAATTTCACAGTCAAATGGATTTCTCTATACCCATCTAAATTCTTCTTGACAAAAATAGGGTTCAGACACTAGAGGAGGGAACCGTCTGTTGAGTTGTTTTTATACTTGAGCTCTAAACCAACTAAAATTGCTCAAGCTATCTGCATCATCTATTTGGTGTTTCGTCTTTAAATCCTTAGAGGTTACAATCTCTTTTTCAGTCTTTCACACCTCCTCATTTCCAGCAGCTCTCTCTCTTTCCGTTCCCATTTGATGCCTCCCTCAGAGTCTGAGAAAATATTTGTTATACCCTGTAAAAATGTTGGTAGTTGTGGGAAATCAGGGGGTCTATTTCAACCCACTTGTGAAGAGGTGCTTCATTACCATGTCAATCCTATAGCTGCTGTATTGCACCTGGATGTTCTCATAACTCTGCAAGGCTTGTCACATCCCTATGCTTGCTTGGGAAGTCAAGATAGAAGTTTTCATTCTTTTTCAGTTCAGTCACTCAGTTGTGTCTGACTCTTTGAGACCCCATGGATTGCAGCATGCCAGGCTCTTTTTGTCCATGAGATTTTCCAGGCAAGAATATTGGAGTGGGTTGCCACTTCCTCCTCCAGAGGACCTTCCTGACCCAGAGATCAAACCTGCATCTCCTGTGGTTCTTGCAGACAGATTCTTTACCACTGATCCACCTTGGAAGCCTATCCCATGATCTACATTTGGCCAAAGTAAGGTCAACTTGCTCCTGTAATCCAAGCAGTAGCATAATGTGATTTGAAATATGCTTAAGAAAAGTAAACCATGTCATACAAGACAAAATAATAATAATAATAAGGCTACAGTTCATTTTAATGAATGGTTCCAGAAAGAGGTGAATTGATGCAAGTCATACACTGTCGATTGCTTAAATCCATTAGCTACATACAGTCAAATTTCAGTGGAGAAAAGAAAATTATTTCCCTGTCCTCTTTTGTCCTCTCCCATCATTTAAGAATTCTTCAGATCTGATTTGGCTACACTTGCAAAACCCATGCACCAATGTTCATTAGATAAAAAACAAAACAAAACAAAAAGACAGCAAAAAATCATTTTCATTACTTTTTCATGTATGTGTTGTTAATATATGGGATATGTGTATCACTAAGAAGGCATCTAATATGATTAAGCAAGGAATTCTGAAGCCAGGCATAAGCCATATTTACAACTCAGTATAAAGTTATGCACCTCATAAATATATCACAAACTCTGTCTTACTTTCCTAATGTACAGTTTTATAAAATGAAATATGGGTTTCAGATATGCTCTTTGAGAGTGTGCTATTAGGACAAATATTTAAACCAATATATAGATCAAAATAATTCATATAGGATTTTCTTTTATTGATTATCAATCCATTTTATTTGAACACTCCTGACTAAGATTAAAATCACTTTGCAAAAATGCCTGTGAACCTGATAAAGTAGTAACACCAGAGCACGGCCCTACTTTGAAAGTATATTTGAAAAGTGAAAGCAAATCAATTGTAATTATACAAATGAAAATGTTATCTTTTCCTATTAATACCATAATTGTGAAAAATGTCATGTAGTTAGGAAGAATTTCTGAAAGGACACAATAGTCTATTAACTAAATTTGTTTAAGGTATGCTATTCCACTTATTTTCAGAAGCCAACTTCAACCTTTGGTAAGTGAGGGAAGGGTTGTGGAAATAAAGCAGAAGACATAAAAATGAAAAATTTNTAGTTAGGAAGAATTTCTGAAAGGACACAATAGTCTATTAATTAAATTTGTTTAAGGTATGCTATTCCACTAATTTTCAGAAGCCAACTTCAACCTTTGGTAAGTGAGGGAAGGGTTGTGGAAATAAAGCAGAAGACATAAAAATGAAAAATTTGAAAAATTACTAACTTTTCTCCTAGCATTTCATTTATTTTTTATTTATTAATTTATTACTAGAAGTAATAAAGTATGTATTTTGAATAGGACATTAATTATAGGATATAAATAAAGGTCCATCAGTAAGTGAATCTACTGAGGACATATCAAACTTCTCCAGAGAGTGGATTAGTGTCATTTAACTTTCTTGAAAATTTCTAAACCATCTATTTCTACATCCTTACTAGCATTGATTGCAATCAGTTGAATCAGTAGTTTGTGTTTCATTTCCTTTCATTTGCTGTTATTTTACACAGGGGAATATTTGCATTTGTATTGCATTCCTGACATAAGTAAAACCCATTTCAAAGTTCATACCTGCTCTAATGTACTAGCAAATTTCAGCCTTTTCTCCAATAAGTCATCCTTTTCATAGGAAAGTTGACTGTAAGAATTTTGCTTTAACAGTAATCCAAGGATAATTCTTTTAAAAATTAATAGCTAACTAAGGGAATTAAAAATAAAACCTGGCAGTTAAAATAATTGCATTGTTTCTTACTTAAATATTAATCAGTAGGTGAGAGAAAACAAGAAATAGAGAAACTATGGATTAAGAAGTGCATTTAGGTATTCATTAAAAAGCATTTAGTGAAACAACCAGAATTTCAAACTTGAAACCACTAAATAATTCTAGTCTTGCTGCCTGGTCTAATGCAATGCTGTGGACAGGACTGAGGTGATAAAAAGGAAGTGTCTACACCGCATGCTGAGCGGGAGGAAAGCACCCAGCCTTCACTTGCATTCACTTAGGATCTTCCAGAACATAGTAGATGTCTGTTGATCTAATCAACTGTTTTATTATTTGCTTCTAATTTTTTTGTTATATTTAATGGAGATATCATTTTCTTATGCATGAAATATGAGAGTAAAATATTTTGTGGCTAATAAAAACACATTTATTGTTCCGGGTTTCAGGAGCTAGGGGAGCTTTTCTTTTAATGTCAAGATTCTTATAATAAAGAGATCTAAAAGTTACTATGTTCTATGCAGGGAGAGTTATTTTTCTTTGTGTGCATTTGTTAATGAAAATAAACAAAATTCTTGCCTTCCAATGAACTTATAACATGGCAATGTGCAATTCCTATTTTTGAACTGAACTGGTTTACACAAAAAATTTACTCCAGAATCATTTTCTATCCTGTTTATCTTGTGTCTATACATTAATACACAAAATGAATGTTGCAAGTTTTTAGATTTATGTTTCAATAGTCTTGCTTATTTTGAACATGTTTTTCTGTTGCATGTTACTGAGGAATTACTTGTAAGATAAATTGGCAAGTCAGGATTTTCTTAAAGTCCATCTAGGTCTGCCACCTGCTCAGGTTTTCCTCTCTAGTAAACTTAGCTTTAAAGCCACTTTTCAGCCTCTGCTTGGACATCTTCAGGAAAAAGCTGCTCACCATACTAGGTTCTGAAGCATCAGGTTCCTACTTTGAATATCTGGAATTATGAGTAAATGTGCGGTCATATACTGAACAATAATCCTGACATTTGAAACTTTTATGCAATGTCTCTTATTCCTTCACTTAGATTCCTAAAGGGCAAGTTTAAGCTCTTTTTCAGATGGAATACTTTTAGGTGTTTAAAAAATTTTGTTTGCCTTCTCTAAGTCTTTTCTTGATCTATTTCAATATTCCTGATCTCTCAAAATTTCTTCATATGACTTTTAAAAATTTTCCTTCATCATCCACTCCATCTGTCATATTGTTCTTCCCTATACTTGCTTTACTTTATTTTAGTTTCTCAATGTGCTGATAAAAATATACATAGGATACTACAGATGAGAATTAGGATATTGATTACAACACCAGCTTCATTTTTCTAGTTACTCCACAATAGTTAATAACACTATTAAGCCATAATATGGTTTTCTGAATTCCTATCATTCAGTTGGATTTCTATGATCTTTCTAAACTACCACCCTGTTTAATGGTTGTTAGCACTAAACCACTTTTCCCATATCTTGTTTAAAGTGTTTTGTACTTAGGAAGCTCATGGGTTTTCTGGGGGCAGTTATTGCTCATTAAGAGAGTTTTTACTTTTATTCCTACTAAATAGCATGAAAAGAGGCTAAGGCTGTATGGTGGGTTCAAATGAAGTGATGTCTAGTGACAATTCTACTAAAGAAGTGTTGAGTAGCTAGGAAGCACTTGTTAAATTTTTCTCATTTCTCAAACTCTGTCAATTCAGTCTGAGGAAGTCCACATGGAGGGAAATAATTCTTGCAACACAAAACTAGACAGTTTGTTATCCTGTTTTATTAAAGATAGAAGAATTTTAATTCAGTTTCTTTATAGAAGTACATTTTTACTATGTGAATGTCAATTAGCTTACGTCCATTAGAAAGCTAGAGATAACAAGGAATCGTCAACTAAAATGGGTACAGAACAAAATCAAATGTCTTCTTACTTCCCACTCTTTCTGCCTTAAAGGAACAAAAAGGTTATTCTACTTCTTCAGTGAAGGAGGGAAGTATGTCTGATGAAAGTTATAGGATCCTGGATGAAGCCCTGGGAAGAAAAGGGTGAACAGGTATTTAACCTGGAGAGGTGAAGCATGTTTACTTAATATGTCTCAGACATTTAGGTAACATACTTTTTATAGCTTTAGTGCTTTCCCAGAAATTTAAGGTGGGTTGAACAGAGCCTGTGAGTGCTCTCACTCTGGGCCAGTAACAAGATATAAGCTAAATTAGCTTCATCTTCCCCTGTAATTAGATCTCATTTTTCAGTTCAGTTCAGTTCAGTCACTCAGTTGTGTCCAACTCTTTGTGACCCCATGGACTGCTGCACACCAGACCTCCCTGTCCATCACCAACTCCTGGAGTTTACACAAACTTACGTCCATTGAGTTGGTGATGCTATCCAACCATCTCATCCTCTGTCATCTCCTTCTCCTCCTGCCCTCAATCTTTCCCAGCATCAGGGGCTTTTCAAATGAGTCAGCTCTTCCCATCATGTGGCCAAAGTATTGGAGTTTCAGCTTCAGCATCAGTCCTTCCAATGGACACCCAACACTGATCTCCCTTAGGATGGACTGGTTGGATCTCTTTGCAGCCCAAGAGACTCTCAAAAGTCTTCTCCAACACCACAGTTCAAAAGCATCAGTTCTTTGGTGCTCAGCTTTCTTCACAGTCCAACTCTCACAT
>SJYW01038951.1:706521-726857 GCA_006410735.1 Raphicerus campestris
TATAAGCTGGATTTAGAAAAGGCAGAGGAACAAGACATCAAACTGCCAACAACTGCTGGAACATAGAAAAAGCAAGAGAATTCAAGAAAAATACATACTTCTGCTTCATCGACTATGCTAAAGTCTTTGACTGTGTGGATCACAACACTCTGGAAAATTCTTAAAGAGATAGGAATACCAGACCACCTTACCTACCTCCTGAGGAACCTATATGCAGGTCAAGAAACAACTGTTAGAACCTGACATGGAAAAATGAACGGGTTCCAAATTGGGAAAGGAGTACGTCAAGGCTATATATTGTCACTTTGCTTTTTTAACTTGTATGCAGAGTACATCATGCAAAATGCTGGGCTGGATTAATCCCAAACTGAAGTCAAGATTACTGGGAGAAATAAGAACAATCTCAGATATATAGATGATACCACCCTAATGGCAAAAAGCAAAGAGCAACTAAAGACCCTCTTGAAAGTGAAAGAAGAGAGTAAAAAAGCTGGCTTCAAACTCAAGATTCAAAAAACTAAGAACATGGCATCTGCTCCCATCACTTCATGGCAAATAGGTGGGGAAACAATGGAAATGGTGAGAGACTTTATTTTCTTGGTCTCCAAAGTCACTGTGGATGGTGACTGCCACCATGAAATTAACAGATGTTTGCTCCTTGGAAGAAAAGCCATGACAAACCTAGACAGCATATTAAAAAGCAAAGATATTAATTGGCTGACAAAGGTCTGTATATTCAAAGCTATAACTTTTCCAGTAGTCATTTAGGGATGTGAGAGTTGGGCCGTAAAGTAGGCTGAGTGCCGAAGAATTGATGCTTTCAAATTGTGGTGCTTGAGAAGACTTTCGAGAGTCCCTTGGACAGCAAGGAAATCAAACTAGTCAATCCCAAAGGATATCAGTCCTGAATATTCACTGGAAGGACTAATGCTAAAGCTGAAGTTCCAATACTTTGACGACCTGATGCAAAGAGCTGACTCATTGGAAAAGACCCTGAAGCTGGAAAAGATTGAAGGCAGGAGAAGAAGGGGATGACAGAGGATGAGATGGTTGGATGGCATCGCCGACTCAGAGGACATGTGTTTGAGCAAACTCCAGGAAATGGTGAAAGACAAGGAAGCCTGGTATGCTGCAGTCCATGGAGTCACTGAGTCAGACATGACTTACCAACTGAACAACAACTTCAGGAAAGCAGCCATACACAGTACTTAAAGGAATGGGTGTGGCTGTATTTCAATAGTTTTATTTACAATAGGCATGACTTAGATATGGTCTCGGGGTTATAGTTTGCCTACTGATGTAGCTGTTTTTGTTAACAGAAAGTTTCAACACTTTCAAGCATAGCCTCAATGGTATAGAACTTCATTGTGTCTGAATACAATTTTAATTCCATAAAAAGCAAGAGAACCTTTGGCTCATCAATGATGCCAGCTGATAAGAAATAACCATGTGTCTTACATGTGACTTTTGTTCCTCAAATGAAGCTTGAGCTGAATACTCTTCTGAAAAATAGAACTCAAAGTATGCTCTTTTCTTTCCTTAATGAAAGCTCTTTTAATTTCATTTTTATTACATTTCCTCTTTTCTGTTCTCAGTGGAATCATTAATTTTCTTCTTTATAAAAGGACCAGATGAATAATAATCCTTAAATTATTCTTAAACAGGTTTCTGAAAAACAACTGATTAAATTGTTTTATTCTAGGGGAGGCAAGATAACAATTGATACGAATATAGCTGACCCTTGAACAACACAAAGGATAGGGGGGCTGACAATCTGTACAGTAGAAAATTTGTATAAAACTTCACAGTCAGCTGTCTGCATTTACAGTTCTACATCTGCAGATTTAACCAACCTTAGAGACTGGAGTGCTGTAACACATACTTACTGAAAAAATTTGCCTATAAATAGAACCATACAGCTCAAAATACAGCATGTGCTATTGAAGGGTCAAGTGGATTTTAACATCTTTAATAGGAACAGTATTTTTTAAATTTAAATCCCATGTTTAGTTTCTGGGAAACATGTATTAAGATATAAAGAATATATTGATCAAATTGATTTCCCTTTTCTAGACATAAATACTGTAGTATTTGAATAATTAGAACAATAAATGTCTATAGCATTGCTGCAAATCCCAAGAAAAGGGGAACATAGTTCAGGTAACTCTTTCTCCCCACTAGATCATCATCAAATATCCTGAAATGTGACTTTAGTGACAGCACAAACAAAAATCTGAAATGTCGGAAAACAAATGCCTATAGGATATGACCAGTGGTGTGATTAAATGTAATGTGGGCACTTTTCTGTAGAAGGGCATTGGAAACCCTTTTCTTACTGACTTTCCTTACTGACTTAGATTCCAGGAAATTAAATTCTGCTTATTTTTGAGGATTACATATTTCTAAAATTTGGTTAATTACCCATCTTTTGCATTTATGCTTATCTTTTATGCAAACAAGCTTATGAAAACTATTTTTTTTGGAATTTCTTGAGAAATATTCAAAGTTCNGACTTAGATTCCATGAAATTAAATTCTGCTTATTTTTGAGGATTACATATTTCTAAAATTTGGTTAATTACCCATCTTTTGCATTTATGCTTATCTTTTATGCAAACAAGCTTATGAAAACTATTTTTTTTGGAATTTCTTGAGAAATATTCAAAGTTCTGTAGAAAATCTACAATTCCTTAATTGTTAGGAAATTTTACATTAAGAAATTTATAGAAGAAAATATTTGCAAATCTGATAAAAGGTTAATATCCCATATATCAAAAACTTACACAATTCAAGAAAAAACCAAACAATCCAATTAAAAAGCTGATAATGAATCTGAATTGACATCGTTCCAAAGAATCCATGCAGATAGACAACAGGCACATGGAAAGATGTTACAGATCACTAATTATTAGGGAAATGCAAATCAAAAACCACAGTAGATCTCACCCCACACCTGTTAGAAAGGCTACTACTAAATAAAACAATAACAACAACAATAAATAGCAAAAGTTGGAGAGAATGTAGAGAAAAAGGAACCTTCATACACTGTGGGTGGAGCTGGAAACTGGTGCAGTCACTTTGAAAAGTATTATGGAGAGTCCTCACAAATTTAAGAATACGACTACCATATGCCTCACCTATTCCACTTTTAGATATTTATCCAAAGAACACAGAAACACAACCCAAAAGACCCATGCACCCCTGTGTTCACTGTAACAGTATTTGTA
This sequence comes from Raphicerus campestris, assembly GCA_006410735.1. NCBI lineage: Eukaryota > Metazoa > Chordata > Mammalia > Artiodactyla > Bovidae > Raphicerus > Raphicerus campestris. The sequence continues at coordinate 709,748 of SJYW01038951.1, forward strand.
GCCAAAATAAAGACAGTCAAACTATTTGTCAGTGGATAAATGGATAAAGAAGATGCGATATATAAAAATGTGTGCACACACACACAAACATACACATACACACAGTGAAATGCTACCCATCCATAAAAAAATGAAATCCTGCTATTTGTGATAACGTGAATGGAATTTGATGGTATTATGAAAAGAAAAATATCATATTATTTCACTTATATGCAAAGTCTAAAAAAGACTTCAAACAAATGAGAAAACAAGATAATGAAAACAAATTCATAGATCCAGAGAACTGATGAGTGGTTGCCAGAGAGGGAAAGGGGTGGCAGGTGAGCAGAATTAGTGAAGGGATCAGCTATATGGTGATGCATGAGACTTGCAGTGGAATCACTTAGTAGTATATACAGATGTCAAATTAGGATGATGTATATCTAAGCCTTTTATGGGCTTCCCTTGTGGCTCAGCTGGTAAAGAATCTGTCTGCAACATGGGAGACCTGGGTTTGATCCCTGGGTTGGGAAGATGCCCTGGAGAAGGGAAAGGCTACCCACTCCAGTATTCTGGCCTGGAGAATTCCTCTTATAATAAAGAAAAGAATAAAGTGTTCTGGCCTTTTATAATTAAAACAAAAGAACAAATAAAAAAGGAAAGTACCTTTTATAAAGTATTTAATCCACATTTCCCCAAGGTACTAACTTACAGTCTTGAGCATAAACACTGAAGAATTGATACCATTCCCTCAGTAGTATTTTCTTTCACGTCTTTGCAGCACCCCAGGGCTGAACTCACAGAGAAGTCCTATAAGTCTGTGCTATTTGATTGGCCTGGAGAAGGGCTATTGATTTGGAAACTCTCTTTTTTTTTCTTTTATTCAAATGAGAACATATGTTCTGACTTTAAATACAAAGGTGGTGATAGACCAAAATGGAATTAGGTGTTATTACAGGATAGCAGATGTGTTTTGACTCCCTTTTATTATGCTTGCAAATATGTCCTTTACACCAAGTGTTAAATTTCATGCATGGGGTAGTTCTTGAAAAGATATTCTGTATTACAGTATATGGAAATAATCTCACTTTTTGAGAAAGGTGAATGACTCAATCAAAAGTTGTAGCTGATCCCTCTTGAAATTTCTGTAGTCATAGTACAGTAATAAGGACCATTTTTAAACTGGTGTCAGACTCAGATGACATATGATCACTGCCAGCTGCATCAAGAGGTAGTCTGGGTAAAAATAAGTTATTTGACCAGAACAGCAGAACAAAGCTGAAAATCTTCTGACACCTGATCCCTTCAGCAGCTGTGGAAATCTATTGAAAGGGTTCTCCTTCTAATGCATTTGTCAGAATGCTAATTGGAAAAATGACTTCATGTCATGAGTCATACAGTCACCTCTGCGGACCTCATTAGACTTAAATGAGTGCACTCAAGTCCAGCACTATCATTCAGATATAGCCATATGTTGGTAAAGAAGATAGCTCAGTATCCAGGCTCCTGGCCAATTGTGAACATTGTCAAGTAAAGAAATGGGGTAAAAATCAAATAAAAATGTTTAAGGGCAGATGTAGACATAAGGTATTATAGCTTTCTGAGAAAAAGCTATACAAGCTTGGGACTTTTAAGAAGTTCAACCAAGTTAAGCAAAAAAAAGTTTAGCCAAATTTTATCCTCAAATGCACCTTAGAAGTACTCTGGAGCAGAGAGAAATAGAAAGAGAACTAACATAAGTCTTAAGAGTTCACAGTTTAGAAATGCAGGCAGCCATTTGTATAAGTGGGCTTCCTGGTGGCTCAGCAGTAAAGAATCTGCCTGCAATACAGGAGACATGAGTTTGAGGGAAGATCCCCTGGAGAAGAAGACGGCAACCCACTCCAGTATTCTGGCTGGGAAAATCCCACGGACAGAGGAGCCTTGTTGGTTATGGTCCTTAGGATTGCCAAGAGTCAGATACAACTTAAGCTACTGAGGACACTTATATACGTAACTTCAGTAAAAGAGAAGCTATGAAAACAAAAATTATAAAATACCAATTAAGTTCCTAGAGGAAAGTATGGAAGGAGTATATCAATTATGATTGTATTAAGTAAGGTTGAAGACAAGTTGGAGGAAAGAGAGCCTCCTGGGCAGGAAAAATTTAACCTAGAACTACAAGGATGGGGACATATTGTAGAGACACATGTGGAAACAGGCAGCCAAGAGGAAAGCAATTGGGAAGACCTTTGATGTAGCAGATATGACCTGGAAAATGGAATCCTGGCTAACACATTACAGACAGGATTTCCCAGGTGGTCCTAGTGATAAAGAACCTGCTTGCCAATGAAGGAGACATAAGAGATACAGATTCCATCCCTGGGTCAGGTGATCTCCTGGAGCAGGGCATGGCAACTGACTGCAGTATTCTTGCCTGGAGAATCCCATGGACAGAGGAGCCTGGCAGGCTACAGTCCATAATGTCGCAAAGAGTTGGACATGATCGAAACAACTTGGTAGGCTCACACACATACACGGTATAGACAACTTCAACTACTGTGGGAATCATGAGTTTGAAACTGGGCATTTGGTGCTGATAAGGCTAGAAATGCAGGATAATCTTTGAATATCAGCCAAGAGATCGCTAGAGAAACTAGATAACTTCAAAAGACTCAACACATGATTTTAAATGATTTAAATGATTGTCTTTAAGAGTATGGAAATAACATTATTTTTTTAACAGGTAAAATAATACACATAATATCTTCAGATGTGTGCACCTTTACAATACAAAAGTACCAAGTCATTCAAGCAATTAAATATTTTATTTTCCACTTAGAAAGAAGAAGTATCTGTTCATCTAGACTTTCTATATATACTTCATCTGGTTGTCTGAAAAGACAACCGTGATAAAACTGAAAATTCTAGTAAGAACTGATATTTCTTTTAAATGCAAAACTCAAATGAACAAACATTTGCTGAAAATCGAGGACAGTCAAGAAACTTAGATGCCATGAAAATAAAGATGATGTGGGGGAATCACAGGCTTAACCTAAGGTCTAGTTCAACCTGGTCACTGCTAACAGGACAGGTGAGAATTATTGCCTGAATGGAGCTAGTGTCCGTTTCTGAAACTTATGGTTCTCATCATTAGCCTCAAAGCCAAGATGTCTCAGACTTTATTTCATCTCAGGAATAACCCTGGAATAACCCTCTAGAATAACTCTGACCTCCTGGCTTTTCTGAAACACTGGTCATTTAGGCAATGAAAATACCAATGTTGTTTGGCAACTGTTGATGGCCTAGGTGCCATAGGTTAAGGCCTGGATAAGGGAGATGAATTTCTTACATGATAAATCTGAGCTAACTTTATATCAAGCTATATATATCCATGGCAGGTATATATATATTATATGCCATTCTTTTCTTTCCAACTTACTTTTTTAAAAAAATTAAACAAATATAGGTGTGAAAGACTATCACATAGATGAAATTTCATACAGTAAACAAGGCCATATATCAATCTCTAAATTTGAAAATAGAAAATATTCCATCCTCTGGAAGTTCTCTCTCCCCTATGCTGTTTCCACACCCTTTTTTCTCCCAACAATCTTCTCTATCTCACACATCACCAACTCAGTGGACATGAATATGAGCAAACTCCAAGAGATAGCAAAGGACAGGGAAGCCTGGTGTGCTGCAGTCCATGGGGTTGCAAAGAGTTGAACAAAACTTAATGGCTGAACAACAACAATAACAACAAAATCTCACCCATATTGTAGTCCTTAGCTTGATTTTTATCACTTCAGTCAAAGTTTTACTATTTTTGAAATTTTCACAAATGGAATCATATTGTATGTACTCTTTGGTGTCTATTTTGTTCAGCCTTAAGTTTGTAAGATTTATTTACACTGTAAGATTCATTTATAGCTGTAGTTTGTTCAGATTTATTGTATATGTATATTATATGAATATGTCATCATTTGGAGTTGTTTAAATTTTGTGGCCATTATGAGCTGCGTTGCAAAATGCAATCTCGTGTGTCTTTCGGTGCATTTATGCAGTCTTATATACACAGAAATTGAATTGTTGGGTGAAAACTAACTATGTATATATTTTTCATTAGTGGATGGTTACATTCTCACTCAGTCTTGTCCAACTCTTTGCATTAGTGGATACTGCCAAACAATTGAGGTGCTGATCACAGTTGTACTCATTTACACCCACACCGTTCTGCACGATAATTTTTCATTTGCTGTAAAGCACATTCTCATCAAATATTGTCAGTCTTTAATCTTAGAAGTTTTAATGTGGCCTGGTGGTGTGTCATCGGAAATACAATTTGCATTTTCTCAATGATTAATGATGTCAGGTATTCTTTTAGAATTAAATTACTTAACAGTGTATTATTTAATTGTGATTTTCTAATGCTCTTTTTGTTATTTAGTTCTGGATTAATTTATCTGAGGTCAAAGAACATATTCTAATATATAAATTAAATCATATGAAATGTGTTTCCTTTAATAAACTAGTATAGGATCAATTTTGGTAAATGTTCCACATCTACTAGGAAAAATATGCTTTCTCTAGATGTTAACTGTAGTTTTCTATGTATCTCCATTTGGTCCAGATTTCAATGATTCTCAAATTTCTAATTGCCTTTGTGACTTTGTATATACTTAAAATTAACTGAAAAAAATGTTGGAAATTACGTAAGTGTGATTTACAGATTTAGTTCTTTGATGTTAAGCTTAGCTTTATATATTTTAAGAGTAATTCATTTTATCATCCTGGTTTTATTGAAACCTTTATCATGGTGGAACACCTTTTATACATCATGACTATTTAGAAAAGACATCTCTATAGTATTTAAATATTAAAATAGTCTTGATTTCATCTGGGCACTTCAAGTTACAAAATAGACACACACACACACACACACACACACACATCCTTACTCTGTCTGATCTCATTTTCATGCATGACAGGAATCTTAAGCTGTCCCAAAATGTCCATAACAATTCTACTATCATTTCTTCTCAAATTCTTGAGTTGACTATTTTCTACTTTCTTCCTCTAACCTTCTACACCCATTCTTCCCATTGTCAAATCATAGCTTCACTCTTCATTTCAAAGATAAATCAGTAACAACCAGAAGAGACATACCTTATTCTTTCTGCCTTCAGGTCGAGTTTCCATTTCTCTTGTTACAATGAATGTATGTGTTTTGCTTCTGTATCTGGCCACTGTGTGTTAAATTTCCTCTTGACTACTTAAACATTTTCTTTGCTTTTTTTCTTGTCCTACTATGATCATTTCCATCAAAACATGCTTCAATATATCTTTTTACTAAAACCCAAACAATAACAATAAAAACTTTTCTGAGCCCATATGTTGGAATCCTCTAGCTCCCATCTGTTTCTCTACCTCCCTCTATAGCCAAGCTCCTTAGAAGAGTTTCATATAGTGCTCTATCCACTTGCTTTTTTCACTTTCCCTTTAGTTCAATTCCAATTAGGTTTCCTTCTCTACAGCTCTAATGAAATTGCTCCAGTCAACTTATAAAGCTCAATCTGTGTTTCTTCTCTTACACAATTTAACTGATTCAGTTGATTATTCTCTCNTTCTCTACCTCCCTCTATAGCCAAGCTCCTTAGAAGAGTTTCATATAGTGCTCTATCCACTTACTTTTTTCACTTTCCCTTTAGTTCAATTCCAATTAGGTTTCCTTCTCCACAGCTCTAATGAAATTGCTCCAGTCAACGTATAAAGCTCAATCTGTGTTTCTTCTCTTACACAATTTAACTAATTCAGTTGATTATTCTCTCTTTGAAATGTTTTTTATGCTCGTTTTTTAGAGAAATCATGCTCAGTTTTCTGAAGCCTCATTGGCTTCAATTTCTTCATCTCTTGCTAGATCTTCCTAGTAAGTTGGGTCACTGAAGGGTGGAGTGGTCCTTTGCTCAGTTCTTAGGATTATCCCCTTCTCTAGTTACATTCCCCACTGGTGATCTCATCTAGCTTCAAGGATGCGAATATCATCCACATCTCAGTGAGTCTGTCCAATATATCTTTAGTTCTGAGTTCCTCCTGGAGTTTCAGATTCATACAAAAAATACCTATGTGACATAACCCGCTCCATCTCTAGTCTTGCCAGTTCTGGAAACAGCACTATCATTTTTTGAGTTTTTCAGGCTGAATTTAGAATGTTTTCTTCATAATCTTATAATCATCCATTAGTGAGTCCCTGGCAACTCTGCTTTTGAGATTATTTCTGACAACACCTTTATCCTCTCTAATCTGCAAGAGCTTCCTAAGTAATGTATCAGATTTTACATGTTTCCTTACAATCTATTATCCCCATTATAGTCAGAAACATCTTGACATATTCTAGTTCAGATCTGACCACTCTCTTTTCACGAATCTCTTGTCTTTTCCCAACACAGATATAGTAAGTTAAAGTAAAATTGAAGCTCCTCCACATGGTCCATGGGAGCTTAGATGAAATCACCAGGCCTACTCTTTGGTGTCAGTTTTCATTATCCTTTCCCCTTAACATTACTCCAGCAACATTGGGTTTATCCTGCTTCTTGCGCAATCCACACTGATAGTTGCAGCTCCACTTGCCTTCTCATTCCTTCATATTCTTGGCTTGTCATCTGGAATATCATTCTTTAGAAAAAAAAAAAAAAAACCCTGACCATTCAATTAAAATATGGGATTATCTCTATAGTCCATTTACTTTTCTCAGGGCTCATATCACCATTGTGTTAATTTCTTCTTTACATTCTCTAGCATTAAAATATATTTACTCTAAGATTGTTATGCTATATTTTTCACTATGCAACCAACAGATTAAAAAGTTATTAACACATGTGTATGTGTGTGTTAGTCGCTCAGTCGTGTCCGACTCTTTGTGACCCCATGGGCTGTAGCCCACCAGGCTCCTTTGTCCATGGGATTCTCCAGGCAAGAATACTGGAGTGTGTTGCCATTTCCTTCTCCAAAAAGACTGTGAAAGTTGTAAAATCAAGATGATAACTGTACTTAGCAGCACATATGATGAATGCTAAATAAATATTTCAAATGAATTATAAAAAAAGGAATAAATAGCTGGGTATCATAATTGAAACGTGAGGTTTAAAAATAAACCCAGTTAATTCTATGTTGAAGTGGCATAAAAACGATTTTCAATCTTTATTTTCCCTTTATATTCCTATGTTTTAAGGTCACATTGTCGAGCTTGATTTCTGCAGGAGTTTAATTATTGTTAAATTATAATTTAATAATATGCTTACAAATTGGTATATATGGCTTATAAAAGAAGATTTTTCTTTTATTCAATATAAAACTATTCATTATAAAGGGATATGTACATAAAGAGAGGGAATCAAAAATTAGTAACAATTTATATATCCATCTAGATCTATGTTACCAAGACTTTAAAAATAAAATTCCTACTGCCTTGTAAATTGAAAATTAATTTAACTTGGAATGATATATAACATCCTAACTTTAGGAGGTTGACATTTATTTGACAACGTTAATATGAGGCCCATTTTGTGCTAGGTACTTTTGTAGTCTCTGGGGACACAATTGTCTACCAAACAGATCTGATCCTTAATTTCTTAGAGTTCCTTAGTTTATTGCTGCTGGGAGACCTTCATCAATAAGTAAAATAAACTTCAGTTATTAAAAAAAGTGCTATGAAAATAAAAAGGCATGAGGTATCATGATACTTTGATTATAAAATTAGGAAATCTTTAACTTACAGAAATTCTTAGGTTCTTAAATTCAATCTTTTGTGTGTTGACATTTTCTTAATAGTTAAAGAACAATCATTTAGATCCAGTGATATGCTGGAGACTAGCAAGTACTAGCTCCCAAGGGTAGACTGTGTACATCTCTTGTTAATTATGCACAATAGTAGCTGTAGCTTGAAATTAGCTGCAGTACAAGTATTTATACCACAGAACCTGTAAAAATGCTAAAAAATCTGGACTTCCGTTTCTTATAGAGTTGGTTGTTACACACACACACACACACACACACACACACACCAGACACCACTGACTATGTCACTCTCCTTACAGAAGAAAGTATATCTACTAACACTGAAATGCAACAATTTAAAAGAAAGAGAGTTATAGGTTTTCACAAAGTAACATTAACCCCAAGAACTTTCCTGATGAAGGATATTATGGGAACTAGTAGCTGAGTCAGACCCACAAATGTATTATTTAGGTAATAAAGCCATAGCTCCAAATCTGAGATAGCTAAACACTTTAATTTGACATGATTAAGAATCTCTCATCATCTGAATTTTTCCTTATTTAATATTTTTTGGCTTGAATTAAAATTAGTATGTTCAATAAGTGGATGCCTAATTTTAATATTTAAGTTTTTTTGTTTGTTTTTACAAGTGGGAATTGTCTTTATTCTTTTCTTTAGATTCGACTTGTACAAAAATCTTGAAAAAAAAACTGAACTTTCAAAACTGCTGTTAGGACAGTACTTCTAGAAGGCAAAATCTTCAGACTTCCCAAAAATGGTGATATAAAGTACAAATAGTCTATGAATTCAAGTGGGGATTTTTAAGTTGACTAGTCACAAAAGGTGTGATAGCAGCCATGGCAAGCAAAAGAAATTCTGCTTTGGAATGGAAAGATTTTGGCAGAGGTCTCAGCCTCACTTAGGAAAATTACTTCAACTCTAACTGTTGTCATCCAACAACCAGCCCACGGATTTCATACACTTCTTTCTACTAAGAGTAGCAATTGCCGAACATTTCAAGCTCACAAAGAGGTGTAATTCTGAATCACAAAAACTAAAAAATGTAGTTAGGCCAGTGGCAACATTGATGGCCACGAAACAAACACCTGAAGCTGATTAAATTAAGAAAACAACCTTACTTGAATTTGTGCAGAGGCAGACAACCTATGAGCTACCAGATCATTCAAAGATGACAGTGAAAAAGAAAGCTAACAATTTGAGATTTTTCATTAATAAGTTATGCTAGGCTAATTTTTCTAGATAAAAATGTGTGCAATTAATATGAATCATTATGTTAATTGGTATTTTTTCAAAGAGCAAGTGTGTTTAACAGTTTCATTCTATGTGCTTTATTTTTGAAACTGTAGACCATAATTCAGAACTCTTACACTAAGCAGTGCTTCTCCTTCCTTAATGTGGCACAAATCTAGAATAACAAGCAATTGATTCTAGGAGATTTAATGCTCACACATTCATGTATACCTATAAATACATCTCACTTTTCCCATTTGTGCTTAATAGTAGCAGTAGCTAGAAATTATCTGTGGTGCTAATATTTAAAACATGGAAACTGGAAAAATGCTATAAAATGGATCTTCTTTTCATAGTGTTGGTAATCTCATGCACATAGACATAGACACACACACATCTACACACCATTGATTATATTCCTCTTCCTGTAGAAGAAAAATATATCTCTCTCTATATACATATGTGTGCATGTATTCACACATGTATATAGATACATACATAAATGCATACACATGTTTATATGTCTATATTTATGCATAATGTTGCATCTTGACCTGCATATAGATTTCTCAGGAGGCAGGTAAGGTGGTCTGGCATTCCTGTCTCTTGTAGAATTTTCCACAGTTTGTTGTGATCCACACTGCCAAAGGCTTTGGCATAGTCAATAGTGGATGTTTTTCTGGAACTCTCTTGCTTTTTCTGTGATCCAACAGATGTTGGCAATTTGGGAAATTGGCTCCAAATTGGTAAAAGAGTACATCAAAACTGTATATTGTCACCCTGCTTATTTAACTTACATGCGGAGTACATCATGCAAAATGCTGGGCTGGATGAAGCACAAGCTGGAATCAAGATTGCCAGGAGAAATATCAATAATATCAGCTATGCAGATGACACCACCCTTATGGCAGAAAACAAAGAGGAACTAAGAGCTTCTTGATGAAGTTTATAAAAGTTGGCCTGAAACTCAACATTCAAAAAACTAAGATCGTAGTAGCACCTGGTCCCATCACTTCATGGCGAATATTTGTGGAAACAATTGAAACAATAACAGACTACTTTCTTGAGCTCCAAATTCACTGCAGATGGTGACTGCAGCCATGAAATTAAGACTCCTTGGAAGAAAAGCTATGACAAACCTAGATGGCATATTAAAAAGCAGAGACATTACTTTGCTGACAAAGGTCCTTTATAATTAAAGCTATCATTTTTCCAGTAGTCATGTATGGATGTGAGAGCTGGACCATAAAGCTTAGCCCTGAAGAATTGATATTTTTGAACTGTGGTATTGGAGAAGCCTCTTGAGAGTCCCTTGGGGTGTAAGATCAAACCAATCAATCTAAAGGAAATCAGTCCTGAATATTCATTGGAAGAACTGATGCTGAAACTGAAACTCCAATATTTTGGCCATGTGATGTGAAGAGCTGACTCATTGGAAAAGACCCTGATGCTGGGAAAGTTTGAAGGCAGGAGAAGGGGATGACAGAGGATGAGATGGTTGGATGGCATCACCAACTCAATGGACATGAGTTTGAACAAGCTCCAGGAGTTGGTGACGGACAGGGAAGTCTGGCATGCTACAGTCCATGGTGTTGCAGTGGCGAAGAGCAGAACATGAGTGAGTGACTGAACTGAACTGATGCATAAGGTATATTTATATCTATAATTTAACATTCCTGAAATCTAGATACATCAATAATATGCTCATTTATTATAATTTTTCCCTAAACAGCTGTTACTAAATTGTTACATCTCATAATTAATGCTGCTGCAAAAATGAAGGAAATGTGTTAAATTCTCTTATCTGCATCGTAACTTTTCAACCCATGTTTTAGTGACACAAAGCCAAAATTATGAACTGATTCTTTGTATTTGAGTATAATCATATCAAAATCATTTTCAGTTCAGTTCAATTCAGTTCAGTTGCTCACTGCTGAAAAAATAGTAAAAAAAAATCATTTTACATTTTTCCAATATTCCTGGTTATTAAAGAGCATTTTTAAAAAGTTATTTCCTTTGTTAGGCAGTTAAAATGTATCTGGAAGAATACTTTAATTTTTTAAATTTAAAAACTGTTCACCTTGCGATGAGTAAGGTTAAACTTTCAAGAAATTGTCTAAAATTTTAGAAACACTTATTGAATCATTTTTGTTAGCATCCTTTTTTAAGAAATTATTTTTCTAATTATAATGAAAAGTTAACTAGCTTGATCTTTAACAATCATATGTGACATATTATGAGTAAAGCTTCAAAGCTATGTTTTTGTATCTTTACCTATTAAATCACTCAATACACAGATTTCCTTCTGTGACCCCACTTTTAATAATGAAGAGAACAGCTACCTAACTGACAAGTACAAAAATAGAACCAGAAGATTAAGAAAGCATAAATTTCTGCATTATTACTCTGCTCTTTGAGCCAGCAGAAGAGCTATCATACTATAATATTGTCCCTCCAAAAGTCCCTTAGATCATGAGTTTTCACAGATACAACACAAAAAAAATCATGACAAAGTTAAAACTAGAGAATTGGTCTAATTAGAGTATGTTTTAAAATAAGTATATTTAATACACACTCTGAAAAGGTAGCTTTAATCAAACTAGGACACAGGTTTTCTAACCCCTGGTAAAATGGAAGAGAAAAGATGTTCAACTTTTTAAAAAACATGGGTAGTCCATAATATCAAATCCCCAAACAGAAAAGTCCCATAAAAATATGAAATAATCTGTAAAGTTTTAATTACTAGGATTGTTTTTATTCAGTATTATGGCCATATGCAGTTCAAGGCAGAGAAGGCAATGGCACCCCACTCCAGTCCTCTTGCCTGGAAAATCCTGTGGATGGGGAAGCCTGGTAGGCTGCAGTCCATGGGGTCTCACAGAGTCAGACATAGCAGCAGCAGCAGTTCAAGGAACAGAGAGATGAAGGAATTCTCTGTATCTAAAATACTTAGATAAAAAAAGTTACAGTTTGTCTATGCTCAAATGACTGCTCTTTGTGGCATTTTTTGACAATGGATCTTCCTCACATTATTCTAAAATAAAAAAATTTATTTACTACCTTAAGAATGAGGTTATTTCTCTTGACTCATTTCTGTTTTTATTTCATTCATAGATATTTACAAAATGTAATAAAGCTGACCTAATCTATCATCTTTTATTAAAACATTTCCATCAGAAAATGCATACCAGGTAATGACTGCACTTATATTTTATCAATTTTACAAGTTCAGAACTTTAAGAAATCGCCACAGCCCCACATTAATCTAGGAAATCCTCTTGAGTGCACTTAGCTATTAAACCAAAATTTTAGCTGTGTGCATTGAATTAAATGATAAGAATGATAAATCAATTACCACAGAAGAGCTTTTAGTAGATCACATGGTTATGCTACTTGGAATGAGAAGACAAATCACTGACTTTATAAAGCACTAATCAAATCTGAGACAGTTACAGGGGGGAAAAGGTGAGAAGGACAAATGTAGGTAGAAATGGTAGGCAAATGTGATCTCCTGCCAGATGAAGATCTCAAAGTATGAGGTAAAACACTAAGGTTGGTGATACCTACCAGTTTTACAAACTCAGGTTTCAATGTGATAATTATGTAAACACATCAGGCAGTGCTTGGAATTTAGTAGGCATGACAGTGACTGAATGCTTGTGGTTGGAATGAGAGAAAATCATGTAAAAATCTAATCTGAAGTGATTGGAAAAGTCTAATTTCCCCTCCAATGGGCCCACTTCAACTACTAAAGTCCCAACTGTCTTCAGAGGAAAAGAGTCAGAGTTTAAATGAATTTAAATGTGCTACTGGGGTTGAGGGTGGGGAGCTACATTCCAAACATTAATCAAGATGGCACCCGTTAGGCCATCTTCAGAGCTGAACTTGAGGAAATGATAGAGAGAGGAGCTTATACAGAAATTTTCTGTGAGAAAATCCTAGAGGCATTCTGTAAACATCCTGCCTTAATAACGCGCAATAGTCCTAAGTGCTCTGCCACACACAATCTTTTCATTTTGGTATGATGCTTTCCCTCCAACTACACGTCTTCTCTAACCCCAACGTCATTCTCAAATGACAATAGGACTTTAAATTACAAGTGAATTGTGTGAAATGTAAATAGGAGGAAACGATGAAGCCAGAGGAAAGATTAGTAGAGAAAAGATGGAAGGAGAGTGGAAGACCCTAGAGATTTTGGGTGTGCATGCTCAGTCACTCAAGAAGTTCTGACAACAGAATACCTGAGAAAATGTACATATAGGAACATCCTTAGCCCAAAGGAATATGGGAATACATAACAAAAGGTGAAAGTTAACACAGGTATTTTCAGGAGATTTATTTTTTCCTGCTTCTCCCTCCCTTTTGTTTGTTAGTTTTAACAAATTTGCTTTGCATTACACAAAACAATTTTCTCACCTCTTGTTCAAGAGAATTCAGTAAGTGCTTATATTTGTGATGAAGGGAATTGGAACTTGACTTGTGATTCTCTTTGAATGTGTGCCTGTAGAAGATGAACCCTATGGAGATGACAGGGGCAGGAGTTTGATTAAATGCACTTATGAAACTCCTTGACCAAACTAACACCAGAAAGGAGATAAGAACCTGAATTAAGTGCTGAATTGAAGTGGTTGTTATTGTTGTTTAGTCACTAAGTTATGTCTGACTCTTGAGACTCCTTGGACTGTAACCCACCAGGCTTCTCTGTCCATGGGATTTCCCAGGCAAAACTTCTGTAGTGGCCTGCCATTTCCTTCTCCAGGGGGTCTTTCTGATCCAGGGATTGAACCCACATCTCCTGCATTGGCAGGTAGATTCAATACCGCTGAACCACCTGGGAAGCCCAGTTTCTTTCTTTAGGGAACTACCTTCAAGAAGGAATAGTAGAGAAAGCAAATAGTATATTCTTTCACAAAATGCCTTGAATCTNTCTTTTCATTTTGGTATGATGCTTTCCCTCCAACTACACGTCTTCTCTAACCCCAACGTCATTCTCAAATGACAATAGGACTTTAAATTACAAGTGAATTGTGTGAAATGTAAATAGGAGGAAACGATGAAGCCAGAGGAAAGATTAGTAGAGAAAAGATGGAAGGAGAGTGGAAGACCCTAGAGATTTTGGGTGTGCATGCTCAGTCACTCAAGAAGTTCTGACAACAGAATACCTGAGAAAATGTACATATAGGAACATCCTTAGCCCAAAGGAATATGGGAATACATAACAAAAGGTGAAAGTTAACACAGGTATTTTCAGGAGATTTATTTTTTCCTGCTTCTCCCTCCCTTTTGTTTGTTAGTTTTAACAAATTTGCTTTGCATTACACAAAACAATTTTCTCACCTCTTGTTCAAGAGAATTCAGTAAGTGCTTATATTTGTGATGAAGGGAATTGGAACTTGACTTGTGATTCTCTTTGAATGTGTGCCTGTAGAAGATGAACCCTATGGAGATGACAGAGGCAGGAGTTTGATTAAATGCACTTATGAAACTCCTTGACCAAACTAACACCAGAAAGGAGATAAGAACCTGAATTAAGTGCTGAATTGAAGTGGTTGTTATTGTTGTTTAGTCACTAAGTTATGTCTGACTCTTGAGACTCCTTGGACTGTAACCCACCAGGCTTCTCTGTCCATGGGATTTCCCAGGCAAAACTTCTGTAGTGGCCTGCCATTTCCTTCTCCAGGGGGTCTTTCTGATCCAGGGATTGAACCCACATCTCCTGCATTGGCAGGTAGATTCAATACCGCTGAACCACCTGGGAAGCCCAGTTTCTTTCTTTAGGGAACTACCTTCAAGAAGGAATAGTAGAGAAAGCAAATAGTATATTCTTTCACAAAATGCCTTGAATCTTAGGAAATTAGAAACAGATTCAGGATTAAAATAAATCTCTACAGGTAATAGAGTATGCTAGAAGACTGATTAAAGTTGCTGTGGCAAATGCTAAACCTCAGTCCTCCAAACTCTAGATTTTAAGAGTGCACACTTTGCTACTTGTATGAAATCCACGGTGAAATACATTCAGAAACTACTTAAGTCCAACCACTTCAAAATTTAACTATCCATCAAAACTTATTTGTTACATCAACATTACTTTTAATTTATTGCCAACAGTATTTATAACTCTTTGTATAGCACATTATAGATGTGACTCTCATAGTGCATCATCTACCGCATGAAACAGATCGATAAAAGTGGTTTCACTGCTTTAAATATCAATAAAAGTTGACTTTGGTTTAGACATTCTAGAACTGTGAACTTTGATGCAATTTTATTTTTTTGGTTCAATTAAACCATTTGCCTATATTCCCTCATGTGATATTAACTACTGTTATGCATCATTCCAAGTGCATTTTCATATGGCTATCATTCTAGTTAATTTATCTTATCCCCTAGACAAGAATTAAATATTTATCTACTTAATATTTCTGTTAACTTGCATTCTCAGAAAGGATATGTAAGGTTATTACAATGTCTACCTGTTTCTCAGAAATCTCTCATAAACTCTTTCCAGTATTATACGAGTCATAATAGATAACATGCTCTTTTGCCCATCTAATATTGATAAAATCCTGTCATTTGAACAATTCCTCACAGCATTTCAGAATATTGTAATCTATTACACTAATAGTAATATGACATATTAAATTTCATTAATGTTTATATGTTTTCAGTTCAGTTCAGTCACTCAGTCATGTCTGACTCTTTGCAACCCCAGGGACTGCAGCATGCCAGGCTTCCCTGTCCATCACCAACTCCTGGAGCCTACTCAAACTCATGTCCATCATGTCAGTGATGCCATTCCAACCATCTCATTCTCTGTCATCTCCTTCTCCTCCCGTCTTCAATCTTTCTCAGCATCAGGGACTTTTCCAATGAGCCAGTTCTTTGCGTCAGGTGGCCAAAATATTGGAGTTTCAGCTTCAGCATCAGTCCTTCTAATGAACATTCAGGACTGATCTCCTTTAGGATGGACTGGGTGGATCTCCTTGCAGTCCAAGGGACTCTCAAGAGTCTTCTCCAACACCACAGTTCAAAAGCATTAATTCTTCAGCACTCAGCTTTCTTTATAGTCCAACTCTCACATCTATGCATGACTACTGGAAAAACCATAGCTTTAACTAGATGGACCTTTGTCAGTAAAGCAATGTCTCTGCTTTTTAATATGCTATCTAGGTTGGTCATAGCTTTTCTTCCAAGGAGCAAGCATCTTTTTAATTTCCTGGCTGCAGACAACATCTGTGGTGATTTTGGAGCCCCACAATATAAAGTCTCTCGCTATTTCCATTGTATCCCCATCTATTTGCCATGAAGTGATGGGACCGGAAGCCATGATCGTAGTTTTCTGTATGTTGAGTTTTAAGCAACTTTTTCACTCTCCTCTTTTATTTTCACCAAGAGGCTCTTTAGTTCTTCTTCACTTTTTGCCATGAGGTTGGTGTCATTTGCGTATCCATACATGTTTTATGGTTTATTAAAGTGCATTTGTATGATTGCATCTTCACCTTACTCAAGTATGAAAAGATTTATGCAATCAATGTCAATCTTAAGGACCAGTAACTATTATATGATTTTTAAAATCTTAAGATTAACCAAAGAAGAATGTTGTGATGAATATCACTTTATCATCAGACAACAGACTTAATTCAAGAAGTGTAATGAATAACAAGAGATGGCAATACCAGACCACATGATCTGCCTCTTGAGAAACCTGTATATAGGTCAGGAAGCAACAGTAGAACTGGACATGGAACAACAGACTGGTTCCAAATAAGAAAAGGAGTATGTCAAGGCTGTATATTATCACCCTGCTTATTTAATTTATATGCAAAATACATCATGAGAAATGCTGCGCTGGGAGAAGCACAAGAAGAATCAAGATTGCCGGGTAAAATATCAGTAACCTCAGATATGCAGATGACACCACCCTTATGGCAGAAAGTGAAGAGGAATTTAAAAGCCTATTGATGAAAGTGAAAGAGGAGAGTGAAAAAGCTGGCTTAAAGCTCAACATTCAGAAAACGAAGATCATGGCATCGGGTCCCATCACCTCATAGGAAATAGATGGGGAAACAGTGGAAACAGCGTCAGACTTTATTTTTTGACTCCAAAATCACTGCAGATGGTGACT
>SJYW01038951.1:737545-750519 GCA_006410735.1 Raphicerus campestris
TCAAATATCTTTCATGACTTATTTGACAACAATCCTATTACTGATACAGGAAATTAGTTGAAACCTATAACCTGGAATTGAATGTGTTGTGCTGTGCTTAGTCACTCAGTCATGTCTCACTCTTCAAAACCCCATGGACTGTAGCCCGTCAGGCTCCTCTGTCCATGGTGATTCTCCAGGCAAGAATACTGGAGTGGGTAGCCATTCCCTTCTCCAGGGGATCTTCCCAACCCAGGGACTGAACCCAGGTCTCCACTGCAGGTGGATCCTTTACCATCTGAGCCACCACGAAAGCCCACAATTTAATAGGATTAAAAATTAATATAGAAGTTAGAAGATTTGGATTTGACTCCAAGTTCATTGTCAAACTGCCTTTTGATATTTGGCAAATACTTTTAATCTTTTTGGCTCCTAGTTTTCCCATTTTCTGTTTGCATGAGGTGATGTTTAGGAACTCCTAAGGCTGGAATTTCATAGCTAATTTAAGAAAGTTTCTGTAAAGATTGACTGTGGTGCGCTTAGTTGCTCAGTCATGTCCAACTCTGCGACCCATGAACTGTAGCCCGCCAGNATTTTCTGTTTGCATGAGGTGATGTTTAGGAACTCCTAAGGCTGGAATTTCATAGCTAATTTAAGAAAGTTTCTGTAAAGATTGACTGTGGTGTGCTTAGTTGCTCAGTCATGTCCAACTCTGCAACCCATGAACTGTAGCCCGCCAGGCCCCTGTGTCCATGGGGATTATATGCTTAAATTTTGCAAAGTTCAGTCAATAACAGTCAACAATCAATCTACCTGATAAAGCATGTTAAATATGTGTGAGTGTGTGCTAAGTTGCTTTGGTCATGTCTGACTCTTTGTGACCCTATGGACTGTAGCCTGTTTGGCTCCTCTGTCCACTGGATTCTCCAGGGTAGAATACTGGAGTGGGTTGTCATGCTTCCTCCAGGGGATTTTCCCAACCCAGAAAGCCAATCTGGATTTCTTTTCTCTCCTGCAAAGGTAGGTTCTTTACTACTAGTGCCATCTGGGAAGCCCCCATGTTAACCATACCTAATCCAAATGTATTTTAGTGCAGAACTTGTTTGAAAACAAATCTAGAGACAGAAGATTTTCTGGGTTTCTTACCGTTCAATTATAACGATCATGAAAAACAAAACAAAACAAAACATATTTACCAAAGGAAGTGGTTCTCAAATTTTAAAATGCATCAGAATCACCTAGAACTCTTTAAACACAGATCACTGAAGCCCAGTCCCAGAATTTGTGTTTCAGGAGGTCTGAGACAGGAGGTCTAGGGCCAGAGAGGAAACTAAAAAGTACTTGCTGCTGCTGCTTCTGCTGCTAAGTCACTTCAGTTGTGTCCGACTCTGTGTGACCCCACAGACGGCAGCCCACCAGGCTCCCCCATCCCTGGGATTCTCCAGGCAAGAACACTGGAGTGGGTTGCTATTTCCTTCTCCAATGCATGAAAGTGAAAAGTGAAAGTGAAGTCGCTCAGTCATGTCCAGCCCTTAGCAACCCCATAGACTGCAGCCTATCAGGCTCCTCCATCTCAGTCGTGTCTGACCCTCAGCAATCCCATAGACTGCCCCTTTCCAGGCTCTTCCAGCCATAGGATTTTCCAGGCAAGAGTACTGAAGTGGGGTGCCATTGTCTTCTCTGAAAAAGTACTTAGGGGATACTAACTCTCATGGTCTAGGTATTACACTTTGGGAGCTGCCTACTATGAGTTTTATTGCTAGATATTCAAATTACTCTGTACAATAAAGAACACAAACTTAAATATTATTATTTCCTCTCTTTCAATGATTCATAAATATACACATGAATATATATCATACATTATATATATATATACTGCTGCTAAGTCGCTTCAGTCGTGTCCGACTCTGTGTGACCCCATAGACGAAGCCCACCAGGCCCCCCCATCCCTGGGATTCTCCAGGCAAGAACACTGGAGTGGGTTGCCATTTCCTTCTCCAATGCATGAAAGTGAAGTCGCTCAGTCGTGTGTGACTTCACGACCCCATGGACTGCAGCCCACTAGGCTCCTCCATCCATGGGATTCTACACATGTATGTATCTCCATATTTCTGTTTTAATAATACAGTTTTTAAGGTTTTAACCACACAGGGTCTTGTTCTGTAAATAATCCATCCTCAGCTAGTGTCTGCTGTTAATTAAAATAATTTCTAAATATAAGATTCATAAGGGGTACTCACCTATCAAGCTACAATACTGTCAGGATATGCCACTTCATGACTCAAGAAAGCACCAGTTCTTATTTTTTACACTCACATGGCAGTCTAAATGTAATGGATCTCTTGAAAATAAAAATATCTCATCAAGAGGAGAAAGAGAAAATTCTAATTTTACTTATATTTCTGGCCTTTTAACTTTTATATTTTATAAATCCAATCATCACTATGTCCCCCTAGATGATTTTTAAGATAAAACTGAAATAAGTTATATGTCAAAGTGAATTTTGGATAATCATTCTCTTTAATGACCTATTTAGTATGTTTTAAATTTTGTACAGAGAGTGTTTTTAAGAGGCACTCATATATTGGATTGTTAGCATATCTAGATGTTTACTATACCCTCAAATGTATAGCATCAAATGCCCATTGTTAGTTGTTTCAAAATTTTTCTGGAGCATTGGTTATAAAAATTCTTGTAGACCTCAAGATCTGTGTTTGTGTGTATGCATCTCATATTTAGAGTAGATGTATGCATGCATTTACATAATTACACAAATAAAAGAGAAAAATGAAAAAAAATTGAAATCTTTCCAAGAAGTCTGTTTACACTGTAAAATAAAACAATACATCTGAAGTACCTCCTACCTTTATAATTTTCTTGGTTTGTACGTTTGTCGTGTTTTTCATACCAGCACCTCTGATTTATCCATTTAAAATTTTTATGTTATTTCGTTTTTTGTTGCTTGTTTATTATCAGCATGTATTTTTGGAAAATTTTCTTTGGATATTTTTTTTAACTGACAAGATTTCATCCTGGTTTGTTAAAGAGAACCAGCTGTTTTCTTGAAAGATAATTTTCTAAAGCTGTGTGTGCCATAATTACACTGCAATTACACAGCAATATCCATAAAAGCAGATGAGGATTCTATGTGTCCTTTTACCTCATTAGAAGTTGCAAAAATGATAGATGCAGTCTATCTTAGTTTGGCTATTGCCCTCTATTGGCAAATTCAAGCTCTGGTGTAATCCAAAAGATTGCAATAAAAACAGATAGGTTTTGTTTTTTTAAAACAATAGTAACATCTAGGGTCACAAGGCAAACCCATCAAAAGTTTTAAAAATTCTTTGACAATTAGAATTTAAAACAAACGCCTTCAAAATATAGTTATTGAGAAAAAAAGATCACTGAAGCTAGTGATGTGTGAATTGAGGCTTCTTTCCAGCATCAAATTGCAGTGCATGGGATCTTTTACTCCCTTATTTAAAATCTGCTTGAATCACATCCCTCTTTCAGCACAAAGTCATTTGGATCTTTTCCTGTTCCCACCATGCATCCTTTTCTTTGAGGCAATCCTCTCTAAGACAATGGAGATGTTTAAGTTTCTCATCACTTCTGAAATCTAAGAATAGAATTAATATCTTTTTAAATCAGAGTGATTTAAAAAAACTTGAATATTTAGCCATGGGCATAAAAAATCATTTCTAATAAACTGTTGAGGTTTTTCATTTTCAAACAATAATATTTTACATATTGTGAGTGAGAAGGAAGATGCAAGAAAGCCAGCTTTAAAAAACTGCTAAAACTGTCTCTAGCATTGCAACATTTAATCTGAGTTCTGTGGTGGGAAAGGTGTACATGTACAAATAAACACCATCTTTTTATGTACCTTTGGTTCTGACTGGCAGCTAGGGAATATAATATTTTAATAATATTTATTAAAAAAAATAATATTTATTTTGGCAGAAGTGGCAGGAAGTAATCTAGTTTTGTGGCCAGCTAGGCAACCAGAGAAAACAAATCTTCTATGAGTCCTTTTANGGACTGCAGCCTACCAGGCTCCTCTGCTCATGGGATTTTCCAGGCAAGAGTACTGGAGTGGGGTGCCATTGCCTTCTCCGATCATAGGTCTAGCCATCCAATTATCTGTGATTTTGGCTAAGTTATTAATGATGATTGGATTTTCTATTCTCTATGAACTGCTGTGGTTTTAAATTTTATATGAATTAACTCATATAATTTACTTACATATAATTCATATAATTTACTTACATAGATTTTTGCTAGTAGCCTAATGTAAATTGTATAAAAATGTATAAATGACAATATAGATATTCTGTAGTTATATATGTAGGCATGCAATAAGTGCTTATTTCATTAATAAAACTGAATTTAAAAACTTCTATCAGTACCCTTAGTGATGCCATAGTTATACTGTGATTAATAATGCTACAATCCTTTAAATGTCTTTTTGAATATCCAATGACTAATCTCTTCTTTCTGAACCCTCTGAACCTTCTCTCTGAGCCTGCTCTTCCATTCACCAGACTAACTGACACAAGCTGCCAAAACATGCAAGCGCCACAACAGTGACTTTAAACAACCAGTGAGATGCCGGCACAGCCCTCCTCCAATCAGAGTCCAGGAACACAGGGTGCCCCATTTGCAACCCTGTCCTCACCAGATCTTTCACTTGCAGTCACATGCACAGAAAAGAGTGTGTGGAAGGAGCACACAGCTACTAACTGCACTCAACTGGATGTAACACATCATTTCCCCTTACATGCCCCAAACTCAGTTATACACCAGCACAACTGATGCTATAGAGAATGGGAAATGAAGTCTTCCTATGTGCCCAGAAAGAGAGTAAAGAAGGTTTAGAATTTCCTTCCCAATATGACGCTTGAGAATAGTATTTCTAAAAGCAGGAAAAATGCATTACAACTAATAGCTGCAAACACAGTAAAATATGTGAGATTTTGGCAAGTCTTGTAATCCTGAAGATAATTTAATTTCTATGGGCAGAAGTTTTATTATAAATACTTCCTCGGGGGGAGGGGCGGAACAAGAAAAAATGGGTAAAGAAACTTTTCCTTAAAAAACTTACAATGTGGAACTAATACAAATAAAGAATGATTCTTCTTTATTAGGTAAATTGGGATAGATTTCAATGATAGGTCCAGTGGGTCACTTATAGGTCTTTCTGTGTATTCTTTTATTTAAATATGCTTTAATAAGTTCCTCATCTCATAAATCCTTGCTATATCTCTGATAATGATGACTGCCACTGCCCAGTGCCCACACAGTTTGAGGTTATTAGCCCTTAGCCAATGAGACAGTACACATGGGAAGCTGGTTCTGTGGTCTTTCTTGCATCCTGAGAACGTGATCTTTGATATAACCTTCCTTGCAACATTAATTCAAGGAATCATTACAAGTATACAGGGTTCAAGTTAAATGCCATATGCATGCGTGTGCGCATGTTATGTCGCTTCGGTCATATCTGATTCTATGTAACCCTATGGACTGTAGCCTGCCATGGCATTCTCCACGCAAGAATGCTGGAGAGGGTTGCCATACCTTCCTCTAGGGGATCTTCCCAACCCAAGGATCAAACCTGTGTTTCTTACATCTCCTGCATTGGCAGGCAGGTTGTTTACCACTAGCACCACTTTGGGAAAGATATACTGACATCCAATTTGGACCCTACTGTAAAGATCGGGTTTATGTAGTCATCCCTAATTAATGCATACAGCTTCCCCAAAGAATGGGAACTAACCTATTCCTGAGAGGACATAATTAGCAAGGAAAAAAACGGCTTTGAGCCAGTGGCTTCCTGAGCTGAGGTTGTTCATTACCCATTCAGTATCATCTTTCATGGCCCTTTATATGCTAAGTAGAGAATGATAGTGGGCTTCCCTGGTAACTCAGAAGGCAAAGAGTCTGCCTGCAATGCAGGAAACCGGGTTTCGATCCCTGGGTCAGGAAGATCCCCTGGAGTAGGGAGTGGCAATCCACTCCAGTATTCTTGCCTGGAGAATTCCAAGGACAGAGGAGCCTGGCGGGGTACAGTCTATGGGGTGGCAAGAAGTTGGACTGAGTGACAAACACACACATAAAATAAAATGACAGAGCATTTGCAAACAACCTGAGAGTCAAAAGGGCTTTTCTGTGTTGTTGCTGAACATGGTGATTTGCCTAGCATGTATGTTTTTGGTTTTTTTTTTCCCCTAAAGTCTAAATAAGCATGGAGCTGGATAAAGTCTGCTGTGTCATGCAACTTTGAATTCCATATCACTGCCCCTAGTGAGCAGAGCAAATAATGAACATGTTGTGTGAGCACACAAGATGCACACACACACACACACACACACACACACACAATAAACAAGAGACAAATAGTATGTTACACAGTTTGTGCACACTCAGTAGCTTCAGTTGTGCCCTACTCTTTGCAATCCCATGGACTATAGTCCACCAAACTCCTATTTCCATGTGATTCTCCAAGCAATCCTCCAAGCAAGGAGGGTTGCCAAACCCTCCTCCAGGGGATCTTCCCAACCCAGGGACTGAACCCCATTCCCCTGCCATAGCAGGCTGATTCTTTAACGCTGCGCCAGGGAGGAAGCCCATGTAACATAGTACTAAGTGCTGAAAAGGACAGCTAAAGCTGGGAATGGGAATATGGAAACACCAGTGTGCTGAACTTTTAGAGAGGTAAAAAGGAAAAGCCTCACTCCAGAAGAAAGACCTGGAAATAATAGGAGTAAAACCCATGGCAGGGTGGGAGTGGGGAGATTTCATTGTGGAAAAAGCAACTGGAAGCACAAAAGCCTTTGGGAGCCTGCATGTGTTGCTTTTCCTCCTATGCTGGGTTTTGTTTTGTTTTGTTTTGTTTTCCTCCCCCTGCTCCAACTGAGTCAGCAGTTAAGTCCTCAAGCCATAGAAACTAAAGAATTTTTTCCTGTTCTTTTTTGCTTTGTTAGTTTAAGAAACCTCATGGAGAGTCAGAAATACCCTTCGCTTTTTTGAGCTTTCTAATTTCACACTATACTATACTATATATATACTATATATATGTCCTAGTTATTCAGTTCAGAAGATACAATACATGGTCATGCCTAAACAATGAAAGCTTTCATGTTACTTTCAAAGCACTCTTGCAGATAATGTTCAGCAATCATCCTTCTCTAAAACAATTACTTCACTTCAAAAGTAGCATCAAACTCATCCACACAGATCAGTAACATTTTAAGCCTCTTTTAGCCCACCTGTTATCCATCAACTAATAAAATTTAAAATATGCTGGTACATCTGAGGAAAAGCATTGACTCTAGAGACATTGTATCCAAGAGACAAAGGACAATTGAATTAGAGAGTTAGATTCTTAGTTATTTGTATGATCAAGATATTGGCATTACATAAGCAAGTCCTTAGAGCACCTTTTCCCTTGCTCCTTACCCTCCTCAGTCATCTATCTAATCAAACCAAAGAAAAAGACAAAGGTGATTCATTGACTAATAGAACACTTCATTAAGAATAATTTAATTTCATTTATCCTTGACTGGCCAACTCTGCGTTCGTTCTGATACTTTGCTATTGGACATTATATTAACTTCCTGCTGTTGCTCTAACAAATTGCCACAAACAGCATTTTGGAACAACATGAAATTATCGTCTTATCATTCTGAAGATCAGAAGTCTAAAGTGAATTTCAGCATGCTTAAATCTACATGTTCTCAGAGCTGCCTTCCTTTCTGGAGGTTCTTGGGTAGAATCTGTTTTCTTGCTTTTTCCTCTTTGCAGTGGATGCCTGCATTCCCTGGCTCATGACCCCATTTTTCTGTCTTCAAAGCTAGCGAGACTTTTAGGATGAGTCTTTTCTGCAGCTGTTTCTGTGGTTCTCTCTCTTCTGTCTTTCTGGTGCCTTTAGACGGACCCGTGATTACTGAGAACCCACCTGAGTAACCCAGCACATGCACTCTCTCAGTTGATTAACAATCTTAATTTCACCTCTAACCTTAATAACCCTTTGTCCTGTAAGGTAGCACAGTTAGCCACAGGTGCTAGGGTTCAGAATGTAGATATTTCTTGGGGTCCCTTCTTCTGCCTACCACTGACACCTTGATTNCATTACAACTAATAGCTGCAAACACAGTAAAATATGTGAGATTTTGGCAAGTCTTGTAATCCTGAAGATAATTTAATTTCTATGGGCAGAAGTTTTATTATAAATACTTCCTCGGGGGGAGGGGCGGAACAAGAAAAAATGGGTAAAGAAACTTTTCCTTAAAAAACTTACAATGTGGAACTAATACAAATAAAGAATGATTCTTCTTTATTAGGTAAATTGGGATAGATTTCAATGAAAGGTCCAGTGGGTCACTTATAGGTCTTTCTGTGTATTCTTTTATTTAAATATGCTTTAATAAGTTCCTCATCTCATAAATCCTTGCTATATCTCTGATAATGATGACTGCCACTGCCCAGTGCCCACACAGTTTGAGGTTATTAGCCCTTAGCCAATGAGACAGTACACATGGGAAGCTGGTTCTGTGGTCTTTCTTGCATCCTGAGAACGTGATCTTTGATATAACCTTCCTTGCAACATTAATTCAAGGAATCATTACAAGTATACAGGGTTCAAGTTAAATGCCATATGCATGCGTGTGCGCATGTTATGTCGCTTCGGTCATATCTGATTCTATGTAACCCTATGGACTGTAGCCTGCCATGGCATTCTCCACGCAAGAATGCTGGAGAGGGTTGCCATACCTTCCTCTAGGGGATCTTCCCAACCCAAGGATCAAACCTGTGTTTCTTACATCTCCTGCATTGGCAGGCAGGTTGTTTACCACTAGCACCACTTTGGGAAAGATATACTGACATCCAATTTGGACCCTACTGTAAAGATCGGGTTTATGTAGTCATCCCTAATTAATGCATACAGCTTCCCCAAAGAATGGGAACTAACCTATTCCTGAGAGGACATAATTAGCAAGGAAAAAAACGGCTTTGAGCCAGTGGCTTCCTGAGCTGAGGTTGTTCATTACCCATTCAGTATCATCTTTCATGGCCCTTTATATGCTAAGTAGAGAATGATAGTGGGCTTCCCTGGTAACTCAGAAGGCAAAGAGTCTGCCTGCAATGCAGGAAACCGGGTTTCGATCCCTGGGTCAGGAAGATCCCCTGGAGTAGGGAGTGGCAATCCACTCCAGTATTCTTGCCTGGAGAATTCCAAGGACAGAGGAGCCTGGCGGGGTACAGTCTATGGGGTGGCAAGAAGTTGGACTGAGTGACAAACACACACATAAAATAAAATGACAGAGCATTTGCAAACAACCTGAGAGTCAAAAGGGCTTTTCTGTGTTGTTGCTGAACATGGTGATTTGCCTAGCATGTATGTTTTTGGTTTTTTTTTTCCCCTAAAGTCTAAATAAGCATGGAGCTGGATAAAGTCTGCTGTGTCAGGCAACTTTGAATTCCGTATCACTGCTCCTAGTGCAGAGCAAATAATGAACATGTTGTGTGAGCACACAAGACACACACACACACATACACACACACACACACACAATAAACAAGAGACAAATAGTATGTTACACAGTTTGTGCACACTCAGTAGCTTCAGTTGTGCCCTACTCTTTGCAATCCCATGGACTATAGTCCACCAAACTCCTATTTCCATGTGATTCTCCAAGCAATCCTCCAAGCAAGGAGGGTTGCCAAACCCTCCTCCAGGGGATCTTCCCAACCCAGGGACTGAACCCCATTCCCCTGCATAGCAGGCTGATTCTTTAACGCTGAGCCAGGGAGGAAGCCCATGTAACATAGTACTAAGTGCTGAAAAGGACAACTAAAGCTGGGAATGGGAATATGGAAACACCAGTGTGCTGAACTTTTAGAGAGGTAAAAAGGAAAAGCCTCACTCCAGAAGAAAGACCTGGAAATAATAGGAGTAAAACCCATGGCAGGGTGGGAGTGGGGAGATTTCATTGTGGAAAAAGCAACTGGAAGCACAAAAGCCTTTGGGAGCCTGCATGTGTTGCTTTTCCTCCTATGCTGGGTTTTGTTTTGTTTTGTTTTGTTTTCCTCCCCCTGCTCCAACTGAGTCAGCAGTTAAGTCCTCAAGCCATAGAAACTAAAGAATTTTTTCCTGTTCTTTTTTGCTTTGTTAGTTTAAGAAACCTCATGCAGAGTCAGAAATACGCTTCACTTTTTTGAGCTTTCTAATTTCACACTATACTATACTATATATATACTATATATATGTCCTAGTTATTCAGTTCAGAAGATACAATACATGGTCATGCCTAAACAATGAAAGCTTTCATGTTACTTTCAAAGCACTCTTGCAGATAATGTTCAGCAATCATCCTTCTCTAAAACAATTACTTCACTTCAAAAGTAGCATCAAACTCATCCACACAGATCAGTAACATTTTAAGCCTCTTTTAGCCCACCTGTTATCCATCAACTAATAAAATTTAAAATATGCTGGTACATCTGAGGAAAAGCATTGACTCTAGAGACATTGTATCCAAGAGACAAAGGACAATTGAATTAGAGAGTTAGATTCTTAGTTATTTGTATGATCAAGATATTGGCATTACATAAGCAAGTCCTTAGAGCACCTTTTCCCTTGCTCCTTACCCTCCTCAGTCATCTATCTAATCAAACCAAAGAAAAAGACAAAGGTGATTCATTGACTAATAGAACACTTCATTAAGAATAATTTAATTTCATTTATCCTTGACTGGCCAACTCTGCGTTCGTTCTGATACTTTGCTATTGGACATTATATTAACTTCCTGCTGTTGCTCTAACAAATTGCCACAAACAGCATTTTGGAACAACATGAAATTATCGTCTTATCATTCTGAAGATCAGAAGTCTAAAGTGAATTTCAGCATGCTTAAATCTACATGTTCTCAGAGCTGCCTTCCTTTCTGGAGGTTCTTGGGTAGAATCTGTTTTCTTGCTTTTTCCTCTTTGCAGTGGATGCCTGCATTCCCTGGCTCATGACCCCATTTTTCTGTCTTCAAAGCTAGCGAGACTTTTAGGATGAGTCTTTTCTGCAGCTGTTTCTGTGGTTCTCTCTCTTCTGTCTTTCTGGTGCCTTTAGACGGACCCGTGATTACTGAGAACCCACCTGAGTAACCCAGCACATGCACTCTCTCAGTTGATTAACAATCTTAATTTCACCTCTAACCTTAATAACCCTTTGTCCTGTAAGGTAGCACAGTTAGCCACAGGTGCTAGGGTTCAGAATGTAGATATTTCTTGGGGTCCCTTCTTCTGCCTACCACTGACACCTTGATTCAAATAGTACTTACTAAAATAAAATAAAAAGCTCATAGGTCTCTGCATTTGCTGTAAAAGGCTAAGGTCTATTTTCTTACAGATTTCTCATAGTCAACCTACTTAGTGTTACTTATCTAATGTTTTCCTCCTTCCTAAGGCAAGGCCTTATGACCCTCATACAGGCATTCCACAAAAGCAAATAATTATATCAGCAGACTTTTTTCCTTCAAAGAGACTGTCTACTTTTCAGTAGCAAAAAAGCTGGCGCTAACTAGATTGCTTGACCAAGACACCTAGGTACTGAGTCCATGGGTTGGCTCCCACTTAATCAACATATCAAATCTTAGCATGCATAATATAGCATGATCCCATTAAAACTTATTTAAAAGAAACCCTGGGAATTCATTTCTTTTACTCCTCACAATCTGTATGTTTTTTTCCTGGAATGCTAGGACATAATGACTATTTTTATTGGCCCTCAGTATAGCCCCTTCAACAATGACACTTTAGAACAAGCTAAAATTTTAGTGGAACTAAAGAAAGCAAAACACATTAAATTATGTAGACTTCCTAGGAATGTAAAAACAAGTAAGACTTACATGAGTTTGGATTTTGCAGTTTCATTATCTGTACCACAAAAGATATGTTAAGGAAACTGAGGGTGCTTTGAAGATGCTCTCATTTTGGTTTCTTAAGCACAAGTCATTTTGGTTTATTTGTCTCATCCTTGTGCTGACCTAATGCCTATGACATTTGACTGAAAATGGAGTAGTCTTTATAGGGTAAAGGCAGAGGATAGAAATCAATATCTGTCTGAAATGTAAATCATCAAAGAGATTCTGTACAAATGATAAGGAAGGAGAAAGTGAAGCACTTAGTTATTTTTAATCATCTGTTTTAAATAAACAGTTATTTGTGTTGCAACTTGAAAACCTGATTTTCAAAATTTTGAGAAGAGATCAGATGACAGCATGACATCTGGGTAAATGCTACTGAGTTTTCAACTATTGAATAATTTTAAATTACTTTAAATCATTTTGCTTAACATAACCATAAAGCATATCTCCAGATTTATTTCAAATTACTCAGCAGATATTACTCCACATGAATTTCTCAGAAAATTCCATCAAGTGGTTTTTTTGAGCCAGATAAAACAAATGTATTACTTTGTAGTGTTCCTCTTTGTCAAAAATAGCATTTATATTAATTACTGTTTTTATGAATTTCAACTCAGAGGCCTCATGAATATAAAGTATAAATACTTTATAGATAAAACTAAAACAACTTAAAAGCACTTAAAGGTGCAGAATGGAGTAGGTCAGTTGACATTAGGAACATTTTCTCAGGATTCCTAAATAATATCTAGAACTCTGCCTTTTTTTTTAATACTTTAGTCTATTTTACAGTACTGTATTGGTTTTGCCATACATCGACATGAATCAGCCACAGGTGTACACGATCTCCCCATGCCGAAGCCCCCTCCCACCTCCCTTCCCACCCCTCCTCCCCTGATCATCCTGTACACCAGCCCCAAGCATCCTGTATCCTGCATTGAACACAGACTGGTGCTTCATTTCTTATATGATAGTATACATGTTTCAGTGTCATTCTCCCAAATCATCCCACCCTCTCCCTCTCCCCCAGATGTCAAAAGTCCGTTCTATACTTTTGTGTCTCCTATATTGTCTCAC
>SJYW01038951.1:756245-792942 GCA_006410735.1 Raphicerus campestris
ATGGGCCAAAGAACTAAATAGGCATTTCTCCAAAGAAGACATACGGATGGCTAACAAATACATGAAAAGATGCTCAACATCACTCATTATCAGAGAAATGCAAATCAAGACCACAATGAGGTACCATTTCACGCCAGTCAGAATGGCTATGATCCAAAAGTCTACAAGCAATAAATGCTGGAGAGGGTGTGGAGAAAAGGGAACCCTCTTATACTGTTGGTGGGAATGCAAACTAGTACAGCCACTATGGAGAACAGTGTGGAGAGTCCTTAAAGAACTGGAAATAAACTGCCTATGACACAGCAATCCCACTGCTGGGCATACACACTGAGGAAACCAGAATTGAAAGAGACGTGTACCCCAATGTTCATCGCACCTGTTTATAATAGGCAGAACATGGAAGCAACCTAGATATCCATCAGCAGATGAATGGATAAGAAAGCTGTGGTAGATATACACAATGCAGTATTACTCAGCCATTAAAAAGAATACATTTGAATCAGTTTTAATGAGGTGGGTGAAACTGGAGCTCATTATACAGAGTGAAGTAACCCAGAAAGAAAACCACCAATACAGTATGCTAGTGCATATATATGGAATTTAGAAAGATGGTAATGATAACCCTCTAGGCGAGACAGCAAAAGAGACACAGATGTATAGAACAGTCTTTTGGACTCTGTGGGAGAGGGAGAGGGTGGTATGATTTGGGAGAATGGCATTGAAACATGTATAATATCATGTAAGAAACGAATCACCAGTCCAGGTTCGATGCAGGATATAGGATGCTTGGGGCTGGTGCACTGGGATAACCCAGAAGGATGGGATGGGGAGAGAGATGGGAGGGGGGTTCAGGACTGGGAACTCATGTACACCCGTGGTGGATTCATGTTGATGTATGGCAAAACCAATACAACATTGTAAAGTAATTAGCCTCCAATTAAAATAAATAAATTTAAATTAAAAAAAAAAGTGCCTTCATAACATCTTGATTAGTATTGGCCAAACAACTGGGCACCATAGTCTATCCAAATTTACAAAAAACCCCATCACATATGTGATAATGTTTTTGAATGTGTTACTTTGCTTCATTTTTGCTGTTGTGGAAGAATTTTTTTCTTCTTCAGAAATATTAATTAAGAGTTTAGTGATAATCTATGATGTTGACAATTTTCTTTGAAACTTCTGAAAAAATGAGTGAAGTTAAGTAGGCTGAGTATTCATATTAGATTCACAAAGCTATGAAAAGGGATTGGTAAATACATGGATGAGATAAGCAATTATTGGGCTCCAAAATCACTGCAAATGGTGACTGCAGCCATGAAATTAAAAGACACTTGCTCCTTAGAAGAAAAGCTATGACAAACCTAGACAGCATATTTAAAAGCAGAAACATTCCTTCACTGACAAAGGTCCATCTAGCCAAAGCCATGATTTTTCCAGTAGTCATGTATGGATGTGAGAGCTGGGCCATACAGAAAGCTGAGTGCTGTGGAATTGATGCTTTTGAACTGTGGTGTTGGAGAAGACTCTTGAGAGCCCCTTGGATTTCAAGGAGATCCAACCAGTCAATTTTAAAGGAAATCAGCCTTGAATATTCATTAGAAGGACTGATGCTGAAGCTGAAGCTCCAATACTTTGGCCACCTGATGTGAAGAGCCAAGTCATTAGAAAAGACCCTGATTCTGGGAAAGATTGAAGCCAGGAGGAGAAGGAGATGACAGAAGAAGAGATGGTTGGATGGCATCACTGACTCAATGGACATGAGTTTGAGCAAGCTCCGAAAGATAGTGAAGGACAGGAAGCCTGGTGTGCTGCAGTCCATCAGGTGGCAAAGAGTCAGACATGGTTGAGTGACTGAACAACAACAGGTATGCTTGATAAAAGGTTTTTTTTATTTTTCTGTTCAATTCAAAGTTTCTATTAGAAGATGCCTACATTTGATATTTGAGGATAGCTTGGGGCATACTTGTTCACTTAGATACACTATTATTAGAAATGTAGCTGGTATATATATTTATCTTAGAACAAATAATTATGTCATTTTAACATTGCAATTTCCGGTTATCCCCTAAGAGGTAAACTTCAAAATGAAGCTCAGTATATGAAATAGTCTCATATGCCTTATTAGAAGTTTGGAAGAATTTTTAGACTTAAAATTTTTTCTGATGCTACATTTTAAGAACTTTCTATTTTAAAATTCTTTATTTCTTCTCTCTTCTGTGAAAAAATATATCAGATTGTTATATTACCCTACGTGCTCATTTGAACTTTANAGTCTCATATGCCTTATTAGAAGTTTGGAAGAATTTTTAGACTTAAAATTTTTTCTGATGCTACATTTTAAGAACTTTCTATTTTAAAATTCTTTATTTCTTCTCTCTTCTGTGAAAAAATATATCAGATTGTTATATTACCCTATGTGCTCATTTGAACTTTAGTTTGAATCTCCAAATTATATTAAAGTTTATTTGAGGTATAAAATGCCACCTGGAAAGAGTTTTTGCTGAACATATTTGGGTGTCCAACATCTTTGGGGAAATCAATAAAACTCAAGACTCTATTAATCCTAAGGAACTAGAAAATTATAATTTATTTGGGATTTTATATGATTTCTAAGTAAATGGTTGATATTTTATTTTTAATAATATTTAACTCATTCATCTAGAAAAGATCAAACTGAGTATTGGAATACTGAGAGTTATTTCTAACTCTTTAAATGAAACAAAACATCCTCGTGTACCTGGTGTATTTTTCCACAAGATGAACATTACTAGGGACTTCCTTTTTAATCATCCTGATCCTGAGAGTCACTCTACCTTTTAGAACTGCAATGGCCAAGTGAAATTAGCTCAGTTGTGTCCAACTCCTTGTGACCCCATGGACTGTCCATGAAATTCTCCAGGCCAGAATACTGGAGTGGGTAGCCTTTCCCTTCTCCAGGGGATCTTTCCAACCCAGGGATTGAACCCAGGTCTCCCGCATTGCAGGTAGCTGACCCACATGGGAAGCAATGGCCAAAAAAGAGAATTAAATTTGAATAAACAAGTGATATGTGTTTGTGTTTGTGTGTATGAGTATATGTGTATATGTTCGAGTATTTTATCTGTGAAAAAAAGGCCACTCTGGTATGTTTTCTTCAGTTTATTAAAATGTAAATTTCCTATGTGATGATATTGGTAAAGCTGTAGTATTCTTTCTATAGTAACTTAGATTCCTGGGAGAGCATATGGATTTTCAAAGCATGTTGATTATTTTCAATGTATTATTTTTTTGAGGAGCTTTATGTTTTCTCTTGTTTTGTAATGCATATATTTCCAAGGAGATAAAAGCCAGATATTATTCACTGATTTTTATTTCAGCTCTGGATATTGCACAAGAACCTAGAAAATGGCTTGATGTGTTTTTGCAGTTCCTCAAAGAATATGAGGCTACATTATGAAACCACATTAAATTGTGTTTTAATTCAATTAAAGGCTTTTACTGAGTTCATACAATTGGAAGATGCTACAAAAGAGGGAAAGGTGAACAAAGTATAGTCAGTATTGTCAAGGACGTCTAGAGGGGAAGACAGATGTACATAAATTCTATAGAGAATGCAATAACAAAGTAATAAATTACTCAATGAGTCCTTAAAAAGCAGATGTAATTTGATATAAAGAATCAGAAAATATTATGGAGAATGGGTTTTTTATAAATGCCTTCATTTTTACACATACACTTCATAGATAGGAAATCAACATTCAGGACTTTTCTAGTGAATAGAACCATAGGTTAAGTTGAATGTGTTTATTNAAGTGTCATTCATATAATTGAATTATAGCACAAGTAAGGAAACATAAAGTAAAAATTCATAAAATAAAATTAAATGTATTGAATTAAATACATTAAATGAAAATATTTATGGAAGAAAATGTGATAATTTTAATATTTAAAAAATAATTATTAATTCATCAATGAAATGAAATATAAGGTCTTAGGAAGTTAGAAAGTTTTAGAAAATTACTTCCTGAATAAAGAATATCTAGTAGCACATAGATTAGATATCATGCTAAATGATTAAAGTATTAAAATAATTCCTATTAAATGTAATATACAATTAAGACTGATGTTACTGATTTACATCATATAGCAGATGCTTGCCAAAGTTAATAAAACATGAAAAATACTGGAAAGTGCAGCACTGTTATCACTTTGCAGACAATATGATTAGCTTCTGGGGCAATCAACTCTAAAATATTTTCAACTATTGAGATAATTCAATAACTTGGTTATATATAAAAATTTTCAAACAAATAGCTTTTTAATATAACAGTGATAAACAGTGAAAAAATATCATTTAATGAAAACTACAGGGTTCTTGGGCTTCCCAGGTGTCTCAGGGGTAAAGAATTCACCTGTGATTTAGAAGATGGAGGAGATGCCACAGGATTGACCCCTGGGTTGGAAAGATCCCCTGGAGGAGAGCACAGAAACTCACTCCAATATTCTTGCCTAGAGAATCCCATGGATAGAGGAAACTGGCTGGCTATACAGTCCATAGGTTCACACAGAGTCGGAAAGGACTGACACAACTGAAGCTACTGAGCCTGCATGCATGCATGGGATTCTTAATAAAAAACCATGCAATGTCTAGAGGTAAATCTGATAAGAAATATACAACATCTGTATTAATACAAGTATGGAGGATTTTATAAGAAATTTAAAAGCTAATTCTAAATTTGATAGAAGGAGAAAGTCCCCAGTAATGTAAAAGTATAGATTTGTAAGAGAAGCATATATTATCCCAACAGATAGCAAACATGTCAAATATATTTCTCAGAAATAGCAATCAAAATGTGTACTTTAGATATAGCTAAAAATATCAGGTCAAAGATAAATAAGGTGTACAGAAACTCATTTCTATTTGTATAGGGTAAATTTAGTTTTTGATAAATTTGACTTTATAATTGAGACTGCTGCTGCTGCTGCTTCAGTCATGTCCAACTTTTTGTGACTCCATGATCTGTAGCCCACCAGGTTCCTCTGTCCATGAATTCTCCAGGCAAGAATGCTGGAGTGGGAAGACATGTCCTTCTCCAGGGAAACTTCCCCACCCAGGGATCAAAACCAGGTCTCCTGTTTTGCAGGCAGATTCTTTACCATCTGAGCCACCAGAGAAGCTGAATGAATGGATTATTCAAGTAACCTAAAGTAATTTGACAGCTATATGAATAGAAAACCTCATGTCATTAACAGATTTCCTACACATTTCTTCAATTCAGTTCAGTCACTCAGTCATGTCCAACTCTTGCAACTGTGGACTGCAGCACACCAGGCTTCCCTGTCCATCACCAACTCCCGGAGTTTATTCAAACTATGTCCATTGAGTTGGTGATGGCATCCGACCATCCCATCTTCCATCATCCCCTTCTCCTCCTGCCTTCAATCTTTTCCAGCATCAGGGTCTTTTCAAATGAGTCAGTTCTTCACATCAGGTGGCCAAAGTATCGGAGTTTCAGCTTCAGCATCAGTCCTTCTAATGAATATTCAGGATTGATTTCCTTTAGGATGGACTGGTTGGATCTCCTTGCAGACATATTTCTTAAATAGTTTTAAATTATTTTAAAATAGCCTTGAAAACATTCAAAGAAAATATAAAAATTTTCTTTCTTTTGCAGTGAGGAAGATATTTTGATTTAGAAGGAAATTGACAAATGTATGCTTATGAGACAAAACAAACAAACCTTCATAAAAACAGGAATGATCAAAAATATTTTAAAAATCCTATCATCAAAATGTATAAGTTAATAAAACATTTGGGTAAAACAACAAAAAATAAACAAAATACTTAAAGAGCTGTTAAGAGCAAATTTTAAAAAGATAACTATATAGGCAAAAAGGCAAAGGACATAAAAGAAGACACAGAAAAATTCTGAGAAACATTTAAATTATGCTCAATCTCACTACCAATGAAAGAAATGCAAATTAAAAGCAACTAGTTATTTTTCACATGAGACAAAGATTAAGAAAATTATACTCTCAGTATCATCAAGAATTCAGGGAAATAAGAATTCTTCATATAGCAGGAAATCAAAAAATGGNCTCAATCTCACTACCAATGAAAGAAATGCAAATTAAAAGCAACTAGTTATTTTTCACATGAGACAAAGATTAAGAAAATTATACTCTCAGTATCATCAAGAATTCAGGGAAATAAGAATTCTTCACATAGCAGGAAATTAAAAAATGGTGAAATGTTTTTAGAAAAGTTTTTGGTTGAACATTCTAATATTCTAAATATTCTAATTTAAGTTTTAATTACTCTGATCAATTAATTCTACTTTTAAAGATGTCTCTCAAGCTAATATGCAAAAATAACCCCAAATACTTTGGATGGTTAGTACTAAATTATTTAATGAAAAAAGTATCAATTTAAATGACTATATATATGATAGTAGGAAAATTCATTTGTATATGGATTTGTCATAGAAGTTTATGTATCAGTAAAAAGGATAGAGTGATCTGTATATATGTCATTAATCTTATGCATGTTAAAAGAAAAAAGATCACAAAGTATTCTATTATTGAAAAAATATAGTTTATGAAAGGATGCACTCGAGTATGGTTGCCTCTTGAGTGAGGACAGGAATTTATTCAAAGGAAAAATCATTTTATTTTTAACATATTTTACATTGTTAGGAAAAATAATGGTGTTTATGCTATAAAAATGAAACAACAAAAAAGTGATATAACTTTGACATTCATTTAAATCATTGCTTGTAAAGACGTGAACTATTCCTATTTTTATTTCCTGTTAGTATACAATCTTGAAAATACCTTTAAAAAGTAGAACAAGATTTTTCCTTTTACCAAAGCAATGTAGAAACAAAATTAACAAAAGAAAATAAAAGAACTTTTGATCAATAAATTCAGTCTCTTTAATGATCTGTGTGGACAAAAAGTAGATGCTTTAAGAGATTATGAGCGAGTAGAGGCTCTGAGTCAGAGAAAAAAATACCCATAAGTAAAATCTTACATAAGAATATCAGTTGTGGTTTTATGTGTTATCTGCTTTGAAGCCAATAATATATATAAGTAGTCAGAAAATATGAATATTAAATTTATAAAATGTTAACTGTTAACTTTATAAATGAATCTGAATGTATTAATTCAGTAGTATCTTGGGGTCTTGTATTTAAGGAGACTATTTAGAACTACATTTAAGTAGATTCTTTAGAAGTACTGTGTAAACTTTACTCATATGAAAATTCTGCTCTGACGAATCAGTCAAGTGAAATGTCAAACTATCTCTAGATGGTCTCAAGAAATCTAGAAACAAGAAAGTAAAAAAATATATATATACACATATATATATATATGTGTGTGTGTGTGCATGTATATATATATATATATATATATATATATGCACACACAAACCAGATTTTAAAGCTAGAGAGACTCAATTGAAAACTCTTGGCCAGTGGTTTTAAACTAGGATTTACAGACCTCTCATGAGGGTCCTTGAACAAAACTGAGCATATTAACCTAAAATTAATGTGCTCAAAATTTCTATTGGAAATTTATACAAATAGACCTCTTAAGATATGTGCAGTTATGTATTTCATTTTGCAGGTATTCATTTTCTAAGATTAGAAAAGGCGATGGCAGCCCACTCCAGTACTCTTGCCTGGAAAATCCCATGGGCAGAGTTGCCTGGTAGGCTGCAGCTCACAAGGTTGCTAAGAGTCGGACAGGACAGTGACTTCACTTTCACTTTTCACTTTCATGCTTTGGAGAAGGAAATGGCAACCCACTCTAGTGTTTTTGCCTGGAGAATTCCAGGGGTAGGGGAGCCTGGTGGGCTGCCATCTATGGGGTTGCACAGAGTTGAACACGACTGAAGCGACTTAGCAGCAGCAGCAGTTTCTAAGATACATCAAACTCATCAGGTAATTAAATCATGGAATTTGAACATTTGAAGATAGTAACAATCAACTGAACATTTACTGTGCCCATTGAGGGGAGAATAGTACCTTTCTCATTTGTAGTAGATCAAATAATTAGATACGGTAATATATTAAAAACAACAATTCCTTTGCTGAAATATCTTAAATTGTCTGAATGATTATCAGTGGTATTTCAGTGATCTAATAAGAAAGTGATAGTGAGGGTCATGGTTAGAGAATTCCATAAAGAACTAGCTGCCAGCCACCAGTCTAGGTGAAAAGTATGAAACGTAATCATACTTATGGGAAAAGAAAAGAGTAAGGCTGCTTTTTATACCAAGTTTCTGTTTGAATGAAAGAAACCAAAAACTTAGCATGCTTATACTTGATTAATAATTCATATTTATAAAGTGCTTTCACACACTTAATCTTGTTTGATCTGAGCAAGATTTTGAGGAAGGCAGGACTTATTGGCCCAGAGTACCAGCAAGGAAACTGGATCAGAAATGTCAAACAACCTGTCCAAATTCACAGTCCTCCTAGGAAATGGTGAAACCAGAATAGCACTCATACGTCCTGACACTTAATCTCTTGTTTCCCAGCTGTTTGTGTTGTGAGGCTTGATGAAGAAAGGCACTGGGAAAAGTTTAAGAACAGTTACAATGAGAGAAAATGCACATTTACTTCTCTCTTCTGTTTGTTCATACATCAAATCTAAGGGCCTACTAGGCATGCATGCTTAGCTGCTCAGTCATGTCCAACTCCTTACAACCCCATGGACTGTAGCCTGCCGCTCTCCTCTGACCATGGGATTCTCCAGGCAAGAATACTGGAGTGTATAGTCGTTTCCTTCTCCAGGGGATTTTCCTGACTTAGGGATTGAACCCACATCTCCTGTCTTTCCTGCACTGCAGGCAGGTTCTTGATATGTGGAGCCATTAGGGAAGCCATAACAGGATGTTAAAATAAAAATCTTTCAGTTTTGGCTTTGTAGAACTCCCAAGAAAACATGCACGAACTACTCCTTCATTGCAAAGCAAGGTGCTAAATAACCATGTGATAATGACAAAACAAGTATCCCAAAAGCTGTTTAAAGTCTCCCAATAACTTGTTCTTATAAATGATTTACATGAAATGATGTCAAAGGGGTCAGGAGGTTTGCTGGATATTGGCTGGCCCTTGAGAAAATTATGTTTAAGAGCTGATGGAGGCTATGCCAGCTTCTCTGTAATCTTGACTATGTCCGAAAACACAACTGCTCCAGGGTGGAGAGGAGTGAATGATGGAGAGAGAGAATGCAGCCACACACTCATCCTTTCACTGCTGGGTTGGTATGGTGGAACAAGGAGCTGAAAGTTTGAAAGAAGTTCAGTGTTTTGAATATTATCCTGTAGTGTGCTTGTGTGTGTGTGAAATACTCAGAGGATTTGCTTTTAAGTCTGAGAGGAACTAGCAAAGTTTTAAAAACCTCTGACAAATAGTGGGTAAAAAAAAAAAACAAAACTTGGAGTGTGTTTGAATAGGTAGATATTTGCTGCAGGTTACTGTGGGAAAATGAAAGTTTCTTTCTGATGATGTCTTATGAACCTTTGAACTCAAAGCAGTAGTTATGATTACTTTACAGGCTCAAAGGCAAAATAGCAGACCTGCCTTC
Source organism: Raphicerus campestris (assembly GCA_006410735.1). Classification (NCBI taxonomy): domain Eukaryota; kingdom Metazoa; phylum Chordata; class Mammalia; order Artiodactyla; family Bovidae; genus Raphicerus; species Raphicerus campestris. Next base: position 765,825 of record SJYW01038951.1, read on the forward strand.
CATCATCCCTAAATCTTTTTTTCCCTTTAGTCTCTCCATCATTAATATTGATCAAATTTCTCAGTTCTAAAAGCATAAGTGTATATCTTTACTCCTTATTTTCAATACCGCATGCTATCAGAAAGCCACATGGTTACCTAAAATTTGAATTCTGACTTCTCACCACCTAAGTCACTGATGCCCTATTCTGAGACCTCCTATCACTGTCCAACAACTGGAATGCCTCCTCCCTGGGATCTTTCATTCACCTAGAGCCCTTTTCTGTATGTACATTCACCAAAATTACCTCTTAAAACACAAACCACATCACAGCACCACTTCACTTAAAGTTCTCCAACTGTTTTTTAAATTTTACTTCAATGAGTCCCTACATTTCCCCACTGCTTACATCCTCCTATGAGATCTTTGTCCCGCTCTCTAACCTTGTTTCTATCCCTCCCCTTCACACCCACCCTTTAGCCACACTGGCCTCCTTCCTGTTCCTTTGACAGACCAAACCCATTATATTCTCAGGGACTTCCCATTTGCTATTTTTCTCTTCATGAGTTTGTTTTACTAAAATATTCTAATTGTTGACTAGAATATTTTTACTAAAATATTCTAATTGTTCACATCTCGGGCTTCCCTGGAGGCTCAGTGGTGAAGAATCTGCCTGCATTGCAGGAGACATGGGTTTGATCCCTAGGTCTGGAAGATCCCCTGGAAAAGGGAACCCACTCCAGTAACCTTGCCTGAGAAATCTCAGGGACAGAGCAGCCTGGAGGGCTATAGTCCATGGGGTTGCAAAAGAATGGGACACGACTAAGCAACTCATAAACACATTCATGTCTGTGTTCAAACCTCATGTGCTTAAACGGAACTGATTTGACCACCCTCTTTTATAGTCATTCTTTATCCACTTGAACAGTGTTCTTTTCACACCTCTTGCCATTGTATTAAGCATATATTTTTTTAAAGTATATGGTTGCATATAATCTCACTTCCATGCTAGAATGTAAGTTCTTTGAAGGCAGGAAATTATACACTGATCAGAGTAAACCTGGCTTACAGTTTAATAATCAAAAATAGTTTTTTGTTTTTAAAGGAATGACCAATGATAAGTAGTGATTTTTGAAGTCATATTGGATCACATTGGAATTTTAACATATCAGTGGAAATCTTAACAGGACATTGGACTATAACTACACAAAGCAATATAAGTTAATTTTCATNCAAAAATAGTTTTTTGTTTTTAAAGGAATGACCAATGATAAGTAGTGATTTTTGAAGTCATATTGGATCACATTGGAATTTTAACATATCAGTGGAAATCTTAACAGGACATTGGACTATAACTACACAAAGTAATATAAGTTAATTTTCATAGAGTTGATGCTTCATAATCTACAAAAATTCCAGATAAGTTATTTTGGCTAATTAATGACAGAAGAAATATTTGTTAACCTTCCAGTTGGCTATGAAATTTACAAATTCTTCAATAAACTTATTCTTTGCCTAAAAAGTAATCCTGTATTTCTAATATGTCATTTAGATTTGTCACACATCTGAAATTATATCTTCATATTCCATGGTGTAAAACAATGAAGTATATTGAGATAAAGAGGCCGACTGTTTCTCTTAAACTTGTGTCCTTGAAAACCAGAAAAAAGTTGGCAATCCTGCCATAAATGTACCGTAAACACTCTGACAATTAAGTTACTCAGGGCTGAGACTATAGTGCAAGCTGACTGATTCAGCAAATACACCACTCTTCCTGGGAAAAGCAGGTGTGACCACAGTAAGAATTGCTGCAAATCTGCTGAAGAAGATATCTTTTTGGTATTGTCTCAGAGTGAGGAGATGGATAAGAAATTCAATAATCTAGATAAAGGATAATGGTTTAGTTACATTTGGAAAATCTTATAGTCCTGCCAGGAAGTGAGTTCCTACTTTAAGATTACACAAAGTTAATACATTATCTGATCAAGGGAGTAATTTCAAATTCTGACATAACAAATTTACTTTGTGAAATATTAACTCTCCATGTGATACAGAAATACACAATATATGTATTAGAGAAACCCACCCCATTATTATGTGGCCAAAACTCAGTGAAGTTGGCTCTAGTAATGTAAGGCAATTTCAGGTCACCATATATCTCTCAAGTGTCTGCTGTTCTAGGCCTTGAGGATACAGGGGTAATAATGCCATGTCCTTGCCCTGGGCGAGTCTTTCAAAAGGGGCCATTTAACTATAGTACAGTGAATATTCCTGGTGGGCTGCCGTCTATGGGGTCTCACAGAGTCGGACGTGACTGAAGTGACTTAGCAGCAGACAGTGAATATTAAAACAAAATATTTGACTCCTCCAAGGAACAATAAGCCTGCAATAGAGGGCTCACAAAAGACATCCTGAAAGAGTGGCTATGGAAAATATGCAACACTGGAGTTGAACTTAACATCCCTGAATACAACATTAGACTTGAGGCATAAATCAACAAAGGACAAGGATATTATAGGATGTGCAGATGTTATGATTAGATGCCTTGTTTTATCAAATGTGTGATGCCAAGAAATTAAAAGCCTCCAAGATACTGATGTATAAAGTTCTAAGGAGAGTTCTGTGGAAGATGTGCCCTTGACTGGTAATCTCAGGTCAGTTCCAAAAGGCCACTACACAGTAGGTGTGATCAGTGGGAGAATCAGAAAACCCTCCACTTTGGAACTTCTGCATGCATCCGCTTATAATGCTATATTCTAGCAACTGTTGCCAAGAACAAAGCTGCATAGAAGAAGAGGGTCTTAATTTAGGGCAAAAGGAGTAGAAAGACCATAAGTCATAGTTGGAAAAGTAGGAGATAACAGGGAGGGGCTAAGATTCAAAGGCATAATGCCTCCTACTATTCTGTTGGTTACTGGCAAGTTGAGTTCCCCACCTGAGAATTATACAGTCAGCACAGACTTTATAAGATAGTATTTCCAGAAAACTCAATATTGGCAAATATAGACAATGCTATATTCTTTAAGAGGAATGAAAAAAAGTCATTGAGAGCGGAGACTGTGAATACTTTGCTCACTATTATATGATCCCAAACTATAATATCTAGCATATTTTAGTTGCTTAAGGATTAGTTGTTGAATGAATGAGTGAATTGAAGACTTTCTAGTTTAAACTAATGTAAAGTTAAAGGCTATATAAAGAGACAGAGGACTCTATGGTAAGAAGCAAACCATGAATAAATTTCTGGAGGTGAGAGACAAAATCAGACTGATGGAACCGTGAGGGCAGTTTGGTTTCAGTGCACTGAGCGCTGGAGGTGAACGTGAACTTGTTAGTCACTCAGTCACGTCTGGCTCTTTGCGATCTGATGGGCTGCAGCCCACCAGGCTCCTCTGTCTGTGGAATTCTCCAGGCAAGAACACTGGAGTGGGAAAACATTCCCTCCTCCAGGGAATCTTCCCAACCTAGGGATTGAATCTGGGTCTCCCTCATTGCAGGAAGATTCTTTAGCGTCTGAGCCACCAGGGAAACCCTGGTGGGAGAAGTTAGTATGTTTGAATAACCCATGTGGAAGGAAGAAGAAAGCTTCACTAAGAAACAGAGAGGGGTTGGGACTGCTGAGTTATAGTGGAGGGCTCCAGGAGATAACAAGTATGGATATGAACTAATCCTCATAGATATGTGACTTTTTCCATAATGCTCATAAGCCTACATATGGAGCAGAGAGATATTATCACTAATGGTTTGAACTTGATCTAATAGTGCTTGCATTTTACAATTCTAAAATGTGATTATCAGAAACATTTAAATGGAAATATAATTTTACAATCATGTGTTTTAGGTTGATCAAATTATAAAATAACGCAGAAAAAGTGAATTACTTCTTTACAGGTGATTTACTATTAAAAATAACTTTTAGGGGCAAGAAGTTTATCATTAAAGATATTAAAAATTTCCTTTCAATTTTATTTTGCTTATTTGTTTTTAATCTATGGCTTTATTCTTTAGAATAAAAAATATATTTCCTTAAAAATTTTGAAATATTTTTATATATGATAGATATATAAAATGTAACCTTTAAAAATGTAACCTTGTTTATAATTATTTGGGTGTGACATTTTTGATCTGAATGATATATTTATTATATACTATAAAAATAGACATAATGATAGGAAGATGTATTTGAGGGTTTTATGTATTTTTTATGCAGTTGTATTTGTACTTTGATAGTTTTTAAAAAGTTGTCCTGTGGCTTACTCATCTCATAAGATTTAATAGTGAATTAATCATTTGTATACCAGGGGAAGATGGTTTGATCAATATCAGAAACAGTCTCTACAAGGAGAATGTTTTGATAAGTACACTTTGAATAAACCTCTTTTATGAACTGAGTCATATTTCTTAAACCGTTAAACCAATAAGCATTAGATTTGGTTTGGAATAAGAGTGATCTCAGAAGTACATTTGACCAGCCTAACCCAAAGCATGTCCATCTATACATCCGTATCTATGCAATAAGCCCATCTAATACATTATTAACACAAACTGCAAATAATAATGGACCAAGGATTAATTTTTTATGTGCAATATGAATCTTTGATCTTGTAAGGCCAAGAAGCAAATGAATTTATCCAAGCCGGAGAACAGTTTGGAGGCAAAACTAATGATAAAAAACCATTCTAATTTCAAATAATTTACTGGTTCAAGTCAAATTATCAAAACGGTTCAGAACAATGACTTTTAAAAATTTATGACAAGTAGGACAATAATCACAGAAATACCATTCCATGAACACTGATTTGCTTCTTGAGTAATTCACTACACTGTACTTTATTGAATCTTTTATCTTTCTAATACAACATCTATTTCTCAAAGTTCTTCAAGGAAGTAATATAGACATTGGAAGGAAGCTCAGAAATTTCAACTAGGTAGTTGTCTGCTATTTTTAAAAGAGTATTTTACAAACACATCTCTCTCTTTATTTATTTTTTAGCAAAGTATTAAGTAGTACATGTGGCATAACCGAAATCACCACTGTGGAACAGTTCTTGAAGCACAGGCAGATATTGCTTTGCATTGTGAACTGAGAACTATCTCCATTGTCTAAACAAGAAAAATACATGCATACACAAAAAACAAAACCCCTAAACACATATACAGAGCTTCTCACATAGCTCAGCAGGAGCGAATCCACCTACATTGTAGGAGACACAGGAGATGCGCGTTCGATTCCTGAGTCAAAAAGATCCCAGGAGAAGGAAATGGCAACCCACTCCAGTGTTCTTGCTTGGGAAATCCCAAGGACAGATAAGCCTAGTGGGCTACAGTCCATGGATCCAAAGAGCTGGACACGACTGAGCAACTGAGCAGAGAAGGAAATGGCAACCCACTCCAGTATTATTGCCTGGAGAGTCCAGTGGACAGAGGAGCCTGGTGGGCTGCTGTCCATGGGGTTGTACGGAGTTAACACGACCGAAGCGACTTGGCATGCATGCACGCATTGGAGAAGAAATTGGCAACCCACTCCAGTATTTTTGCCTGGAGAATTCCAGGGATGGGGAAGCCTGGTGGGCTGCCGTCTATGGGGTCGCACAGAGTCGGACACTGAAGTGACTTAGCAGCAGCAGCAGCACAGCAAGTGAGCACACATCATCGTCATAAACATATATGCATGCTACTTAGGCAAGTTACCATTTAACCTTTTAGAGCCTTGGTTTTCTATTTTTAAAATAAGAAAATATGGAGACTTGTTGTTGTTCAGTCACTCAGTCACATCCGACTTTTTGCGACCTCATGAACTGCAGCACACCAGACTTTCTTGTCCTTCACCATCTCCCAAATTTTGTTCAAACTCATGTCCATTGAATTAGTGATGCCACCCAACCATCTCATCCTCTGTCTTCCCCTTCTCCTTCTGCCTCAGTCCTTCCCAGCATCAGGGTCTTTTCCAATGAGTTGGTTCTTCCCATCAGGTGGCCAAAGTATTGGAGCTTCATCTTCAGAATCAGTCCTTCCATTAATATTCAGGGTTGATTTCCTTTAGGACTGATTGGTTTGATCTTGCAGTTCAAGGGACTCTCAAGAGTCTTCTCCAACACCACAGTTCAAAGACATCAATTCTTTGGTGCTCAGTCTTTTTTATTGTCCAGTCCTCACATCTGTACATGACTACTGGAAAAACCATACCTTTGACTATATGGACCTTTGTAGGCAAAGTAATGTCTCTGTTTTTTAATATGCTGTCTAGGTTTGTTATAGCTTTTCTTCCAAGGAGCAAGCATCTTTTAATTTCATGGCTGCAGTCACCATCTGCAGTGATTTTGGAGCCCCACAAAAAAGTCTGTCACTGTTTTCATTTTCTCCATCTATTTCGCATGAAGTGATGGGACTGATCCCATGATCTTAGTTTTTTGAATGTTGAGTTTTAAGGCAGCTTCTTCACTCTCCGCTTTAAGCTTCAACAGACTCTTTAATTCCTCTTCACTTTCTGCCATAAGGGTGGTGTCATCTGCATATCTGAGGTTATTGATATTTCTCCCACCATCTAGATTCCAGCCTGTGCTTCCTCCAGCTCAGCATTTCACATGATGTATTCTGCATATAAGTTAAATAAGCACAGTGACAATATACAGCCTTGATGTTCTCCTTTCCCAATTTTGAACCAGTCCATTGTTCTATGGCCAGTTCTAACTGTTGCTTCCTGACCTGCATACAAGTTTCGCAGGAGGCAGGTAAAGTGGTCTGGTATTCTCATCTCTTTAAGAATTTTCCACAGTTTATTGTGCTCTACACAGTCAAAAGCTTTAGCGATAGTCAGTGAAGCAGAAGTAGATTATTTTCTGGAATTCTCTAGCTTTTTCTTTGATTCAGTGGATGTTGGCAATTGAATCTCTTGTTCCTCTGCCTTTTCTAAATCCAGCTTGTACATGTAGAAGTTCTTGGTTCACAGACTAATTATTATTAGCTCATTTTTTTAAATACATGCCATGTACTTTGTACCATTTTCAATAAAAATTTGCTATCCTTTTTCAGTTTTACTGCAAATTTTCCTCCTATTTATGTTCTGATGATTCAGAAGATGAATTATGATAAAACCTGATGATGACTGTTATATTAACTAAAATGTGATATGTATCTTTGTTCTAACGGATGTTTCTATGATTATTTATGAGAATATTTTACACACTTATTTTTGTGTGTTTATATATGTTTGTATTTTAAATTAATTTTTTCTTTCCATGCACTTATTTTTCAATACTAAATTTATATGATTTACAGTGCATATCTCTGTGTTAATGATATTGAAAAGTTGCCTGCTTTTTAATTAGCTTCCCATTCTCTTTGCTTTTATACATAGTCAAAAATTTTTGAGTGAAAACATAAGCATATTTTTTTGCCACCAAATACACTTCTGTCTGTCTTTACTGTCACTTGGACAGGCACTCTTTAACTTAAAGGTCCCCAACCTCCAGGATATAATGCAGTTGAATAATCCCAAAACTATCCAACCACTAGTCTGTAGAAAAATTGTCTTCCACAAAACCAGCCCCTGATGCCACAAAGGTTGGAGACCACTGCTATAATCTATCCCAAGATACTTAAAGTCTTCTATACTTCCTTCTAGTGAGTTTATTATTTCTTTTTAAATATTTAATATTTAAATCTTTATCTTCCTAAAAGTTTTTTAGTATATGTGCCATATAATTATGATGAATCATACTTGGTATANGTTGGAGACCACTGCTATAATCTATCCCAAGATACTTAAAGTCTTCTATACTTCCTTCTAGTGAGTTTATTATTTCTTTTTAAATATTTAATATTTAAATCTTTATCTTCCTAAAAGTTTTTTAGTATATGTGCCATATAATTATGATGAATCATACTTGGTATAAATATGATTTAACTTTGTTTTAAAAATTGTCAATCATTGTTTTAATACCATATGAAAATCATATTTTCCCATGAATTTGAAAAAAACACATTTTCTTATAATAAAATATTTAAATTGTATCTGATTTTGTACTTTAGAAATTTTTTCTTTCTCTGTATCTCTGCCTATGCTGGGTATATTTTATTTGCATTCTGATAACTGTTAGAATATGCCATTTTCTAATTTCTCTTTTCAAAATTTATTTGATGCTTTTTGTATATTTCAACTAAATCTTAAAGTTATTCTACTATATTTCAGTAAAACTATGATTATTTTAACTAGTTTTGCAAATATTCATAGATTTACCTGAGATAAATTAATATTTTTATAAGGTTGTGCCTTCTCAGACAAAAGAATTGATCATACTTCTTTATACATGTAGTCCATAAATAGGATATTGGTTCTTAATTATTAACTAAACTTTGGAACAATTTTCTTTAAAAATACATTTTTGGCTCATGTATACTAATATGTTTATTATATGCTTAATATTTGATTTAGTATATTTTGTTCCCAAACAGAAACTTGCTGTAAAGCTAAAGGTTATATTATTTTTTTGAAGAATATAATTGTTTTCATACCTTTAATAAAACTAAAATTTTAATAAACTAAATCATCGAATATTTAAAAGTTATTAAGAAAAGAGTGAATCAATTCACAAACACTGTTTAAAATGTTGCTCATGAATTTCTTTCCAATATTAAAAATTTAAATCCTTATTCTAGGAAACAGTAGGCTAAGAGACATAAATATGTGTTGTATAAGATGTTATTCTCCAGACTACTTTCTGATCATTGATTCAAGAAGGATTCTGGGTCTTGCTTTTTTAGTCTTATTAAGGTCAGTGATCTCATTGTCAAATACACTCGTTTTAACAAAAACTTCCTACTATTTGCTATATAAGATTGTCTAAATAAAAAGTCATGATACAAATAATTCACCAATAACTTTACCATAGAACATTTAAACATAATCTTTTATTCGCTGATTCCCATCCTTATTATACAGAAACATAAAATGGGTGTGGCTTGTCCTATTTGTAAGATTTGTAACTTCTGAACTACCTATGCTTTTTCTGATTATGAGGATGATTGATAAATTTGTATTTCGAAAAGCAATGTTATTACACCCAAGAAACTATCTGCTTTTCAGGGATTGCTTTGAAATGCTTGGTTATTTCATGTTTTAGCCATAGTTTTATTTTTTCAATGAAGTTCATCCTTAGAATTAAGGAAAGAAAAAGATGTTCAATACTAAAATTTGGGGATCCATATAATCTTGTATATATCTGCTATCTTGTGTATATATTGTATAGAATCTGCTATAGTCGTCCTTGGAGATGAATTCACAAATAGATATAACCAACTTAATCTGAAGTGTTTTAACCAATTCCATGTTTCCTGACTTAAATATCTTTTTCCAAGTTTATATGAAGCTATTTGGTGGCTACAGATTTTAAATTCACAAACCACAAAGTTCCACTCTGGCTACACATATTATCACTTCATAAAACTCATTCCGCTCCATCCTTCCAGTAAAGATATGACAAGGCTGTTTTATCAGTAGGTAATAAGACAGATAATTTAACTGTACAAGCTCTAATTGGTCTAATTCACTAACTGACCTCTCACCACTTGATTCACTAGTACAATTGAGCTCTGATAAAGCCTTTAATTGTAAATTGCACACAGCTGTGAGCTGCTTCTCACGCTGGCACAAAAACACTATCATCGACTGTTTCATCTCGGCGACCTGCTAATTTGGAGCATATGTAACTGTTTTTAATGCTGAAGGCTTGACATACCACAAACAGCAGATGTTGCAGCTGCCCCTGAGACGCTTTATTTAATTCAATTACGTCTTTTGGAGATATGTAAAAAAGCCAGGCGAGATGAGAGAGGGCAGGAGAATGTTAAAAATGGAGCCCCTGGTTGAGGCCCAGGTGGCTCGATAGGCAAATGATTGGGTGAATGTCTAAATGATCTTTTTAATTGAGTAGACTGACGGCTAATCAGGGTCATGAAGTGTTATCACACTGATGAGCTGAGTGGAGCCCTGGGCTGCTCTGCAATTAATGCCGCTTTTGTGAAAGGAGGAAAAAGAAAGATAATATATACCATCTGGCAATTGTTTATGATCAAAGCAGCAGTTTGCTGCAAATTCAAGTTAAATGCTATTCATAACATTATTTTTGCTGCTGCTGAGGGCAAAGACATGAAGCCCAGGTCTTTGTCTGACTTCTCATTCTCCTTCTCAACCAAAACATTCATTTTCTTCCACGTGTGTTATTATTAATTACTTGGCTGCCTGCTAACCTATGGCCTGAATGGTTCCCTGTTTGATATGCCAATAAAAAGCCCAGCATATACTCCTTGGAATCTACTTCAACTTTCATGCCAGTGTATCTGATTACAATAAAACAAAGCGAGGGCTAAAGTCACAGCCAAACCCAGAGAAAACAAACCAGTTTTGCTTGTCTCTTTGGCATCTCTGGGATTAAAAGGAAGGTGGGTGGAGTTCTTGATAGCAGTGGCAAAATGTCTGAGTGATTTTTTTTCCCCTGCCTCAGGAGATCAGCATTTGCAAACTTTAAAGCAGATAGACATTATTCCAGAAATCCCTAATATTTTCATTGTTTGTCACTTAAGGTCATCAAAATTAATATAAAAGTATAAACTGAAAATAAAATGTTAAGGTAATTGTTAACATGAGGGCCGTTTACAGGTTTCTCAGACACAATCACACAAAATAGTCTTGCTTTTCATCCTGAGTCACTGGCAAGACTATAAAAGGGAAATAAGCAAAAATGGAGACTTCCAGTGAAAGCTTTGAAAAGTTCGACTATGATTTAGGAAAGGAAGAAAAATATAATTTCTTTTAAGTGCATAAAAATAAAGTGTCACTCTCACTTTAAATTATTGAAGCATTCAGGGACATACATATTCAGGAGTATGTAGTGTGAAAATAAAACACAGCCGAAAATCAAGGAATTAGTTTCAGAGTAGTAAAGTGAATTTAGAATGCAAAGCCATAAATACGGTTTATGCAGCCAGATTCCATCCCTTTGAATTTTTTGGTCACTTGAGATGCAGTTGAGATGAATGCTGACCTTAACTCTTATCTACTAGTAGTACCGNGTGAAAATAAAACACAGCCGAAAATCAAGGAATTAGTTTCAGAGTAGTAAAGTGAACTTAGAATGCAAAGCCATAAATACGGTTTATGCAGCCAGATTCCATCCCTTTGAATTTTTTGGTCACTTTAGATGCAGTTGAGATGAATGCTGACTTTAACTCTTATCTACTAGTAGTACGGGATCCAGAATCTACTTTCGGAAATACAAAGGTATCACTTAGTATAATGTATCAGGCATTTTTGGAAACTTACTACATTCTGGGCCCTGTGCTAGATGCTGGGAATACAATGATCATAAAGACATAGAAACTCCCCTTAATGACATTAGTCTGCTTAAAGAGATGGATACATAAGGAGAATTTACCAGGGAGTGTTGAAGGGAAATGCTGTAACTTACAGGTGGGAAACCCAACCCAGCCATTGGGGAGGCACAGGTGGCTGTTATAAGGTCCTTCTGGGACAAGTCTTTTGTTATTGTTTAGTCACTAAGTTGTGTCCAACTCTTTTGCAACCCCAAGGACTGGAGCCTACCAGGCTCCTCTGTCCATGGGATTTCCCAGGCAAGAATACTGGAGTGGGTTGCCATGCCTTTCTCCAGGGATCTTCTCACCCTAAGGATCAAACTTGCATCTCTAGGTTTGGCAAGCATATTCTTTACCTCTGAACTACCTGGGAAGGNCATGGGATTTCCCAGGCAAGAATACTGGAGTGGGTTGCCATGCCTTTCTCCAGGGATCTTCTCGCTCTAAGGATCAAACTAGCATCTCTAGGTTTGGCAAGCATATTCTTTACCTCTGAGCTACCTGGAAAAGCTTAATAAATATTTTTGCTGAATAAATGTGAATACATTATATAGGTGTAATAATCATGTGACTTATCTGAGGAGTATTTCTACCCACAGTCCTCATCTAGGTATGTAGAAACACATACCCCAGAAAGATGACAAATAGATTAATGAACATAATTACTCTACAAGCAGAATTATTATAGATATGCAGTGAGTTAGTTGTCTTGTCTGAGTCAGTGTTGTTACCTTAAGTGTAGATCATCGCCTTATTGAAAGCAAGGATGATATTTCCATTTCTTCAGTTGCTTCTGAAAGAATTTCCAAAATATCAAGGTTGCAGACCAATGTCAGGGAACTTAGTTGATGAAGGAGCAGAACACTGTTTAGCCAAGTAAAGGTTTTTCTCAAGGAAGTGTTTTTATTTGATAATAAAATGGAAAGTGAAAGGAAAAGGTACGAATAAAAAGACAAATCAGATCTACCATTGTAAGAGCATTGTAATAGAGCATTTTTAGAAGACTTTCTCGGAGAAGGCAATGGCACCCCACTCCAGTACTCTTGCCTGGCAAATCCCATGGATGGAGGAGCCTGTTAGGCTGCAGTCCATGGGGTCGCTAAGAGTCGGGCATGACTGAAGCAACTTAGCAGCAGCAGCAGAAGACTTTCTATCCAGCTAAAATTTAACAGTCACAACAAAACACACATATATGCACACTCACACTAAAAAGTCACTTTAGTTTGAAGGAAGCATTTAAGCTACCATTTTGTATGTAGAGATGAAGGAAAACTAAATTTGACTTTCATGGAAAAGCATGCTGAACAGGTCCTGATTATTAATAATAGAGTCATCTTATAGACCTCAAACACTCCTTATATAACAGGATGGCAAAGGAAAAAGTTCTAGAATAAAAGGTGTTGAGGTTAGAAGTCAACTTTCAGTGTCTGAACTTTAAAAAGACTAGTTTATTTTAAACATTCTGAGAAAATGTAATTCTAATAAAAAATAATAGGTCCTTATCATTTGCCAAGGATTGTGCTAAGTGCATTTTACATATATTATCTAATTTGATCTTTACAATAGCCTGTCAGTTGAATGTTATTATTTCTATAATTCTAATGCAGAAACAGGAACACAGGAAGGTCCTATAACTCAGTCAAATTTATAGTTAGCAAGGGAAGAATACAAGATTTAAGCCAACTGCTGACTAAAAATCCCATGCTCTTCAGTGATAATCTTTACCTCTCATCCTGGGAAAAGTTTAGGGACAAGAGAATTATTCTTGAAATAAGAGTTATTTTTGTTCACTTTATACTGGTCTAAATGAATAGTCTGTAAATTCTTTTAATAGTTTACTTTATAATGGGGCTTCCCAGGTGGTGCTAGTGGTAAAGAACCCATTTACCAATGCAGGAGACATGAGAGATGAGGGTTTATTATATTCTTTTATTACAACTTTTGGCAATAATTATAGGCTAACTGTAAAATGCTAATTTATCTAATAGTACTTAATAGAATACTATTTAATAGAAATAGTATTTCTCAGGCAATAAAACTTCCAATACAAGGTAACTCAAAGACTGTCTGATCAAAGAATCTGCCCTCCCCCACCTTACCACATTTAGAAAATGCTTTTTAAAAAGTCTTCTGATAAGGAGTTGGAATAATTATTCTTTCACTGATAAAACCCAATGAATTTTATTCTACATTTCTTCATACCATCACATATTTATTAAATATTTATTATGTAGTAGATGTGGTAAATAAATGAATTTTTTTTGCTATTTTCAAGGAGTATCTAGTATAGTTTAGGAGACAGATGCCTGAAGTAATCACAGTGATTACAAAATTTATCAGGTTTTCTTGCCTAAATTAATTTGATCCCTGGGTAGGGAAGATCCCGTGAAGAAGCATCTCCTTCACATATTCCAGTATTCCAGCCTGGAGGATCCCTTGGACAGAGGAGCTTGGTGGACCACAGACCACAGGGTCGTAGAGAGTGGGACATGATTGAAGTGACTGAGCACGCATACAAATTCATTTGAAAATCTAATGGGAGACAGGATTCCCCTACGAGCTGATTTTGCTCTTCAAGCAAAGTTCCTGAGCCCTGCTGGAGGAAATGTCAGAATTGGGCTCAAAGCAAGCAGCTAGCAGTGAAGCACACTTGCAGAAAGAGTAGAGCTGGAGAAGACTCCAGAACAGCATCCAAAAGCAAACACGAGGCCAGTCCAAGGGAGCCTGTATGGGAAAAGCAGATGAAAATAGATTTCATAAATCGCAGTGTCAGTCAACCAGGTGACAGAAAGAAGGAGGAAAGGAAAGAGAATTTACCCAACATTTTAATGTTATAGTTCACTGCAGAGCATTGACAGGGGAGCACAATATTGAATGTCTCAATGAAACATCACAATAACAATGGAGACTCTATGAGAAAATCATCTCAATTGAGACCTAATGACAGAAGACTCTTCTCACCTTTATATTACATTTTTGGCATTACTAATCCTAACCTACAGTACTGACTGTCAATAGGCACATTATGTTCAAACACAACAGGGTTTCTTTCTCTCTCTTCTCTTGTTAACCTTTACACAAATTTGAGGTGACTCTGAAAGACTTACATTTTGTTCACAAAAAGTACTGTGGGAATTAACCAAGATTCAACTCTGGTGGAATGGTATTAACATATCAGGACGCAGGTAATTATTTTTAGGCTATGCAATATACAGAGCCCTTTGACATTGGGAAAGAAGATGAAAAAAGGTCTTACTCATGTGGAGTAAAGTTCAAAAGGGAGGTGGATTTGGGGTTTGCTTTTGAAGACTGGTAGCACAGTGGGGAAGACCTAAGGGTTTCAAAGTATTGAGTTGGTCAAAAAGTGCATTCAGGTTTTTCCATAATATCTTATGGCAAATCTGAATGAACAGTTTGGCCAACCCAATATTCTTGCCTACCTTCACACTAGTTCTGTTACACCCATGCTGAGTAACTTTGAACTAGACATCGTATCACCTTTGTCTCAATTTCCTGGTTAATAAAGTAGAAAAGATAAAATACCAACCTCACAAAGTTGTCTCAAGGATTAAAGATACTGAGGTATTAAGACTTAGGACAGAGCCTGGCAAATGTTAAAATTCAAAAATTAGTGCTTATTTTTGTCTTTCTATGGAACAACATGAAAAAAAAAGAGGCTGGTGGAGGTGGCACAAATCATACATGCAAAATTGTTAGTGCAGAATGAGATTATGATCTATAAAATTCAGAAAGACCAGAAA
Source organism: Raphicerus campestris (assembly GCA_006410735.1). Classification (NCBI taxonomy): domain Eukaryota; kingdom Metazoa; phylum Chordata; class Mammalia; order Artiodactyla; family Bovidae; genus Raphicerus; species Raphicerus campestris. Next base: position 780,935 of record SJYW01038951.1, read on the forward strand.
AACTAGTAGAGGGACTTTACTGAGATAGATTAAAAGAGTAAGCCGATTGAGACTTTATCCTAGAGAAATCTTAAAGACATAAAGGTATCATAAAAGTAAGTACCAGGGACTCCTTGTCTCATAGCAACATGGGGAGAAACAGAGCTCATTGACTCATACAACATGTACTGAGTGAAGATTATGTATGAAGTACTTGGAGTTCAGTAGAAACTAGTTGAGCAGATTGGAAAATTGAGAGTTTAGAGATCTCATGGCTACAGGAACATTTGGCTATATGATAGTGATTTAAAGTCTTTCAAAAATCTAAGTGTGTCTTTTCCAAAGAACCAGGTATCCAAGAAAGAACCTTCAGTTCAGTTCAGTCGCTCAGTCGTGTCCGACTCTTTGCGACCCCGTGAATCACAGCACACCAGGCCTCCCTGTCCATCACCATCTCCCAGAGTTCACTCAGACTCTGGTCCATTGAGTCAGTGATGCCATCCAGCCATCTCATCTCTGTCATCCCCTTCTCCTCCTGCCCCCAATCCCTCCCAGCATCAGTCTTTTCCAATGAGTCAGCTCTTCGCATGAGGTGGCCAAAGTACTGGAGTTTGAACTTTAGCATCATTCCTGAAACATGTATACTATCATATAAGAAACGAAGCACCAGTCTATGTTCAATACAGGATACAGGATGCTTGCGGCTGGTGTATGGGATGATCCAGGGAGATGGTGTGGAGTGGGAGGTGGGAGGGGGCTTCGGCATTGGGAGATCGTGTACACCTGTGGCTGATTCATGTCAATGTATGGCAAAACCAATACAGTATTGTAAAGTAGAATAAAGTATTAAAAAAAAAAAAAAAGAAATCTCAGGGCTGATCTCCTTCAGAATGGACTGGTTGGATCTCCTTGCAGTCCAAGGGACTCTCAAGAGTCTTCACCAACACCATAGTTCAAAAGCATCAATTCTTTGGTGCTCAGCCTTCTTCACAGTCCAACTCTCACACCCATACATGACCACTGGGAAAACCATAGCCAGGACTAGACAGACCTTAGTTGGCAAAGTAATGTCTCTGCTTTTGAATATGCTGTCTAGGTTGTTCATAACTTTCCTTCCAAGGAGTAAGCATCTTTTAATTTCATGGCTGCAGTCACCATCTGCAGTGATTTTGGAGCCCCCAAAAATAAAGTCTGACACTGTTTCCACTGCTTCCCCATCTATTTCCCATGAAGTGATGGGACCAGATCGAGCAAATGAGATTACAGTAACTGAGTATATGTTGTAGGATGTTAATAATTACCAATAACAAGCCAGAGTGTATCAAGGTGGTAAGATTAACAATAAAGGAGAAAAGAATAAGGATTAAACTTGGGTACATGGGTTGGTAGATCCCAAGAGCAAGAGAAGCCAAAAGAGTATTATTCAGAAAGATACTAAAAAATAGAGGTACACACTGTCAAAGCAACAAGGGAATAAAGCATTAAAGATGGAAGGGAAAATTAACAGTCTTATGTCTACATGTGAAAGGGAAGATTAAATGCAACCAACAAATAAAAGAGAATGGGAACTGAAAGATTCCTTGCATTTGGAAAAAATGAAGGAAATGTTAAGTTCCCAAGGAACAGTTTCCATAAACACAGAAATCCATGAGATCTGCTACCATAGAGCAATAATGTTGATTTGTGGTAGTGTTTGAAAATTATTTCTCTCCGAAACTCCCTCTTCCTCACACAGCTCAAGACCTAGACCTAGGTGTCCTCCTTTCTTATTTTACCCGTCCTCTCAACTCACTTCCCAACTTGTGGCCACAAAGCTAGAATATAAGGTCTTAAAAAACTAGGCTGTTTTTTTTTTTTTTTNAGAGTATTCATAGAGTAGCACATTAAGACAGGAGGCTAGAGATCTAAAAATAATGAGCAATCAGTACAAAACCGTATTTAGATTCCCAGGTGTAACACTGCAATATCGTCTGAATCCAATTCCTGAAGGAATAGGACACATTTACAGCAATTAAACAACACTCCCTTTTTATCTCATGAAATGCTGAAAATCTGTTTTTGCAATCAGCAGCAATTATTGGTCCATTATCCCATTTTTCCTCTGAGGATTGTACATGATCTTGGACCTTCTTAAACACATGAGCTTCCAAAACTTCAGCCTTAAGGGATTAGCCATCATCATGTAAAGAGAGCTTAGTAATGGCCCATCATGAAATAAAGGCAGCACAACTTCATGACAGGTTGCTTGAATATTCAAGTAAATATATAAAATTGATAAAACCATCCTGAAAATGCATATCATAAAATATAACCAAATATATACTGCTTAGGTCAGCATAAATGATATTCTCTAGAGCTGGAGCAGAAATCATAAATTATAAAAACCAAGGAGCTGCCTAATTATATTTGCTTTCAGGGACATCACCGGGGATCAAAATAGCAACAGACAAAATAAATTTATCAATCTAATACACAGGGAGATAAGACATAGTAGGAAATGATTAATGACAACAGTTTACATTTTCACTTGGAGGATTTCAAACTACTCTGTAAACAATAAAATTACACCCTAAAAAACAAAAAGCTATCAAGCAAGTGCCTTTCATATGCAAAACACTAGCCTCAGAGTTATAAGCAGAATTCTATCTGCTAAGAAATTTAGTGAGGCGGCCTGACAGGTAATGACTTCAAGGTGAAATGTGATTAACATCCTGTAAGTGGGGCAAACCATACTGGACAGTTATAGCCACTTAAATCACTCTTGGCTGGAGTAGCCGGGGAACATTTAATTTAAAAAAAGTAACATTTCATCTGACTTTTGTCCTTTCTGGGAGAATCTTAAAGATACCTGGACAAGTTAGATTTATGCCAATGCATTTCTGATCCAAGACAAGGTGGAAAAGAATCCTCAAGACCAGTACACCTCTCTGTCTCTCTGTTCCTGGCTATTTTGAAAAAGTATGAAGACATTTATCCTAGGAAGGATGTGTAGCTACTGTTCTTAAGTCAACAGGTGTATGGTGGTAAATAACAGCATCCTTTGGTTGACAATGGCTAAAAGATTGCTTTGTTCTCCCCTGTGCTGTACTATTTGATCCTCCTTGAGACAAAGGTAAGAATGACTTTTTCTTCTGTTGAAGTATAGTTGATTTACAAAGTTGTGCTAATTTCTGCTGTACAGTAAAGTGACTCAGTTATGCATATAACTGCCTAGCCATTTCCACATTTCCTGGAATGTGATCCCACTGGTTAAAAATTCCCAAGATGGAAAAACAATCCGAGATATCATAGCTATGCATTTTGTTTTTACCCAAGCGCTTCCTTTCCAGATATTGATCCAGCTGACTCTCATCTCTCTCTCGAGCTAGTGGTGTTCAAAATCATTACTGGGTGTGGTAAATGACAGTTCCCAGCATATGAGAAAATACAAGCTTTGTTAGGAAAGCTAAAATTTCTCTTATCTTCATGGCAATATCAAACTTACCCATTTGCTGAGTAATATTCTGGTTAACTAACATTTAATTAAAGAACCCTTTGGAACATTTCTTTCTTACTAAGTTGAAAAAAAATGATGGAACCAATCTTGCATATTCTGTTTATGTCAAAGTAAAACATAGATCTCACCAGAAAGTCTCTAAAGTGATAACTTAAAGCTCTTCCTTATGATGCGTTCCACAGTAAGCAAGTGTTTATTCTTGAAATCAGATCAAGTAGAAACATATGTCTTATCCCACTTTTTTCTCTTTCTGTCACTGCAGAGTTAAAGCTATTTTTTACAATTTTAATTACTAATGTTTATCACAGCTAGGGCAAAATATTTAAATCACATGTTTATATTATTGTGCCAATTAATTTTTAGTTTTTATCCACAGCGTTGTTTTTTTCTGTGCCTATTTTGACACTTAAGAAGGAGATAAATGAAAGGGTAGGGGGGAAATGGTGATAAATTCAATGATACTCAAGATTCTGCTATCTAACTAGATTAAGATGCTCCCTGTAGCAATGAGGAGTTTGGGATTAACAGATGCAAACTAGTATAAATAGGATGGATAATCAACAAAGTCCTACTGTAGAGCACAGGGAACTCTTTGATATCCTGTGATGAAACCTAACAGAAATGAAAATGAAAAAGAATAGATTCATGTATGTGAGTCACTTGCTGTACAGAAGAAATTAAACACAACATTGTATATCATCCATACTTCAATAATTCTTATAAAAAGATGCTCATTGTAACTGATACCAAAATCTTTCCTGAAATTATTCCTCATCTTTAGCATGGTGTTTTCCCTTATTCCATGGAGAAAATGCTTTAATTCATGCAAGATTCACCTCACATCCAAACTGTTCAAAATGTTCAGTATAGAAGTTAACCACTGTGATACTGGAGCATCTAATTTTGCCCTGACCATAGCTTACATTTTGCCACTATCACTGCATGTTTTTCGATTTATACATATAAGTGTATTGATTCAATTATTCAATGTTGTTATTTAATAAATGCTGTCCATTATCCTCAATTCTGTAAAGAAGGAAAGAATGAGTCAGACTTGGATATGTAACTTCAAATTTTTCTGTCAGTGAAACTTTGGACATGTGCCTAGATAAATTTGATGTGGAGCTGAAAATGTGAAATAACATGAGAAGCCAAGATTAAGAGTTACAGGAGCTCATAAATAGGAAAAAGGAGTAAGAGAAGATGATGATGAAGAGTGTAGAGTACCACATGGAACACCATTTGGGCTTCACTCTGTAAAATAAAAGGAATAAGTGAAGTTTTTCAATAGCAGGGTACAATGGCCAGGTATAGCCTTAAGGAAAATTAGCCTGACAGCAATGATTATGTTGGATCTGGCTGAGCATGGCTAGAACGTGAGAAAGCACTGCACTATGTGAAATTTAATGAGAACCTAAATTGGATAAGTGTCGGTGAAAGAAAAGAGAAAGAAATAGACGCAAGATCAATGCTAAAGGTAGATTTAGCTGCATCCAGATGCTGATGACGAGATATTGGAGACATTGGAGGTAGGGGGTGGGACTCAGTGTTCAGGGAACTAAACACTAAAAGGTTTAAGAGAAAAAGAATTAGACGAGAAAGAATCAGTCACAAAAGAAAGGAAACGTAGTCCAGACAAGGCGAGAATTTAAGACTGGACATCCAAGAAGGCATGTCAGTAAGAGTGCACCCAATTTCAGGACACATGCACACAGTTTCATTAAAAATACACTCAGGAATTCAAAATTCACATAACAATTCATGAAATTATGAACCTTCTAGGGGAATATACAAGAAGAAAGACAAACGTGACCCTTCTCTTTGAGGGTAATTCTTACAAAGAATTTTATAGTGGATTACTCTGGGCTGAACTCTGACATGGCAGAGACATATAGTATTGACGTTTGAGAGATTTTTTTTTTATAGGCAGACTTTCAAAATATGTTGATGACATATAATCATTCCAAGATCTGTGCCAAGGATTTTACGTATGCTTTTATAAGGCAACTGAAAATAGGAGTGGATTATGTGCGCCAGAAGTTTCTGCTCCCGTCTTGGCTTGTTTCTTTCTTTTGGTTTATTTATTTATATTTTGGCAGCGCTGGGTCTTCATTTCTGCATAACCTTTTCTCTAGTTGCGGCAAGCAGGCACTAACCTCTCTTTGCGGTACACGGGCTTCTGACGGCTGCGACTTTCCTTGTTGCAGAGCACAGGTTCTAGGGCACAAGGGCTTCAGTAGTTGCGATGAGAGGGCTCAGTGGTTGCAGGTCCTGGGCTCTAGAGTACAGATGCAGTAGTTATGGCTCATGAGACTAGTTGCCTTGGTGCATGTTGGGTCTTCCCAGACCAGGGATCGAACCCATATCTCCTGCATAGGCAGGCGGGTTCTTAGCCAGTGAGCCACCAGGGAAGCCCTGCTTGTTTTTTTGCAACAAAATTTCTTCCTTTGTAGCATAACATTTTGTTGATAATATTACTCTTAATGGTGACGGAGAGGCTCAATATACAAATGGACACTAGTCAGATCACATACAATAATGTAAGTCTGAGTCACAGTCTCTGCAGCAATTAGCTCAGGAAGCCACACACCAATCTCTTCCAGCTTTAGACCCAGAAAGATCAGGACTTGGTCAGTGACTGCCAGCTCTCCTCATTTTTGCTTCTGCTGAAAAGTCAGGACTGACTAGAGAAAGCCAAATAAGTTCCTCTAACTGATTTATATGAGATGCTCCACTTCTAGTTACCTGCCTCTAGCTTCCCTGTGCCAACAGCCTCTGTGCCAACAGTTAGAACACGTCTGAAGTTTTCTCATCTTACACTATAAACCTTTCCCACTCCACTGCTTGACTTTGCGAATCTGCCAAATACAAGTGATGGTGGTTGACTCCTTTCACTTCAACAAGCTCTGAATAAATAGCTTTTGTTTTTCTCATTTCAGTGGGGCTTCATTTACCTTTGGGGCTTCCCTGGTGGCTCAGAGGTTAAAGCATCTGCCTGCAATGTGGGAGACCTGGGTTCGATCCCTGGGTCAGGAAGATCCCCTGGAGAAGGAAATGGCCACCCACTCCAGTATATTCTTGCCTGGAGAATCCCATGGACGGAGGAGCCTGGAGAGCTACAGTCCAGGGGGTCGCAAAGAGCTGGACACGACTGAGCGACTTCATGTCACTTCACTTCACTTCATTTACTTTCCGTTTTCTTCTAGAAGCCATCTGCATAGCTCATTCTCGGACTGCAGCCTTTGACCAGCGGCAGGACCCGTGGAATCCCCTTGTGCTTTGCTGCTCATTGATTGTCAAACCTTCATCAACATGGGACAATGGAAACAGTGGTAGACTTTATTTTCTTGGACTCCAAAATCACTGCAGATGGTGACTGCAGCCATGAAATTAAAAGACGCTTGCTCCTTGGAAGAAAAGCTATAACAAACCTAGCTGCTGCTGCTAATTCGCTTCAGTCGTGTCCGACTCTGTATGACCCCATAGACGGCAGCCCACCAGGCTCCCCTGACCGTGGGATTCTCCAGGCAAGGACACTGGAGTGGGTTGCCATTGCCTTCTCCAATGACAAACCTAGACAGCACGTTAAAAAGCAGAGACATTACTTTACCAACAAAGGTCCATCTAGTCAAAGCTATGGTCTTTCCAGTAGTCATATATGGATATGAAACTTGGACCATAAAGAAAGCTGAGCACCAAAGAATTGATGCTTTTGAACTGTGGTGTTAGAGACTCTTGAGAGTCCCTTGGACTGCAAGGAGATNTTTGGAGCCCCCAAAAATAAAGTCTGACACTGTTTCCACTGCTTCCCCATCTATTTCCCATGAAGTGATGGGACCAGATCGAGCAAATGAGATTACAGTAACTGAGTATATGTTGTAGGATGTTAATAATTACCAATAACAAGCCAGAGTGTATCAAGGTGGTAAGATTAACAATAAAGGAGAAAAGAATAAGGATTAAACTTGGGTACATGGGTTGGTAGATCCCAAGAGCAAGAGAAGCCAAAAGAGTATTATTCAGAAAGATATTAAAAAATAGAGGTACACACTGTCAAAGCAACAAGGGAATAAAGCATTAAAGATGGAAGGGAAAATTAACAGTCTTATGTCTACATGTGAAAGGGAAGATTAAATGCAACCAACAAATAAAAGAGAATGGGAACTGAAAGATCCCTTGCATTTGGAAAAAATGAAGGAAATGTTAAGTTCCCAAGGAACAGTTTCCATAAACACAGAAATCCATGAGATCTGCTACCATAGAGCAATAATGTTGATTTGTGGTAGTGTTTGAAAATTATTTCTCTCCGAAACTCCCTCTTCCTCACACAGCTCAAGACCTAGACCTAGGTGTCCTCCTTTCTTATTTTACCCGTCCTCTCAACTCACTTCCCAACTTGTGGCCACAAAGCTAGAATATAAGGTCTTAAAAAACTAGGCTGTTTTTTTTTTTTTTTTTCATTATGCTTGCTGCATCTAGTAGACATTTAACCTAGAAATGAATTGAAACAAGGAAGTCTTAACTTGAAAAAAAAATACTTTCATGATCTCTTTATGCAGAAGACTATTCATCTTAATCATGGAAACCAGCCAAAGTACGACAATGTTAATTTTATCTTCAATGCAGAGTTTATGTATCTACTATAATTATATGAAAAATAAATGTAAATATCAGGTTTTTCAGATATTGTAGAGACAGAGTTCCTGGCCAAGGGTTCTAGACTCTGCAACTCCTCTTCCTTCTATCCCTTTATCCCTAACCCTAACCTTGAAGATACAGTTTCACTAGTGGTATATTTTTTCATGAACTAGGAGAACCTAACATATTTAATGATTTCCCTAAATGGAACTCACAGTTTATAAAGTGTGAAATTTTTTGGAATGGTTACACAACTTTGAGAATTAAAAAAGCAGTGGTTAGCAAGAATTTAGCTCCTAGACACAAGAAGATCTTCTCTTGCAAGGGCAGGTGTATTTCAGGCTATTAATAGACCCGAGGCCAAGAGAAGCTATAGTGATACAGGCTGCATTTTCTCCTGCCACAGTCACACTTCCTGATATCCATATTCTTTGGGCACTGTGCTTAGTCAGTCATGTGACTTGTTTGGCCAATGAGATATGAACAAGTGTGCCAAAGCCGAGGCCTACATGTTGAGGCTGGCTTCACTAAGCCCCTGCCAGTTGTCACCTGAAAGAATCTGGTTAACTTCCTAAAGGATGAAAACTTTATCTGTATTCATAGCTAATGAGCATTCTGAGTTCATGCATTAGAGCCCAGTATACCCATAAACTTGTGAGAAGTAATATTTTGTTGTTGTTGTTTAAAATCACTGAATTTGGGGAAGACTTGCCAGCTAGCAGTACAGTAGACAGCTAACAGAAAAGTGGCCATTTCTCTTTAAATATTTTATATATCAAGCTATTTAAAGTAGACAAGTTCAGTGGGAAAACTCACAACCCACCCTAAGTCTCTAACAGCTGTCCAAATGGACTTTTCCTTTTCCTTCACAAAGGACTGTGAGGAAATTTTATAATATTTTAAGAATGTCTCAATCCTCCATTTATTTGAGACAATCATCTATTTTACACCATATATTTTTTAGATACTGTAACTACAATAATGAATGAGACTTTACATTTAACATTGGCTAGATACATAAATAAAATAACTTCAGAGAATGGCAACCACTCTGTGAAGGAAATGGAGGTTATTGAAAATAAGGTAACTGGCAAATGAGGGGAAGCTAGGTAAAGCAGTATGGTCAGGGGAGATGCTTCTGAAGAACCCATTCTCAACTTACATCTGAATAATGAGAAAGGGTCCAGCCATAGAATTATCTGGAGGGTGAACAATGCAGGAAGATGGGTCAATAAGAGCAAATGCCTGGAAGGGAGAATGAACTTAATATGTGAATAAATAGATCAAAGTGGTGTCTGAAGAAAATGAATCACCTGGAGCGCTGAATGAGATGAGGTAAAAAGAGGTAGGCAGGGATCAGTTTATATGAGATTTTTATGTATATACTCATATGTAAAATATATATCTATAGGTTATAAATATATACACATGTAAAGACAGACAGATACAGAAAGATAGAGCCAGAAAATAGAGACAAAAGACAGACACACACATATACACATACATACAGTGGGGGAGACTGTAAACATTTGAAAAACTAGGATGAGGAAAAAAAGTACAAATTTCATGTACTGAGCTGTCGCCATCTGACAGTCAATTTACAAATGTCTCGTGGACGTTTTTTCGTATATATGTCATATCAACACCATGAGGTCGTATTATTTTCCTTCTTTTACAGTTGAGAAAACTCACCATGTAAGCAAATTTGGTAAGCAGATTTTCTAAAGTTACATGTTTACTTCCAAATCCATTTCTCCAAACCAGCTTCATTTGACTCAACCTATAGGCAAAGAGTAGCACATCCTTTTTGATTAGTTGCAAACAGTTTAATCTGCTCCCTTCTGGAAGAGTTCCCAATGAGCATAAGTCACCAAATGTTGATGTGGTTGTGATATGACTTTAGGGAACAAAGTGGTATCACAAACATGTTTGATGTCAATTACAACAAAGGTGTAAGGCACAACATAATCTCAGAGGTGCAGTCACGGAGCATGTGGGCCTATTGATATGCTAAGCCTTGCCAGCTACCTAATAGATCTTGCTGACCTGATGGAGCCATGATCCCAAATATTTTTGACACTTTTTCATTAACTGGGGACTGAAAGAAGTTTGAATTAATCCAACCTATGTTAATCTGGCTGGGCTATAAGACAGAAACTTGGTAATACATATTTTCAGTTCCCCGAATAACAAGGAGCACAAATAGGGTTTTTTTTTACTAGGTCTCTCATCTTACACTTGTGAAGTGTTAGCTGCTCAGTCATATTCCACTCTTTGCCACCCCATGGACTGTAGCCCACCAGTTTCCTCTGTTTACGAGATTCTCCAGGCAAGAATACTGAAGTGGGTTTCCATGCCCTCCTCCGTGGGAATCTTCCCAACCCAGGGATCAAACCCACTCTCCTGCAGGTCTTGCATCATACGTAGATTCCTTACTGCTGAGCCACCAGGAAAGTCCCCGCCCCCCAGCCCCGACCCCCTCCCCCAAAGAACTAAGTTTCCTCAATTCAAAATCACATAAGCTTTTCATTTCATCATTTTACTGAATAAGTTTTATCAGGGCTTTTATAAAAACTGGAAATCTTTCTCACTCTTTTCTGTTGTTCTTGGTTTTTGTTTTTGTCCTGTTAGAACAGAAAGCCACCACTTAATTCTGCTAGTAAGGCAACAAAATGTGATTATAATTTAAATTGATATCAGGAAGATTGTATTAATTATCAACTTATTGCCCCTGAGCTCCAATTCACCCCTTTTGCCTGCTCTGTAAAAATGGATTTGGGCCTTTTTACTGGGTCTTCATAGCTGGAGGTACAATGCCAGATATTGACAGTAGAGGGCGATGGAGAGACGCTGAAGAGGAAAAGGACTGTCTGGTTCTGGTGTGCTCACTTCTTCAGCCTCAGACTCTTACTGAGTCAGGGGTTGACAGTCTCAGGTTCCTGCAGCTTCCCCAGGGCCCTGCTCCTGCAGTGCATAGCAGCCAGCAATACCCAGATTCCAGAAGTTCTCTGAGTCACCTCATTACGGTTCTGTGTGATGAGACAGCGCCATGTGGACACTTTTCTCAGTACCCTAGGGAGCTGAATTCTCACATGGTCTGGTGGGCAGGTTTCCAGCAAGTCCTTTCAGAGTCACCCCATCACAATTTCTCTGTGGCCAGTAAGTCATGACTGTGTCCTCAATGTCAAGGCCTTAATCTCAATTCTGGGCTAGGGTGGGGAGCGGCTTTTTCCCAGCGTTAATATCTGCTCCTTATAATCAGCTCTTCCTGTAACCTATATGGAAATAGATTTTCCCCTATTTCTTACTAGCCAATGTCTCATTACTCTAGTTGTGTGCTATAGTCATTAATTCTTTATAGCGCACTTTCCTTTTTGTTTACTCTTTTCAAATTTCATCCATTCTGATTTGACTCGGACACGTATCATACAGATACGTGTGTGTGTCTGCTGTGTGTGTGTGCACTCAGTCACTCAGGCCTGTCCGACTCTGTGACCCCATGGACTGCAGCCCACCAGACTCCTCGGTGCATGGAATTTTCCAGGCAAGAGTACTGGAGTGGCTTGCCATTTCCTACTCCAGAGGAACTTCCCTACCCTACCTGGGAAGCCCATACACACACACACACACACACACACACACACACACACACACATTTTCAAATTGAACTGTCAATGTAATTTTAAATTCTCTTGCTAACTAGAGTAAGTGGAGTGTTCCTAAGCATTGCTCCACACATCACAGTCATCCTCTCGTTTACTCATCACAATATACAATCATAACTTTGGTGTGGATCTATGTCAATTAGAAGCCCTGAACTTGGTGACCAAATATCTGAGTTCTAGCTCCGGACTGTGTCAACTTAGGTAAGTATTATTATTCTCTGGCTTTCCTT
>SJYW01038951.1:808020-871396 GCA_006410735.1 Raphicerus campestris
GGAGACACAAAAGTATAGAATGGACTTTTGACAGCTGGGGGAGAGGGAGAGGGTGGGATGATTTGGGAGAATGTCACAGAAACATGTATACTATCATATAAGAAATGAAGCACCAGTCTATGTTCAAGGCAGGATACAGGATGCTTGGGGCTGGTGTACGGGATGATCCGGGGCGGTGGGGTGGGGAGGGAGCTGGGAGGGGGCTTTGGCATGGGGAGATCGTGTACACCTGTGGATGATTCATGTCAATGTATGGCAAAACCAACACAGTACTGTAAAATAGAATAAAGTATTAAAAGAAAAAAAAAAAAAAGAATCTCATGAATGTTTAGTGTTACAACTATCATATCTATATAAAAACAAAGCAAGTAGATAAATAACAGCACAAATCACTACCATCAAAGCAGCTTGTAATCTTAAAACTTTTAACTGCTTGAAATCTCTGCTAGGATATCAAACTGACCACTTAAATTCCATAAATGACTCAATCTACCAATCTGTGGAATGGATATAGCATTCTCAGAAATGTGCACAGTATTAAATGACTGTTGAAATTAAATAAAAATTGTATTAAATAAGATAATATATATAGTATAATAGCACAATGTAAGGACACATGCATTCAATGAATGCTAATTTCCTATGTTCTCATGTTTCATTCTCTTTCAGAATATGTCTTAAAATTATGATTATCTTCCCAGTTCATAAAGAAGAATGAACACTTTTGTTTTCTATTTCAACCATACTCATATCTGAATAATTAACATTAAAATAATATCTGGCATTCTTAGAATCGTAATCTTAACTTGACAAAAGACCCTGTTATTGTAGTACTATAGGTGGGAGAAACAGTACACTTTGGCTTAAAGTAACCCAATTTTGGAAAATGTTTTCCTTTATAGTTTTATCAGCAATCTCTATACAGCTGTTTAAATGGTCATTATGGAAGAATCAAGGAAGGTTTTGAAGACAGAAAATAAAAAGGCTCCTGTTACATGTGCTCTGTTTTCTATGCAACCCTCAGAGGTAGAGCTTGTAAAAATAGTTTCTTTACACAGATACATGGAACAACTGATTTGAACCAGATGTTGCTGTAACTGTTAGTTTCATTACAAAGAAATAAATATGATTAAGAATTGGGAAATATATATGTGAAACATTAATTAAACTTTAATTAATTCCAGTTAATGGGTTTTACTTATTATTTTCTTGATTATTTTAATGCTTTGGCAGTCTTTATAGCATAGAAAAATACTAAGTAAAGAAATTATCTCACTTTTAATACATTTCAAACAAAGAATCCTGCAAATATCAATTTAATACTGAATTGCATAGGCAGATTTGAAAAATAATGAATAAAGCATGCCAGTAATGAGAACTGCAATATTTTTTTAAATGGACAGCCAAGCAGTATATTAGACATAACTGAAGACTTAGTGATCTGAAAGATAAAGAGAAATACTCTGAATGTTACGAGAGAGATAAAAAAATAGTTAATATGAAGGGGAAGATTATATACATATATAAATAGGTGGCAGGTTTAAAAAGTCTAACAGATGTCTAATCAGAATGAGATTATAGAGAGGATGGAGGTAAGCACAAGGACTGTGGCTAAAAAATATTCCAAAATTGGTGGATGATCTAAAATCATGAATTGAAGAAAACCTGTAAAACACAAATATTGTTCAAAAAACAAACCCATACTTAAACACATTATAATGAAACTCCTAGAGTTCTAAGAGAAAGAAAATATCTTAAAGGCAACCTGAAGATAAAAGATGTCCAACAGAGGATTGGATGTTAGACAAAAAGCATTTTTTGTCAACAGCTATGCATATTAGAAATTTAGATTACCAGAAGAAAACATAACTGCCATTGAAAAATTTTACAACCTGTGAAATACTTTTTCATGAATGATGTCAAAATCAAGATTCTTTAGAACAACAAATTGAAAGGATATATTACTAACAGATCAACTGAAGAGTCTGCTAAAGGTAGCATTTCAGGAAACTGGAAAATGAACCTAAAAAATGTTCTGAGATGCATAAAGGAATATTAGCAAAAATAATCATAAACAAATTAATCTATAAATATCAATAAATATTGCCTGCTTTAACCAAGAACAGTAATATTTAATGATCTTTATTTTCAACGACAAAAAATCACGATCAAACTAAGATCCTCTACATGAAAACATCATATTTGAGAGCGAGAGAAGCTGAATCAAAGAATTCTTTAGGTCCCTGTATTATTCCACAAAGTAAATAATATTGGCTCATATTAAATTTAGATTAAGTGCTCATTTGCATTTCAGCAAAGCTGCTGAAAGAATAAAAATACACTATTAGAAAAATTGTAAGGATAGAAAAAGAAATGTGAAAATATTCAACTTAAAAGAATTTACAAAAAAGAAAAGCTACATTAAAATATATTAGAAAAATAGCAGGCACTCTAATGCTCAAAGTTAATCCAAATATACAAACATCATAATCAATTAAATTAACCGAACACTGCTTAAAATACACAGGATATCAGTCAATCTAAGGACACACAAAAGTTGTGTATGTATTTTTTAGCCACCTGACATCACACTAAGTTAACTTATCTTGCTTGGCCCAGTTGAATGTAATTAGAGGTGATAGGAGAAGGCNCCAAATATACAAACATCATAATCAATTAAATTAACCGAACACTGCTTAAAATACACAGGATATCAGTCAATCTAAGGACACACAAAAGTTGTGTATGTATTTTTTAGCCACCTGACATCACACTAAGTTAACTTATCTTGCTTGGCCCAGTTGAATGTAATTAGAGGTGATAGGAGAAGGCAATGGCACCCCACTCCAGTACTCTTGCCTGGAGAACCCATGGACGGAGAAGCCTGGTAGGTTGCAGTCCATGGGGTCACGAAGAGTCAGACATGACTGAGGGACTTCACTTTTGCTTTTCACTTTCATGCATTGGAGAAGGAAATGGCAACCCACNCACTAAAATTCTCCTCTACTCTTTATGCTACACAAATACTTTATGTAATTAAACTGAAAACTCACATCAAGACATCAAGGGATCAACTGTAATATAGCTTTTTCTTAATGCTGACTGGACCCAGTTTTGATGTCAGTTCCCATCATAAGCAACCAATTAAGTCCACAGTCCAACCGTTTCCCTTATTTGAGTCTTGCTCTCCAGGTCACTACGCAATGTCCTAACTGTCCCGGGACCAGATACCAGAGAGCTAGGAACACTAACCTTAGACAGTGAATACTTATTCAAATTAACCAATCTAGGGAAGTCATTGGTGGTCCAGTGGTTAGAACTCAGTACTTTCACTACAATGGCCTGGGTTCAGTCCCTGGTTAGGAAATTAAGATTCCACAAGCCATGCAGTGAAAACAAAGAAAAACCTCAATAACAAATCAGCCAATCTACTGGGAGCCTGTGAAACATAGCTAACCTTCCTTTTTGCCCCCTCTCCTTCCCACCACCATACAAAAGCTCTTCCCAGTGGCTCTGGTTTGCTGTCATCCTGTCCCATATATAGCTCCCTGGATGGCCCTGCTAGCCACCTTCTTTTGTTCAGNAACCTTCCTTTTTGCCCCCTCTCCTTCCCACCACCATACAAAAGCTCTTCCCAGTGGCTCTGGTTTGCTGTCATCCTGTCCCATATATAGCTCCCTGGATGGCCCTGCTAGCCACCTTCTTTTGTTCAGAGCAGTAAACAACAGAGTTCTGCCTTCCGTTGAGCCAAGCATCAGTGTTTTGTGTCCTGCCACCAAAAGAAACCTGCACACACACAAAAATACCCCTGGGTTATCTCCTCAACCAGACTTGGCTTCATCTAAATGCGGTCCATGCACATCAGAACTAAGGAAATCTAAGTAAAACCACACGAAAAAGCCCGGCACTCCCAGGTTTTCACAGATGATGCTTCATCTCAGGTTGCTATCCTAAAAGATGATCCTCCTCGAGAGTCTCACATGACTTGGATATATCTGCATGGTTCTAAATCCTGCTACCTGACTGGAGCTCCCATTATCTGACTGGAGTTCAGCTCAGGCTTCTGGAGTGGAGAGATGGGAGGAAGTAAAAATCAGTAAAACCTGCCTACCTCTTCGTTCCTAGATGTCTACCTCATTCTCTCTTGTCTAATTGCTATTCCTACCATCGCCCCAGAAGTGGGAAGTTTTCTTTTGTTTTCACTTAACTTTGGGAATGCACTCAAAGAAATACATTTAGGAGTCACCTAGATGTGGTATTGTAGTTTCTTGCAGAGATCTCTTTGAAACTTGAACTAGTCTTCAGAGGGCTAACTTGAAGTGTTGTATTCTGTGTTGTGTGTTAGTTGCTCAGTCTTGTTCAAATAATTATGGAAAAATTGAGCAATCTCACGATCTTCTTATACTGACAAATCATCCTGAACTATATTCATATCAATTTTCTTCTGTCAGAGAAAGGCAGCTAATTTTAAAGCCATGGTCAAGAACTCGTGTTTTTCTACCTTAAAGGTCATATCCTTTGGCTGAGCAGGTATATTTTAAAGGAACTCAAAAAGAATATTGAGCAAGGCAGCCAAAGCAAACAGAGTGATCTCTGAATAAGAAATATCTCAGACAGATCACTTTCAAACAAAATTGATTGACTTGAGGCCTATCTTCTTTCTTTTCTTTAGATGAGCTGTTAATAAACAGTCAAAATACAACAACAACAAATTCAAACGATAGTAAATCTTCGACACAGATAAAATGAATGTTTAAGTAGCTGGAACCTGATTGTTCTTTCTATTGAAAAATAAAAAGCAGGTTTATGAAAGTATTAGCAAATCATAACAAGTGTTAGCACAGAGATCTCAAAAACATCCATTCAAGACTTTGGAGTTTGGTGCTATAATTAATCTCCTGTATCCTCTATTTCAAATATTAAATACACATTGTGACCTTAGTTTAAAAACTTTGAAACATATCACAAGATAATTCTTAATAGATTCCTGGAAACAAGTTGAATTTATCCACTTATGTATATAAAATATGTCACAATGAAAATAACCACCTAAAAGATCATGTTTATCTCTGAAATCTGTGGTCACACCACAGGTTTATGTGACCATCTAAATCTCTTGCAAGTCATGTAGGATTATGTTGAAATGCATTTCCAGAAAAGATATTTACATAACCACATGTTCATTGTAAATCTGCAAAGAAAAAAATTCATTTGGCAGTCAATAAAGTTTAATTTTAAAAGTTTAACTTTTAAATATTTCTTAATTCTTTGTAAAAATGAAAGCATAAGAATAGGAAATAGACCAAATTTATCTGCAACATCTCAGTGAAAGACTCCTTTTGCTTGTAACTTGATATATTGGTCGTCTATCATATAAACTGGATAGTGATTATATTATAAGCTTCTCCATGAACAGAGAATTATTTCTAATCAAAGCATTCACAAATATTTATAACCAGTAGCTCTGATTAGAAACTAAAGTTGTGGATTTTAGAGTGCAATCTGTAGAATTCTGATTAAATTGAGAAAAAAGAATCTCATAATGCATAATAGTCTTATTTGTGGAGTCTCCAGACTTATTTTGGCTTGACTCTCTTTTAGCCTAACTGAATGTGGCTATAATTAAAAGGATGGAACACTTAACTACAATACTATAAAATGTTTACTGTGAGTATTATTCTTTAGAGAAATATGTAAGAAGGGAAGAAACTTCCTTCTTAACCATTTCTTTTAGGATTTATTAATATTTATGCCCTTGAATAAAGAAGGACTTACGGACAATGATGCCGATCTGAGCTATACTGCACTCCAATTATTAAAAACAACAGCACCAATTTACTGTCTTTGATTTACAAAGTACATTAATAAATGTTGCCTCAGTTACTTTCAAGGCAGACATTACTGTCATTTTTATAAAGAGTAAACTGAGATTAAGGTGAGATTAATATGAACCAAAGGTCACAAACCTCATCTGTGATGGAACCAAGAATATAAGCTTTGTAAACTCTATAATTTTACCCATTTTGTCTGTCCTACCACTGTGTCTTAAGACACCCTCTGTGGCATGAGTATAGAATATATCTGTGTTTGTATATCTATTTCCTTCTCTCACTTTCCTTCTCTCTCTCTCATATATATACATGTATATATGTATANGCTTTTTCTTAATGCTGACTGGACCCAGTTTTGATGTCAGTTCCCATCATGAGCAACCGATTAAGTCCACAGTCCAACCGTTTCCCTTATTTGAGTCTTGCTTTCCAGGTCACTACGCAATGTCCTAACTGTCCCAGGACCAGATACCAGAGAGCTAGGAACACTAACCTTAGACAGTGAATACTTATTCAAATTAACCAATCTAGGGAAGTCACTGGTGGTCCAGTGGTTAGAACTCAGTATTTTCACTACAATGGCCTGGGTTCAGTCCCTGGTTAGGAAATTAAGATTCCACAAGCCATGCAGTAAAAACAAAGAAAAACCTCAATAACAAATCAGCCAATCTACTGGGAGCCTGTGAAACATAGCTAACCTTCCTTTTTGTCCCCTCTCCTTCCCACCACCATACAAAAGCTCTTCCCAGTGGCTCTGGTTTGCTGTCATCCTGTCCCGTATATAGCTCCCTGGATGGCCCTGCTAGCCACCTTCTTTTGTTCGGAGCAGTAAACAACAGAGTTCTGCCTTCCGTTGAGCCAAGCATCAGTGTTTTGTGTCCTGCCACCAAAAGAAACCTGCACACACACAAAAATACCCCTGGGTTATCTCCTCAACCAGACTTGGCTTCATCTAAATGTGGTCCATGCACATCAGAACTAAGGAAATCTAAGTAAAACCACACGAAAAAGCCCGGCACTCCCAGGTTTTCACAGATGATGCTTCATCTCAGGTTGCTATCCTAAAAGATGATCCTCCTCCAGAGTCTCACATGACTTGGATATATCTGCATGGTTCTAAATCCTGCTACCTGACTGGAGCTCCCATTATCTGACTGGAGTTCAGCTCAGGCTTCTGGAGTGGAGAGATGGGAGGAAGTAAAAGTCAATAAAACCTACCTACCTCTTCATTCCTAGATGTCTAGCTCTTTCTCTCTTGTCTAATTGCTATTCCTACCATTGCCCAGAAGTGGGACGTTTTCTTTTGTTTTCACTTAACTTTGGGAATGCACTCAAAGATATACATTTAGGAGTCACCTGGATGTGGTATTGTAGTTTCTTGCAGAGATCTCTTTGAAACTTGAACTAGTCTTCAGAGGGCTAACTTGAAGTGTTGTATTCTGTGTTGTGTGTTAGTTGCTCAGTCTTGTTCAAATAATTATGGAAAAATTGAGCAATCTCACGATCTTCTTATACTGACAAATCATCCTGAACTATATTCATATCAATTTTCTTCTGTCAGAGAAAGGCAGCTAATTTTAAAGCCATGGTCAAAAACTCGTGTTTTTCTACCTTAAAGGTCATATCCTTTGGCTGAGCAGGTATATTTTAAAGGAACTCAAAAAGAATATTGAGCAAGGCAGCCAAAACAAACAGAGTGATCTCTGAATAAGAAATATCTCAGACAGATCACTTTCAAACAAACTTGATTGACTTGAGGCCTATCTTCTTTCTTTTCTTTAGATGAGCTATTAATAAGCAGTCAAAATACAACAACAACAAATTCAAACTATAGTAAATCTTCAACACAGATAAAATGAATGTTTAAGTAGCTGGAACCTGATTGTTCTTTCTATTGAAAAATAAAAAGCAGGTTTATTAAAGTATTAGCAAATCATAACAAGTGTTAGCACAGAGATCTCAAAAACATCCATTCAAGACTTTGGAGTTTGGTGCTATAATTAATCTCCTGTATCCTCTATTTCAAATATTAAATACACATTGTGACCTTAGTTTAAAAACTTTGAAACATATCACAAGATAATTCTTAATAGATTCCTGGAAACAAGTTGAATTTATCCACTTATGTATATAAAATATGTCACAATGAAAATAACCACCTAAAAGATCATGTTTATCTCTGAAATCTGTGGTCACACCACAGGTTTATGTGACCATCTAAATCTCTTGCAAGTCATGTAGGATTATGTTGAAATGCATTTCCAGAAAAGATATTTACATAACCACATGTTCATTGTAAATCTGCAAAGAAAAAAATTCATTTGGCAGTCAATAAAGTTTAATTTTAAAAGTTTAACTTTTAAATATTTCTTAATTCTTTGTAAAAATGAAAGCATAAGAATAGGAAATAGACCAAATTTATCTGCAACATTTCAGTGAAAGACTCCTTTTGCTTGTAACTTGATATATTGGTCGTCTATCATATAAACTGGATAGTGATTATATTATAAGCTTCTCCATGAACAGAGAATTATTTCTAATCAAAGCATTCACAAATATTTATAACCAGTAGCTCTGATTAGAAACTAAAGTTGTGGATTTTAGAGTGCAATCTGTAGAATTCTGATTAAATTGAGAAAAAAGAATCTCATAATGCATAATAGTCTTATTTGTGGAGTCTCCAGACTTATTTTGGCTTGACTCTCTTTTAGCCTAACTGAATGTGGCTATAATTAAAAGGATGGAACACTTAACTACAATACTATAAAATGTTTACTGTGAGTATTATTCTTTAGAGAAATATGTAAGAAGGGAAGAAACTTCCTTCTTAACCATTTCTTTTAGGATTTATTAATATTTATGCCCTTGAATAAAGAAGGACTTATGGACAATGATGCCGATCTGAGCTATACTGCACTCCAATTATTAAAAAAAAAAACAGCACCAATTTACTGTCTTTGATTTACAAAGTACATTAATAAATGTTGCCTCAGTTACTTTCAAGGCAGACATTACTGTCATTTTTATAAAGAGTAAACTGAGATTAAGGTGAGATTAATATGAACCAAAGGTCACAAACCTCATGAGGTCACAAACCTCATCTGTGATGGAACCAAGAATATAAGCTTTGTAAACTCTGTAATTTTACCCCTTTTGTCTGTCCTACCACTGTGTCTTAAGACACCCTCTGTGGCATGAGTATAGAATATATCTGTGTTTGTATATCTATTTCCTTCTCTCACTTTCCTTCTCTCTCTCTCATATATATACATGTATATATGTATACACACGTGTATACACATATATGGGGCTTCTATGGTAGCTTAGATGGCAAAGAATCTGCCTGCAATGCAAGAGATCTAGGTTTGATCCCTGGGTCCAGAAGTCCCCTAGAGAAGGGAATGACAACCCACTCCAGTATTCTTGCCTGGAGAATTCCATAAACAGAAGAGTCTGGTGGTCCATGGGGTCACAAAGATCGGACACGACTGAGCAGCTAACACATACCCACGCACATACATTTACAGCATCACTGACTCGACGGACGTGAGTCTGAGTGAACTCCGGGAGCTGGTGATGGACAGGGAGGCCTGGTGTGCTGTGATTCATGGGGTCGCAAAAGAGTCGGACACGACTGAGCAACTGAACTGAACTGAACTGAATATATTTAGAAAATATGAGCAAATATAGCATCAGATATTATGTACATATATACATATATATGGAGAAGGAAATGGCAGCCCACTCCAGTGCTCACGCTGGCCTGGAAAATCCCATGGATGGAGAAGCCTGGTAGGCTGCAGTCCATGGGGTCGCTAAGGGTCAGACACAGCTGAGCCACTTCACTTTCACTTTTCACTTTCATGCATTAGAGAAGGAAATGGCAACCCCTCCAGTGTTCTTCCCTGGAGAATCCCAGGGATGGAGGAGCCTGGTAGACTGCCAGCTATGTGGTCATGTAGAGTCGGACACGACTGAAGTGACTTATCAGCAGCAGTAGCATACATATATATTTATATTTTTTGTTCACTATTGTTTGACAAACCATGAGAAAATGTTTAATAAGCTGTCTTTTTAATTCTATAGGATTAAAATTTAAAATGTGATAGAACACATAAAGATCTAGAGAGGCTAGGTGAGTCATTCAAGGTCCCATTGCTGTAGAAACATCAGCTCCAGAAATACTTCTTCATCCCCATCTGATGTTCCCTATTCATATGTTTCTTATTTTCAAATGCTACTAAAAACTATGATTAGGTTCATGTCTTTCTTTAAATCTTAAATTGGTTTTGGCTTTTCAAGCTGTATGGCATGAATTAGTGTATTCATTTTATATAATCATGTTGAGAAAGGTAGACCACATGAAATGTCTCCTTTTCAGTGTAAAATATGGAGGTTCCAGCACATTAATGTAGGCTGTAAACAGCCATCCTCTTGGGAAAGAATTGAAGGCTCTTTTAATTATTACAACAATGATCTCTGAAGTAAGTTTCATGAGCAAATCATTGCTTTAACTATATTGTGTACATAATGGTCACCCTCCAAATCTACTGTTGTTCAGTTGCTCAGTCTGACTCTGTAACCCCATGGACTGTAGCACACCAGGCTTCCCTGTCCATTAACAACTCCTAGAACTTGCTCNTAAAATTAAACAGTCAGGAGTTTTCTCAGATCATCAACAGAAATATTGGTACTTGATGAAAGATACCTTAAAGTGACTTTAAGGTTATAATTTTGATATTGTAACACTTTAGTAAAATAGAAATAATGAAGCTGATTTTTCTCTCAGATATGATATTTCTTAAGTAGTGAGTAAGACAGCCATACAGTAATTTTTTAGGATAAAAGTCTGGACCCTTAGAAAATCTTCCCCATGTATAAAAGTTTTCAAGGAGAAGAAAATAAAAGTTGAGAGAACTTTCAGACAGAGTCAAAAGTAATAACACTGTTCTTGGTACATAAGCCATCATTAGTTTTACANCAGTAATTTTTTAGGATAAAAGTCTGGACCCTTAGAAAATCTTCCCCATGTATAAAAGTTTTCAAGGAGAAGAAAATAAAAGTTGAGAGAACTTTCAGACAGAGTCAAAAGTAATAACACTGTTCTTGGTACATAAGCCATCATTAGTTTTACAATAATAGAGAAAAAGAATTCCCCAAAGCACTAGAAGAGTGTTGTCATGATGGGAGTCATGAATTGATGTGAAAACAGACGTCTCAGGATAAATAAGGATGTGCTGTTGGAAAATCACATAGTAGAGTGTTACAAGAGAGTGTTAGAAGAGATGGAGCTTGGAGTTTTAACAGTATTTCTAAAGTTACATATTGATGGATATCTGGATGTATGCTATGGCCATGTTTATTTAAGTAACTATATTTAAGTCTACACTCAGAGTTATTATCTATATATCTATATTTGTGCACATATTTATTTCCTAAATTGAAAATTATTTACTAAGGATTTTTGTACTGTTATTTTAAGTAGCATTATTAAAATAGTTTTGCTCATAGATCTAAAGTGAGCACATTCATGAAGCATTTTTAAATAGCTCTTTTAAATTTTGCTTTTATTTTTTGGCCCCACTGGGTCTTTGCTGCCCATGGGCTTTTCTCTTTTAATAGTTGTGGCAAGAGGGGCTTCTCTCTGGTTGGGGTACACAGACTTCTCCTTGTGGTAGCTTCTTACTGTGGCTCATGGGCTCTGGGACACAGGCTCAGCAATTGTGGGACAAGGGCTTAGTCCCATGGCATGTGGTTCAGAATTGGGTTGGATGGCATCACTGACTCAGTGCACACGAGTCTGAGCAGACTCAGGGAGATAATGAAGGGAAGTCTGGTGTGCTGAAGTTCATGGGGGTCGCAAAGAGTCAGACATGACTTAGCAACTGAACAACAACAGCAAATGTGGAATCTTCCTGCCCCAGGGATTCAACCTGTGTTCCTTGCATTGCAAGGCAGATTCTTTACCACTGGAAGTCCCATGGAGCATAATATTCTGCATCCGGGTGAAGAAAATCACTATTCCCAGTGGCATATACTTTATATCTAATGAGGAAAGATGGATTTATGCAACTCCTTGGTTGTTTCTATTATTCAAGTAATTGATATTATCTTGAAAATGGTGCTCAGAAAAAATCATGTGTTAAAATCACCTGGTTAATTTCATGATATCTACATCATTCACTTTTAAATTTTAGTTTGCTATGAAATAGTGGGAACCTCAAACTGGCAAAATTCAAGTGGTGATGTTTTAAATATAGACACATTGCATCATTAGTCTACACAGTGAGTTTTATACCCAAAGATGCAGATTTCTTCTGGCTGGACCCTTTGGGCGATTGGCATTCTATTTGTGATGCTTGCTGTTAATGAGAAGGGCTCTTGTGGAGCTGAGTACCTCCCACTAATCAGTGTACGACAGTTGAATAAGCCATCTTCAAGTTTTCTAGTCTTTAGCATTTTATAAAATAAGGATATCACTTTCTTATACAGAATTTATTTTTTGGAGTCAAACAGGTTAAATGGAGTTAAAATGAATAAACTAAAAACTTACTGGCATATGGCTCATTAATGAAATAAAATCAGCTGTTTCAAAACCTCAATTTCATGTTGTGCAGAAGATATTTTCTTAGTAAAGAACAAACAATGTTAATTAACCCAGCTGAAAAGTACATTCTAGAAGACATTTGGCTATTTGGTTACTTTTCAGTTACCACTGACTCATTTGTTATCTGGAAATTTGAATCTGACTTTCCCATCTAAATGTTTAAAAACCACTTTTGATGATTAAACAAAAAAATCTATAACTGATAGAAGAAAAGTAGGAAATTTTTACTATTTATTGTGGTGGCTGACCAGATATAATAATAAGCTCTTAAAATTATAGTAATCTGAGATTTCAAAGTAGCCTGCCAGGCTCCCCTGTCCATAGAATTCTCCAGGCAAGGATACTGGAGTGGGTTGCCATTCCCATCTCCAGGGAATCTTCCCAACCAAGGGATCAAACCTGGGTCTCCTGCATTGCAGGCAGATTCTTTACCATCTGAGCCACCAGGGAAGCCATATACATATATGTCATAAATATAAAACATCTACTTATGTAATTTAATTTGAATTATCATACAGCATAATCATTAAACCAATCCAATAAGATAGGCACTATTTGCATTATTAGTGATACTTGACCAAAGTTGAAGTGATTTAACCAAGAATACAAAAGCAATCATTAATAAAACTAATACCATAATCTCAATCTTATGGTTCCCAGTCCTTTTTCATTAATATGCTCTTGCCTTATTAACAGTTTAACGTCCTTCATTTACCAGGTATTTTTTGAGTATTTGTATTATATAATCCCATTGCTTATGTAGTTATGAAACCAAAATATAAGTCTTATCTTTAAAAATCATTATTGATTTGGGGACATTGATAATGAAAGAACATTAATGCCTGGAATGATTTGTGTGAAAATGGAGAAAGATGTCAGTAAAAGTGATGGTTGAAGGGAGGAAGTAATGAACTCTGAAGGGCTGGACTAAGGAGAATTTTCAGGGGGAAAGCAATTGGACAAGGTATCAAAAGATGAGCACACGTTTCCTATGGGAAGGAAAGCAGAAAGGACTTTCCACTTACACAAGAATCATCATGGGCTTATGAAGCAACTCAGGGTCTACAGAATTATCACTAATTCTCTGGCTGGCTGGACAAACAGGAAGAGGCTGGTAATGAAGGGCTCTCTCTTTGAAGGAATTATTTAGAAAGCAATATACTTGGAGCATTATAGAACTGCAGGAGATTACTCAGATCACAGAATCCAATTTCTTTATTTTACCCATGAGAAAATCTAAGCTCCTAGGAAAAAAAAATATATAACCAACTGCCTAAGACTAAACTAGTTAAAAGAGAGGCAAACTGGCCCCCTGAACAGGGATTGGCTTATTCTAGTTGGAGAATCATATCCAAATAGAATCATACCTGGGTCTTTTTAAATCATATCTGAAGGCATGTTTCTAAGGAGATGTGAAAAAATTAGATGACAAAAATAATCTGTGTGAAATAGAAACTTAAAAAAAAAAACTTACTAATTTTGAATTCCTGGCTCTTAAGGAAATAGCCAGATATTCTACCTCTGGCTAAGTGGATTCTACTACACAGAGGACCAGTATATTAACATATTTTTGTATTTACACTAAAGATATTGGGTAGCAACTATTTAAAATAATAGACTTCACCCCACATGGAAAAATTCAAAAATTAATTCATGGCTTAAAAACATTAAATTTCTAATCATCTTCTAATACCTTCAAGGGCAGTTCAGTTGCTGAGAATTCTCAAGATGTCATTATTATCATTATGCTGAATTATTTACAAACTTGTATCAAAGCACCAGATTAAATTGCTTTGGTCTTATGTAAAATTCCTCTGATCTTTGGCAATCATTACTTATTTACAGCTTCCATAATTTTCCCTCTTTGCAGAAAAGAGAAAGTTTCTTAACTATAGCTAAAAGGCCCTATTTTACTTTTATAGTAAAAACTGTCTCTAATATGAAAAAAGTTAAAATGAAAAGCTATAGTCACTAAGATTTAGAAGCATGATTTTCTATGTGAAAAGCAGATTGTCTAAACAGTTTCTTTCCCTGAGAGAGATATTCATAATATTTATTATAAAATATAAATATTAGGTTTCTTGCTTCGTGTGAACTATTTGTAGGTATAGTAAATATAATACTTTTAAAATAAAACTGGGATAATAGCAATAGTTAATGTTTACATTTATTGGAACACATGTGAAGAGTACTTCAAGAAAATGTTAGAAAATTAAATAAAAGTTTCCCATATGACTGGAAAAATATTCAGCATGTGATCTTGGGCCGAAATTGGCTGTCGTTTCATACTGTGGCTTTAAACAGAAAGGGTCTATGTTTAATATGGATGTTTTCCTAAAACCTGGAGTTGAATAAGTTTGTACAAGAAAAATTGATGCTGAATGTTCTAGTTTACATATTGATCTGTAGCAACCAATTTGTCTTTAACTTAGAACTGTCTACTATTACCCTGACAGCCTTAAGCAACTTAAGGAAAAACTTAGATAAATAAAATGAATTTTTTTTGTATTTTTGATTCATCATTGTTGCCAAAGCCTCACAAAAGGTGACTAAACATTTTTTCTAAAGAATTAAATGAAAATTTCTATGACAATTACAGTTCAGAACCCAACAGAAAACCAGATATCTTAGGATAAAATTAGTCCCAGAAATTAAAATACTGTTAATACCCGATTACTTTGTAATATATATGATTTTAGACCAGCAGAACACCATTTACAAATGTAACTTATTAATAACTAAAGTTGACCTTTAAATATTAGGAGAAATTTGTGGTTGTTCAGTAGGGATAATTAACAGGAATAAGCTGTGAATCAAAAGTCTAAAATATTCAGAGTAGTATAAATGAGAGTTGTGCTACAGTAGTCTCTCTTTTGTCCTTCCTCCCTGCTTGGGTATGAGAATAACGTGGTAGGAACAGCATCCAGGCGAAAACAACAAAATTTAAGTCCAGCTTTGTCCATAATTAGTAATTTGATTTTGAATAATTGAATGAACTCTCTGAGTACACTTCTTCGTCAGTAATTTGGAGAACAATACTAACAATAGCTAGTAGCCAGGGGAATGAACACTATTATTAGCTTCCTTAGAAGGATGAATAAACTGAGGTGCAGAAGAAACGCTGGCATTGGTTTCATACCAAGCAGAACATGTGTCCTTAGACCCTATGAAGTACTGACACCCTGGCTGATTTGTTCATTTTCACTTGCTTGTCAATTATTTATTATTAGGGCTTGATGAATTAGAAAGATTTGGGTGAATTGAAAATCATATTCCAAATGTTTCCTAGAGCATTTTCTTATTTTTCCAAATGGAGGATGAGCTCCTTTTGTTCATAATACATCTATCTGGAACAAGGTAGATAAAGTGAGTAGTCTCTAGTCAACTGTAGTGTGTCACTGTCATTCCTGGTTTAGCTCTGTAAGATGTTATTAGTAAGAGAAACTGGATGAAGGGTAGACAGGAACTTCTCTTTACTATCTTATGCAATTTCTTGTGAGCTTATAATTCTTTCAAAATAAAGTTTAAAAAAGAATTGGTTTTCCAGGTTGTTTTTATAGAAACGTGCACAAAATATTTCAGCAACATAAAGGAAGAAAATATTAGAACCTCTATTTCTATCTTTTCTGTCTTCATTCCTTCAAATGTTCTGCTTTTATGTTTATTTTATAATGTATATAACATGTTGCAGAAATACATTCAACTTTAGACGTTAAAATACAACTGGGCATCCTAAACCAAAACTATTATTTTCTTTTTACTATTATGTGTGTGCTATGCTATGAAAAATTTAAAGATCTCTTTAAAGTAGAAAATCAGATACTTTGGAGCTAAATTGGGGTTATAAATCAGGCTCTTTCAGTTATTAACTAAATAATTCAAGACAGGGTTTTCAATTTGAGTCTCAATTTCCTCATTTAGTTAAAAAATATAAGAATAGTACTCCTTGTATTGCAATATTCATGAGATTTTATTTTTTGCTTAGCATATAAAGACCCCAATAAATATTAGCTTGCCTTCCCCTCTCTTTGAGAAAACTGAGACTTCTACAATACATGCTTGAGCTATGTCCAAACCATTCATTACAATGAGTGGTTGAAGAATCTATAGGTAATTGGAGAGTACTGTATCCATACAGTATCTTTAAAATTAACCAAAATTCCCAAATATCATGGAAGTCCTGCTTCAGGCAAATTACTGTTCTCAGTCTGTATTGCAATATCATTGAATGGTCCTTAGTCAATAGTTTCCTCCCAAATGAAAGACAATTCTATTTAGGAGGGGGAAAAAGAAAGAGAGACTTTCCAAGTTTTCTAGTGTTGTTTATTTTTTAGTTTCCCAATCTTATTTTATTTTAAAGTGGGTGGAACTGACAGAGTAGCATGTTAAATTCTAAAAAAACTGAACTTTGTAATGTAAACTGTATTTATACAATGATGAGTGTGTTGACTTAAGAAGTGACAGGTTACTCTTCTAGGCAAATGACAACAAGATCAGTGAATGCAACCTTTCAAAATATTGAATTCAATACTTCTGTCTCTCTTATTAGGCCCAATAACTTACAATGTTTAATTGCATTTGTGGAGTTAGGCACCACATTCTTTTTTGATGAAAACTTTTCAATGAAGGTAGAGCTGTGGTGGAGAAAAAAAAAAGACTTTCAATGTTGATGTTCCCACAATCAGTTACATGCATTCATTTGTGTTCCCCAGCTAACCTTAGAGGTAATTTGGGGCCATAAGAATACTTCTGACCAATGAAAAGTAGAGAAGGGGCATGTAGCACTTCTGGGCGGAGTCAATTAAAAGCCACTGTGCCTCTAGCACCAGGCTCAGGACACCATGAGTTTCAGATGACATGGCAAGCAGGAGGAGGACCAGCTGCCTGAATCAGACTTCTCTCAGGAGAGCCACTGAGGTTTCAGAGTTTAGTTATTACGGCAGCTAACTACCCTGATTTGAACTGTGGTCTGGCTGTTGTAAAATTTATATTTTGAGAAGTTAGCAGGTTTGTTGAACCATTTAAAGAACTGACTTTTAGCTCTTTTTAGAGAATGTAGTTAGTTTTTGTTAGGACAAAAATATTTTTTGAGTAAAATGTGATGCAAGGTGGGACTCAAAAATATATTCCAAATTATCAGTAAAGATGGCATGATTCAAAACATCTCTACATACAGCCCACACCTCTCAGAGATTTGCTAAATTTCTCCAGAATGCTTGAATTGAGAACAGATCATCACAGGAATGAAAGAGGAATTCTGCATATATGTGCCACTTGAGATGAATTATCTTCTCCAAATAAATACAGATTTATTGGGCTTCCTTGGTGGCTCAGCTGGTAAAGAATCCATCTGTGTCCATGGCCATATCACGCTGAATGTGCCCAATCTTGTCTGATCTCAGAACCTAAGCAGGGTCGGGCCTGGTTAGCACTGGGTAGGATCTCTCACACTGCCTGCAGTGTGAGAGATCTCGCTTTGTTCCCTGGGTTGGGAAGATCCCCTAGAGAAGGGCATGGAAACTCACTCCAATATTCTTGCCTAGAGAATCCCTTTGAACAGAAAAGCATGGTGGGCTAAAATCCATGGGGTTGCAGAGTCGGACATGACTGACTAAGCAAAGATTCTCTATGACAAATTTTATTTTTTAATAATGAATAAATGAAAAAGTCATTTTTACTTGCAGATATGATGTTATTAGCTGTTTTTGATCTCTCCATCAGAGTATTATAAAATAATTCTATTTAAAAGATATTTTCTGACAGGCATAGTATATATTGTACCTTGAGATAGAAATATAATCACTTTGTTATGAAAAATGCTTCTCTTAGTTACAAACAGAAAAATCCATCCTTATGCCCTAAAAACCAATCCCAGGTAGTAAGTTTTAAGCTCAAAGACCTGGGTAAAAATTGCATCTCTAGGCAACTAGACTAAAACATTTTTTCTATAGAAATATATAGCATATCTTTGGAGTTTATAAATCTGAGACTTATCAGGAAACTAAATGAATAATGTGTCTCTACAAAAAAAATACTCAATATGTAGAGCCAATTGCTATGAATGATAGCAAATTAAATACCATTTAACTCCTTTCTAGTTCAATTTGGCTTCCAAAACAGGTTAAAAAAAAAAGTTAAAGTTATTTTCCAAAGGAAAAGTTCAGAAAAGCCTCTAGAAAGTCATTTGGTTTTAGATGCATTCTCTTAACCAAATCTGCCTAGCTCCCCAAGGTAAACATTCTGAGAGTTTTGTAAATAGCCAAGGAACCTCTGATGCTCTAAAGCAATCAGAACCTTAGCTATGCAACTGATTCCAAATAAAATAGATTTTCATAGAGAACAGCAAAATAATTCTTACAAGGGTGCACATTCTGAAAGCATACCTTCTGTACAACTGAATATTAAAAGCTGGCCCATTTACTTTATTACCTAAAAGTTTCTGAGATTATTCAATTCAGTTCAATCACTCAGTCATGTCTGACTATTTGCAACCCCATGGACTGCAGTAAGTCTGGCCTCCCTGTCCATCACCAACTCCTGGAGCTTGCTCAAATTTGTGTCTATTCAGTCAGTGATGCCACCCAACCATTTCATTCTCTGTCGTCAACTTCTCCTCCTGCCTTCAATCTTTTCCAGCATTTGGGTCTTTTCCATTGAGTCAGTTCTTCACATCAGGTGGCCAAAATATTGAGTTTCAGCTTCAGCATCAGTCCTTTCAATGAATGTTCAGGACTGATTTCCTTTAGGATTGTCTGGTTTGATTTCTTTGCTGTCCAAGGGACTCTAAGGAGTCTTCTCCAACACCACAGTTCAAAAGCATCAATTCTTCACTGCTCAGCTTTCTTTATAGTCCAACTCTCTCATTCATACATGACTACTGGAAAAAGATTTGACTAAATGGACTTTGTCGGTAATGTCTCTGCTTTTTAATATGCTGTCTGGGATTGTTATAGCTTTTCTTTCAAGGAGCAAGCATCTTTTCATTTCATGGCTGCAGTCACCATCTGAGATGGTAAAAATAAACAAGTGATACATATTGAGATTGAATAAAGGAAGATATTCCCTGATTTTTCATCCTGAAACAAACTGAACAGAAAGGAATATTGTGGAATGTGATTTTTCAGAAAGTACCTCTGCTTACATTTTCTTTTTAGTACTAGATTTTGCATCATTTTAAATTTACAATAGAGCTGCAAACAGTTTGAATGTTTCACCATGCACTATTTCAGAGATAAGTCTCGACTTTCAGGAAGAGAAAGTAACACTAATTTAAGCAAAAGGTACCCATTAGAAGTATACTGTTGCCTCAAAAACCAATTGAACTTCAAGCTAAGAAATGGTTAAAGTATTAATATAATAGACATCTGTAAGCCTAGTGAGCAGGAACCACAACAGTGAGTTTATGGAACAAACAAGCTGATGAGAATGCAGTATTTGAGAAGACTGACCTCAGCCTTATTTTGCCTTTGCCTCACTGTCCTAATTTTGGTAAAAGCTGTTCAGCAGGCTTAACTTGTGGATAATCCACCCTCTGGATGAACTCATATCGTGATTAGCTTGGAGTGTGTGAGCTTGCACATATACATGTGTCTATGGGGTGAGCAGAGGAGAGGGAATTGTCCAACACATTCCACCCCTTTGACTACCCAACATTTTTATAAACCCTTCTACACATTTATATCCTCAAAAGTGACCCTGTTCAATATAATGGGGCTTCCCTGGTGGCTCAGATGGTAAAGTGTCTGTCTGCAATGCAGGAGACCCAGGTTCCATCCCTGGGTTGGGAAGATTCCCTGGAGAAGAAAATGGCAACCCACTCCAGTACTCTTGCCTGGAAAATTCCATGGACAGAAGAGCCTGGTAGGCTACAGTCCAAGGGGTTGCAAAGAGTCAGACACTACTGAGCAAGACACTACTGAGCAACTTCAATTTCACTTCACTTCAATAAAATGAAAAAGTCACATTGAGCTAAAGTTATACTTGTATCATCCATTTCCACATTATTCTTCAAGTTCAGATAGTCATTCCTACAGTGATATCGTCTGCATTTAGTATTATTTTCAAGTAAACTGGGTATGCATCTCCTATCTGAACCAACAAGAACATACACATACCAATTTTATACATATGGAATAAGATCATCAACACCAGAGAGAAGTCTTGGTGGCACTAATGCTAAAGAGTTGGTCTGCCAGTATAGGAGATTCAAGAGACATGGATTTAATCTCTGGGTTGGGACAATCCCTGAAGGAGGAAATAGCAAACTACTCCAGTATTCTTCCCTGGGAAATCTATGGACAGGGGAGCCTGCCAGGCTACAGTCCATTGGGTTGCAAAGAGGTGAACACAACTAAGCAACTGAGCATACCCACCTTAGCCAACAAGAACACATACATCTAATTTGGACATGTGGAATAAGTTTATCAACAGCAAAGAGAAATGTTGAAAAATAGATGGCTCTTCTTACAATTTCATACAGAGATACATTTACCAAAATTAATATTGCTGTCCTGGGCAGCATTCAGTTCAGTTCAGTTCAATCACTCAGCCGTGTCCGACTCTTTGCGACCCCATGAATCGCCACATGCCAGGCCTCCCTGTCCATCACCAACTCCCGGAGTTCATCCAAACTCATGTCCATCGAGTCGGTGATGCCATCCTGCCATCTCATCCTCTGTCATCCCCTTTTCCTTCTGCCCCAATCCCTCCCAGCATCAGGGTCTTTTCCAATGAGTCAACTCTTCGCGTGAGGTGGCCAAAATATTGAAGTTTCAACTTCAGCATCAGTCCTTCCAATGTACATCCAGGACTGTTCTCCTTAAGGATGGACTGGTTGGATGTCCTTGCAGTCCAAGGGACTCTCAAGAGTCTTCTCCAACACCACAGTTCAAAAGCATCAATTCTTCGGCGCTCAGCTTTCTTCACAGTCCAACTCTCACATACATGACCACTGGAAAAACCATAGCCTTGACTAGACAGACCTTTGTTGGAAAAGTAATGTCTCTGCTTTTTAATATGCTATCTAGGTTGGTCATAACTTTCCTTCCAAGGAGTAAGCATCTTTTAATTTCACAGCTGCAATCACCATATGCAGTGATTTTGGAACCCCCCAAAATAAAGTTTGACACTGTTTCCACTGTTTCACAGCATTACCAAATTTTTAAACATCATTTTAATAAGACTCCTTTGCTCATGTATTGGATAGTTCACCTAAATTTCATAGTACAACAGTATTATTTTATTAGCTAAATGCTAAACACTTGACAGTTAAGACTTTTCCTTTGACCACCATAGAATATTCAGTTATTGATCAAGTAACTTATTCAAAAGCAGAGACATTACTTTGCCAACTAAGGTCCGTCTAGTCAAGGCTATGGTTTTTCCTGTGGTCATGTATTGATGTGAGCTGGACTTGGAAGAAGACTGAGCGCCAAAGAATTGATGCTTTTGAACTTGATATTGGAGAAGATTCTTGAGAGGCCCTTGGACTGCAAGGAGATCCAACCAGTCCATTCTGAAGGAGATCAGCCCTGGGATTTTTTTTGGAAGGAATGATGCTAAAGCTGAAACTCCAGTAATTTGGCCACCTCATGTGAAGAGTTGACTCATTGGAAAAGACTGATGCTGGGAGGGATTGGGGGCAGGAGGAGAAGGGGACGACCGAGGATGAGATGGCTGGATGGCATCACGGACTCAATGGACGTGAGTCTGAGTGAACTCCAGAAGTTGGTGATGGACAGGGAGGCCTGGCGCGTGGCGANTGAGGTGGCCAAAATATTGAAGTTTCAACTTCAGCATCAGTCCTTCCAATGTACATCCAGGACTGATCTCCTTAAGGATGGACTGGTTGGATGTCCTTGCAGTCCAAGGGACTCTCAAGAGTCTTCTCCAACACCACAGTTCAAAAGCATCAATTCTTCGGCGCTCAGCTTTCTTCACAGTCCAACTCTCACATACATGACCACTGGAAAAACCATAGCCTTGACTAGACAGACCTTTGTTGGAAAAGTAATGTCTCTGCTTTTTAATATGCTATCTAGGTTGGTCATAACTTTCCTTCCAAGGAGTAAGCATCTTTTAATTTCACAGCTGCAATCACCATATGCAGTGATTTTGGAACCCCCCAAAATAAAGTTTGACACTGTTTCCACTGTTTCACAGCATTACCAAATTTTTAAACATCATTTTAATAAGACTCCTTTGCTCATGTATTGGATAGTTCACCTAAATTTCATAGTACAACAGTATTATTTTATTAGCTAAATGCTAAACACTTGACAGTTAAGACTTTTCCTTTGACCACCATAGAATATTCAGTTATTGATCAAGTAACTTATTCAAAAGCAGAGACATTACTTTGCCAACTAAGGTCCGTCTAGTCAAGGCTATGGTTTTTCCTGTGGTCATGTATTGATGTGAGCTGGACTTGGAAGAAGACTGAGCGCCAAAGAATTGATGCTTTTGAACTTGATATTGGAGAAGATTCTTGAGAGGCCCTTGGACTGCAAGGAGATCCAACCAGTCCATTCTGAAGGAGATCAGCCCTGGGATTTTTTTTGGAAGGAATGATGCTAAAGCTGAAACTCCAGTAATTTGGCCACCTCATGTGAAGAGTTGACTCATTGGAAAAGACTGATGCTGGGAGGGATTGGGGGCAGGAGGAGAAGGGGACGACCGAGGATGAGATGGCTGGATGGCATCACGGACTCAATGGACGTGAGTCTGAGTGAACTCCAGAAGTTGGTGATGGACAGGGAGGCCTGGCGCGTGGCGATTCGTGGGGTCACAAAGAGTCAGACACGACTGAGCGACTGAACTGAACTGAATTTTTCTAGTACCTCACAAAAACTAACACTCTTTTTTTTTTTTTTTAAGAATAATGTTGAGTTAATCAATAAGGAGCACATGATTGACGTGAGATAGCCTGTTTTAGCAAGGATTTAACAATGCGGTCCGTCCTCGAGGTTATTCTATTCTCACTCTGTGGTTACTGGGCGAGTTCCTAAAAACTTGGCTTCAACTACCATTTTCATTTTGATGTTTCCTAATTCCAAAATAAAATCATATCTTTTTTTCCTCTCAAATTTCAAATAGTTTATATTCACAACGGTGTCCTGTTCATTTTCCAGGCTCTTTTGAAGTCAATTAATCTAAAGAAGAATTCATCTGCTTTCTAAATCTGCCATTTTTCCTGATGTAATTTTATATTGGTGAGTGGAATTATTATTAAACAAGACATATTTATCAGAAATTTGTAAATTAATACTTCTCATGTTTTCTTATTCAATCTATATCTAATATATCAAATTTCAACTCATTTCTGTCTTTTTCAAGTATGTTGTCATTAACTTAATTCAATACTAAATATTTTCACCTTATTTTAATAAATCTTATTTAACTTTCAGATTCCATTATTCATATTTAAAATCCATTTTCCAGTTTTTGGTACAGTAATTTTTTAATAAATTATTGAATGAGGTTATGATATTCTCTGGCTTAAACAATTCAGTGGTCCTCCCTTACATTAAGGACAAATTTAGAATGTTTGGGGAAAACCATATAAAAATCTTTATAAAATAGTCCATGCCTAACATTCTAGCTTCTTTTGCTATCATCACTATATATCCTTTCCTTTAATTATAATAATTTTAGGTCTTATGATATGTTCTGTCTTTGCTCAGTATCCATCCTCTTTCTAAAATCAAGTGAAGAACTTCTCCTTCAAGGGAAGGAGTATTTGCATCCTTTGGAAATGACAGGCTGTGATAGGCACTCTCTATTTTTTCTGTCTCTTATATTGAATGTGGATGTGAATTTCCACAAATCTTATTTAACTGAATGTCATCAGGATCAATCACAGTATATGAATTAACCCTGACAACAGAATAACACCAGCCTTTGCTGACAAAGGTCTGTCTAGTCAAAGCTATGGTTTTCCCAATAATCATGTATGAATGAGAGAGTTGGACTATAAAGAAAGCTGAGCACTGAAGAACTGATGCTTTTGAACTGTGGTGTTGGAGAAGACTCCTTTGAGTCTCTTGGAAGGTAAGGAGATCCAACCAGTCAATCGTAAAGGAAATCAGTCCTGAATATTCATTGGAAGGACTGATGCTGAAGCTGAAATTCAATACTTTGGCCGCCTGATGTGACAAACTGACTCACTGGAAAAGATTGAAGGCAGGAGGAGAAGGGGACAACAGAAGGATAAGGTGGTTGGATGGCATCACCAACTTGACAGACATGAGTTTGAGCAGGCTCTAGGAATTGGTGATGGACAGGGAAGCCTGGCGTGCTGCAGTCCATGGGATAGCTAAGACTTGGACATGACTAAGCAAATGAATTGAACTGAACAAAATAATAATACTAAACATTTATTGTATTCCCATGAACTAAATATTAGACTTATTGGTTTGCTTGTCATGTCATGTATCCTCACAAGAATAATCATAAACTGGTCATTGTTATTATTATTGATGGCTCTGTCTTTCTTTGCATTTTCTGGCAGGGTTTAGTAGAGGTGACCACAACCTCCTTTTTGAAGTACTTTTTCACTTAAATTCCAGACACCACTACCCGTTCATTCCATTTCTTCCTTACTAGAACTAGAAAGAAAGAACCTTCCTTTCTGTTTCTCTTTTGACTCTCTTCTTATACTGTTACATTTTGGAATATATGAGGGCTTGCTTATCAAATACTTCTCAAATTTTCAGTCCTTTCCCAAGGTACCTTATTCAGTTTCAGGGATTTAGATTATTAGAAATGTAGGTGATTCCATATATTTATCTTAGCATAGATCTTCCATTTTAATTTCAGACTTAAAAATCCAGGAACTTACTCTAATTCTTCACTTAGATAGCTATTCAACCTTTCAAACAGCACTTGTCCAAAATGCAACCATTCATTCCCAACCTTTCACTCTGTTTTTCCAACTCAATAAAGAAACAACTTTATTCTTTCAATTTATCTTATCACAAAACTTGGAGTCATTTTTCATTACTCTCTTACTTGAACATCCTGATACATTTGGAAATTTTGTGGTCCATAGCTTCTAAATACATTCAGAACTAGTCCACTGCCTACCACTTATCTCTACCATTCATCCTAGAATAATTTTCAGTTGCTTCTTGCCTAATTTCTTCCAGCAGCTTCTTATTCCACCTGCTATTTTCTCTGCCAAAATCTATACTCCACACAGCAAGGGTGATCCTTTTAACATTTTAGTCAGCATTTCCCTGGTGGTACGGTGGTAAAGAATGTGTTTGCCAATGCAGGAGGCATGGGTTAGATCCTTTGTCTGGGAATTGTCCACATGCCACAGGGCAGCTAAGTTGGCACACCACAACTAATGGAAGCCATGCTCTAAAACCCACACACCACAGCTAAAGGGTAGCCTCCACTCACCACAACTAGAGGAAGCCTGTACACAGCAATGAAGACCCAGTTCAGCCAAGAAAAGTCAGTCAAATCATTTTTCTGCCCAAATTCTTGACTTTACTCAAAGCAACAGCTATGCACTTGCCAAGACCTGTAAGGCCTTACAAGCATTCACCTCTCTTTGCCACTCTGAACTCTTTGTATATGTTCCTGCTGACTCATTTCTGGCCACAATGCCTACATATTTGCTTCTTTGATGTTCTAAGCCACAGTTTTATGTACCACATAAGCCATAAAGCTGCACAAAAAAATAAAATCATAAGCACCTACTGCCAGCTGCATCTTTCATTATCTATCCAAGTTATCCTAATTTCTTTTCCCCCATAATACTTAACACTTTGTGATTTATTGTACACCTGTTTATCTTCTGTTAGCCTTGCCCCCACCACTATGACTACAAGATTTATAGTCTTAAATTTATACTTTTCTGTTCATAGTTTTGTCTGTTGAGTTAAGAATGGCATCTGACACCTTAAAGGTGATTGCGGTGAGCACTTTTACAGCCTAATGAGAGCCAGTCTATTCTTTTGTCAGATGGAGGAACAACTACTTCCTAACACTCTGAAGTTAGAGGAAGACATATCACATAATTATTAGTCTCTCAGTCATGTCCAACTCTTTATGACCCCACAGGCTATATAGCACACTGGGCTCCTCTGCCCATAGAATTCTGCAGGCAAGAATATTGGAGCAGGTAGCCATTTCCTTCTGCAGGAGATCTTTCCAACCCACGGGTCAAATCCAGGTTTCCTGCATTGCAAGCAGATTCTTTACTGTCTGAGCCACCAGGGAAGCCCAGATATATCATGTGCTCACAATTTTTGATCAAGACATATCACACGCTTCCCCCCAAAAAACGTGAACGAAAATGCTGAATGTTTCTCCTAGGTGGTTGCTTGTAATTGTTCATTCTGTACTCTTCAGTCCTTTTTTCCCCTCCTTGCATGAAGTCTTGGAAGCTCATGTTCATAATGGAGATGCCAAAAGACTGAAGCAGCTTGGAATGGTGAGTGTATTCATGGTGGACAGCTGTTCTTGAAAACTGCCCAAACCCTGAGTGGATTTTCAGGGCAGTGAAGTAAACTAGTGGTATGCAGCCACTGAGAATTAGGAAGTTTATTACCACAGCATAACCCATCCTATCTTGACAGGTGTAATAATCAATAAATATGTGTGGAATGAAGGCAATGACCCCTATTTTACAGAGGGGGAAGCAGAGTCACTGTAAAAGTATGTTATTAGCTAAGAATCGTCAAGGGCACCCTGGAGTCAAAGTCAGGCCATGTATAGCATGTAAAACATGCAGCGATCATTTTTAACCAAGAAAGATAAACTGTGCATTTTACAGTTACTTGTAATATAAATCAGTGACAAATAAATTATAATCCTATAACTTACTTAAGGCAATGTTGACAGAGACATACTATAGGACAATTATCTGGTATTTTCAAGCTTTTTCTCTGTATGCTTAAGTCATTGGAAAGTACATGCTTAAGCCTTTAGCCTACCACCCTAAAGAGTAGCAAAGTGCTATAAGGTTTAGATAAGTATACATCACTGTGTCTTTACAGGTCAATGCAATACTCATAAGATGGCAATTACTTGTTTTATATACCTACTTTATCTATTTTTTGAGTGGAATATGTTGTACATTACTGTTTCTCTTTTAAGGATTTAATAATTTTTACCTGAGGCTAATTCTAGGAAAAGTTTGTATGTAATAACAAAAATGTTTGCTTTCTTTTAGGAAAAGAAAAAATTAGACAAGACAATATATTTCCAACAACTTTAGCTTTTAGCTCTTGAAGCTAATTTATTATTTAATTATAGAAAAGAAAGCCCTTGGTGGTGTTTATGTTTTTTTAAATTTTATATTCCAGTAGCCTTTTTCTTTATTTCTCTCTCTTTTTCTTTCTCCTTTGTTCCTTTAAAAATCCCTATTTGACTTCCTTTGGACTTCTTTCTACATTTTAAGCACTTGATTTCAAAATGAACAGAATCTTCATTCCAAATGAATTGAAAATTCATTAGAGCTTATCAATGAATTCAGTAAAGTTTCAGGATACAAAATTAATACACAGAAATCTGTTGCATTTCTACATAGAGCAAAAGATCAGAAAGCAAAATTAAAGAAACAATTTCACTTACCATCACTTCAAAAGAATAAAATACCTAGGAATAAAACTGTCTAAGGAGACCTGCCTAAAATACCTGTACTCTGAAACCTATAAGACATTGAAAAAAGAAAACAAAGATGACACAGACAGATGGAAAGATGTACCATATTATTGAAATGGAAGAATCAATATTGTCAAAGTGACCATACTACCAAAAGCAATCTATAGATTCAATGCAATCCCTACAAATTACCAATGGCATTTTACAGAACTAGCACAAAATGATTTTTTAAATTTCTAATGAAACACAAAAGACCCCAAACAGCCAAAGCAAACTTGAGAAAGAAAAAAAGAGTTGGATGAATCACTCTCCTTACTTCAGACTATCCTACAAACCTATAGTCATTAAAACCATATGGTAGTGGCACAAGAACAAAAATATCAATGAATGAACAGGATAGAAGCCCTAGAAATAAACCCACATACCAATGGCCAATTAATCTATGACAAGGAAGGTAAGACTACACAAAGAAGAAAAGATTCTTCAGTATATGGTTCTAGAAAACTGAACATGTGCATGCTCAATCAATTAGTCATGGCTGACTCTTTGTGACTCCCATGGCTCAATACTGGAGCCAGTTGCCAAACTGACTGCTACAAGCAAAAAGTGAAATTAGAACATTGTTTCACACCATATACAAAAATAAACTAAAATTGAATTAGAGATCTAAATGCAAGGTCAGATAATATAAAACTCTTAGCGGAAAACGTAGGTAAAACACTTTTTGAATTGTAGCAATATATTTTATCAAGCTATTTCCTTGTGTAATGGAAAGAAAAATAAAATCAATAAACTGAACCTAATTAAATTCAAAATCTTTTGCACAGAAAAGAAAACCATGAATAAAATAAAAAGACAATCTACAGAATGGGAGAAAATATTTGAAAACAATACAATGGATGAGGGATTAATCTCCAACATTTACAAACATCTCATCTAGTTTAATATAAAAAAAATCAACAAATAAATAAGTGGAAAACCTAAATAGATGTTTCTCCAAAGAATATATACAGTTGGCTGAGTAACATGAAAAGACACTCAACATCATTAATTATAAATGCAAATCAAAACTACCATGAGTTATCACCTCACGCCAGTCAGAATGGCCATTATCAAAAAGTCAATCAACAATAAATACTAAAGAGGGTGCGGAGAAAAGAGAACCTTTCTACATTGTTGGTAGGAAAGTAAATTGGTATATCCACTATAGAGAACAGTATGGAGGTTATTTAAAAAACTAAAAATAGAACTACCATATTATCTAGCAATCCCACACCTGGGCATATATCCAGACTAACACATTATTCAAAATGATATAAGCACCCCAGTGTTCATTGCTGAGCTGTTTACAATAGCTAAGACATGGAAGCAATCTAAATGTCTACTGACAGATAGATGCATGGCTAAAGACATAATACATATATGCAATGCAATATTACTCAGCCAGTAAAGAGAATGCCATTTGCAGCAACATGGATGGACCTGGAGAAAACCATACCAAGTGAAGAAAGTCAGGCAGAGAAAGAATTACTGTATATCACTCATATGGAGAATTTAATTTTAAAAATGACAACAAATGAATTTAGGGTTAGGGCAGAATTGACTCGCAGACTTAGAGAATGAAACTATGTTTACCAGGGAGGAAGGATGGGAGGAGGGAACAGATTGGAAGTTTGGGACGGACATAAACACACTATTACATTTAAAATAGGCAATCAACAAAGACAATGTAAAGCACAAGGAACTCTGCTCAATATTCTATAATAAAGTTAATGAGAAAAGAATTTTTAAAAGATTAGATATGTGTATATGTATAACTGAATCACTACTATACAGTTCAGTTCAGTCGCTCAGTCGTGTCCGACTCTTTGCAACATCATGAATCGCAGCACGCCAGGCCTCCCTGTCCATCACAAACTCCCAGAGTTCACAGACGTCCATCCAGTCCGTGATGCCATCCAGCCATCTCATCCTCTGTCATCCCCTTCTCCTCCTGCCCCCAATCCTTCCCAGCATCAGAGTCTTTTCCAATGAGTCAACTCTTTGCATGCGGTGGCCAAAGTACTGGAGTTTCAGCTTTAGCATCATTGCTTCCAAAGAACTCCCAGGGCTGATCTCCTTCAGAATGGACTGGTTGGATATCCTTGCAGTCCAAGGGACTCTCAAGAGTCTGCTCCAACATCACAGTTCAAAACCATCAGTTCTTCGGCACTCAGCCTTCTTCACAGTCCAACTCTCACATCCAAACATGACTACTGGAGAAACCATAGCCTTGACTAGACGGACCTTAGTCGACAAAGTAGTGTCTGCTTTTGAATATGCTATCTAGGTTGGTCATAACTTTTCTTCCAAGGAGTAAGCGTCTTTTAATTTCATGGCTGCAGTCACCATCTGCACTGATTTTGGAGCCCCCCAAAATAAAATCTAACACTGTTTCCACTGTTTCCCCATCTATTTCCCATGAAGTGATGGGACTGGATGCCATGATCTTTGTTTTCTGAATGTTGAGCTTTAAGCCAACTTTTTTGCTTTCCTCTTTCACTTTCATCAAGAGACTTTTGAGTTCCTCTTCACTTTCTGCCATAAGGATGGTGTCATCTGCATATCTGAAGTTATTGATGTTTCTCCTGGCAACCTTGATTCCAGCTTGTTTCTTCCAGCCCAGCGTTTCTCATGATGTACTCTGTATATAAGTTAAATAAGCAGGGTGACAATATACAGCCTTGACGTACTCCTTTTCCTATTTGGAACCAGTCTGTTGCTCCATGTCCAGTTCTAACTGTTGCTTCCTGACCTGCATACAGATTTCTCAAGAGGCAGGTCAGGTGGCCTGGTATTCCCATCTCTTTCAGAATTTTCCAAAGTTTATTGTGATCCACACAGTCAAAGGCTTTGGCATAGTCAATGGAGCAGAAATAGATGTTTTTCTGGAACTCTCTTGCTTTTTCCATGATCCAGCAGATGTTATCAATTTGATCTCTGGTTCGTCTGCCTTTTCTAAAACCAGCTTGAACATCAGAGAGTTCACAGTTCATATATTGCTGAAGCCTGGCTTGGAGAATTTTGAGCATTCCTTTACTAGCATGTGAGATGAGTGCAGTTGTGCGGTAGTTTGAGTATTCTTAGGCATTGCCTTTCTTTGGAATTGGAATGAAAACTGACCTTTTCCAGTCCTATGGCCACTGCTGAGTTTTCCAAATTTGCTGGCATACTGAGTGCAGCACTTTGACAGCATTGTCTTTCAGGATTTGAAATAGCTCCACTGGAATTCCATCACCTCCACTAGCTTTGTTCATAGCGATGCTTTCTAAGGCCCACTTGACTTCACATTCCAAGATGTCTGGCTCTAGATGAGTGATCACATCATCGTGATTATCCGGGGTACAGTTCTGCCGTGTATTCTTACCACCTCTTCTTAATATCTTCTGCTTCTGTTAGGTCCACACCATTTCTGTCCTTTATCGAGCCCAGCTTTGCTTGAAATGTTCCCTTGGTATCTCTAATTTTCTTGAAGAGATCTCTAGTCTTTCCCATTCTGTTCTTTTCCTCTATTTCTTTGCATTGATCGCTGAAGAAGGCTTTCTTATCTCTTCTTGGTATTCTTTGGAACTCTCCATTCCGATGCTTATATCTTTCCTTTTCTCCTTTGCTTTTTGCCTCTCTTCTTTTCACAGCTATTTCGTAAGGTTTCCCCAGACAGCCATTTTGCTTTTTTGGATTTCTTTTCCATGGGGATGGTCTTGATCCCTGTCTCCTGCACTATGTCATGAGGCTCCCTGCTGCTGAACCTTTCTGCTTAGAGTCCACTTGCTAGTGGACTAAGTTCTCCTCCCCCGACATCCCACCAAGGCAGGACTGGAAACCTAGGGTCTGGAGGAAGTCAACAATAACAGCAACAAATCTCCAATTTCTTTGAGGAAGGGAATGTGGGTTGACTCGGGCTCTGACAAAATTCCAAGATTTTTCTTTTGGAGAAGTATCAGCCTCCTTCCCTGAGGCTGTTGGATTTCTCCATTTTGAAACCTATAGGAGGCATCCTTCAAAATACTCTTCTCCCAGTTGGAAAAGCAGCAGGGAGTCAAGGTGTGGAGTTAAGTCAGGCAGCAAAGGTCAGGAATGGCAACGATAAGGAGATACCCCTCGTCCAAAGTAAGGAGCAGCGGCTGTCCTTTGCTGGAGCAGCCACGAAGAGATATCCCATGCCCAAGGTGAGAGAAACCCAAGTAAGATGGTAAGTGTTGCAAGAGGGCATCAGAGGGCAGACACATTGAAACCATACTCACAGAAAACTAGTCAATCTAATCACTACTGTACACTTGGAACTAAAACAACATTATTAGTCTACTGTATTCAATG
This sequence comes from Raphicerus campestris, assembly GCA_006410735.1. NCBI lineage: Eukaryota > Metazoa > Chordata > Mammalia > Artiodactyla > Bovidae > Raphicerus > Raphicerus campestris. Next base: position 840,430 of record SJYW01038951.1, read on the forward strand.
CAAAATTAAATAAAGAAAAATGTTGACTTAAGTAATTTTTTATTGGTGAATGCTGGAAAATTCAAGTAATCAACATTATAGTTTTTCTCCTTTATAAACTGAAACATGGTCATTTTGTAAATTTAGAGAAGCGAATACAAGGAAATAAAAAATGAACAATATCTTATAATCCAAAGACAAAGAGTGCTATAATTTAGCATTTTATTTTTACCTTTTATACATTTTAATGTTTTTATTTATAATACGTTTTATTTGCCTTATGTGAATATAGAATAATTAGAAAACACAAAAAAGGGGGAAGAGAAATATTTTATATTATTAAGCTCTTCCATATTGCTCTACTTTATGGCATTTAAATACTTTTAAACTATCTGCTCGTATTATCACTCTCATTTTAACATAATTAGCTTCTTTGAAGAAGTATGGGGATAAGGATTTCATTTTACACTTTTACAAAGTAATTGCTATCAATCTCTCATTGTGTTGATTTTTATCAGCTTGTGAATATTTTTGATGTTAAACAATGTTTAAGTTGAAGTGTAGTTGATTTATGATGTTTTGTTACTTTCTGGTGTATAGCAAAAGTGATTAAGCAACTTATGAGTTTATCAGCCTGCTAAAGCCCAACATTATAAGATGTCTAGTAGCTAAGATTTTATTAAATCATTGACCATTTTATAATCAATTGTAAAACAGTCTGCCTAAACATATACTTTTGTAATAACACTAATCTCATAATATAATAAACCACCTATGTTGTATGAACATAGTCTATTTATTCATGAAGTGAAAATGTTAGTCTCTCAGCCATGTCCAACTCTCTGCAACCCCATGGGCTATAGCCTGCCAGGCTCCTCTGTCCACAAAATTCACCAGGCAAGAATACTAGAGTGGGTTGCCATTTTCCGTATATGTCTACAAAAAACTTTCATTTTCATACATGCAAAAGATGTACAGACATTGTTTTAGAGATTTGACTTAACATTTTCCATCTTCATCCTACTTTTTTGATTTACTAATATATTTACTTTTAAACTTATCTAATAATTACTCTTAGCCTTTTGGTAAAAATCTCCAATCATCTTATTATTGAATGAACCACTTTGGTAGATCCCTTGAAAATACTCATACATATAATATTCCTTGAAATTTACTGGTTCATCAGTTCTGTGTGTGTGGAGTTGATCACTTGGTGACAGTTTGGCTGGATATAAACTCCTGACATGACAGCTGACTATCTCATAAATACTACTTCACTCTATTTTTTTTGCAATCAGTGTTGCAGAAGTATTTGACATCAAATATTTGATGATTGATTTTCTTTCCTTTGTAAGTGACTTAGTCTTTCTGCTAGAGGACCTGGAGAGTTTTTTTCTTTGAAACCTAATATTACTGAAGTATTTCTCAAGTTGTCTAGCAATTTTCTCAATTGAAAGGTCTACTGTCCTTATATGTACATTGTCTATTCAGGAACATAAATGTTCTTATTCAGGAAACAACACGTTTTACATTTGGGAGGCATCTTACTTATTTTTTTTCTTTTTCTCAGCTCTCTGCAGTTTGATCTTTTAAGTCTCTTACGATCACTTAGTCTACTTTGGCTCATTATATTCTATATTTTAAAATTTATTCAGCCTTTAATTTCTTTGAAAGTTTTACAGTTTCATATTTTCTGATTACTTTTATATCTTCTTTGTTTTTCATTTATAATTTTATTTATTATTGTATAATGATATAGTTATAATACAGCACTTATGCTATATTATTTTATGTTCTATTTATAGTGTATTATAATTATGTATTATACAAATAATATGGAGAAGGGGATGACCGAGGATGGCTGGATGGCTGGATGGCTGAGATGGTTGGATGGCATCACTGACTCGATGGACACAAGTCTGAGTGAACTCCGGGAGTTGGTGATGGACAGGGAGGCCTGGTGTGCTGCAATTCATGGGGTCGCAAAGAGTCGGACATGACTGAGCAACTGAACTGAACTGAACTGATAAATATAGTTTTAATACTTTAATCACTTCTTTCACATGCTTTTCACATATAATTATTAGTCAATTCATTTTATTTCATGACTATTTCAGAGTCTGCAACCTCAAACATAAAACAGTATACCTCTCTCTCTCTCAGCCTCCCTCTTGTTCTCTCCTTCTCTCTTTCTCTCTTCCTTTCCCTCTCTCCTGTTGTCTTGCTTTCACTGTCTTGGAATGCTTCCATGATCACATAAAGAAGCTTGCTATACCCCTGGTAGATGGGAAATCATACAGAAGAGAACCAAGGTAGCCACATTAAGAACCCAGAGATCAAGCAGATATGTCCATGTGGCTATCCAAGACAATCCAGCTCAAGTTGATATTACAACTGATCCAGATTGCAGGACCGAGATCAGCCAGAATGATGTGATACACAGAGGAGGCATCCTAGACCAGTCCTTAGATCAGTCCTGTTCAAGCTGCTAATCTACAGAATTATGAACATGTGCAATGTTATTGACTTAAGCCACTAAGTTTTAGTCTAGTCTGTTATGCAACAAAATTAACTTCTACGATGCACATTTATATTTGCCTAAAGAAAAATGAGGAAAAATGCACATGAAGTTTTATAGTGGGTAATTAAAGGAAGAGGAAATTATCCCATGTCTATGTAAAGCAGAAATTATTAAACTGTTTTTTAAAGTAGTATGTCAGAAGAGAATGCTTATTGGCCATTTTCACTCTTTCCTCTGTGTAGATGTGCTCAAACAGTGGGGCCCTCCTTTTTCCACCAATATACTCATCCTGCCCAGGGGAGAAGTTATTTGAAGAATAAATGAGTCTGCTCAGCAGATAATTTCCATTTTCAACTTTGAAGTTAGCTAACTTGTAGCAGCAGTCCCTGTGTCAAATTGCATACCAGAGGCAGATTCCGCCCCTGTAAGGAGTAAGAGGAGAGCAGAAGTGGAAAGACCTGCTCTGGTCAAGACTCTAGAACAGTGATGGCAGTTTTGCCTAAGGGAGTAGTTTTCTATAGAAAAGCCATGTCTAAGTATAACAAAAACGGTAATGATTTGGCCCCTCAATTGCAACTTGCTTTGTTTTTCAATTAGTTCAGAAATATGTGTTACTTTCTTACAGACATTGTACAATAATATAATAAAGTGAAAATTATATAGTTTGAAAGTATATTTTATAAATTAATGCTTTTATTATGATAATTAGTGGTGCCCTGGAGGGCAAAATGACATGCTGTTCTGTTAAATTAACTTTTAAAATATATTTATGTAGGTCTTCATTAATTTTTCCTCTGAAGTTTTCAGTGGCCAGGACAAATGTCTAAGCAGATGATCCATTTGCTCATATTCTTTAAATAACTGAAGAAGTTAATATTTAGACAAAACAGTAGATGAACTAAGTGTTTATTCCACTCAGCTGTATTTTAGACTCCCCTGGACAGTACGCAGAGCAGTGATCCAGAGTGACTTAAGGGTAATCGATCTTTTAGATTGGTCACATAACCCTTTGACTTTGGTTACTATATAAAGCTGCAGACTTTCCCAAAATATTTTTGTATCATCACATTTCAGTTATTTTAGAAAAGGATGCTGTTTCCAGCCAAACTAAATGGATATACTTGAGTTTACAAAGGCATTCTGTACTGTGACCTTTAAGTCACCTGGAAGAAAGCTCAAAGCACCTTTGACTACCTAATCAAATTATGAAACACTGAATTTCACTTCTTTCCCAGAAGCAAAAATACATAATAACCATATTCTGAAATAGCTAATCTCTCCATAGACTTAGATGTTATATAGAACAAATCCTGTCCCCCTCCCAACCATCATCACATGTATATCTGTATTCTATAAAAGCTGAATTAGCAGTTCACTCAATGTCTTCCCTGTTGACACTGAATGACTCAGTAACCACAAAAGGAGTAGACGATTTTGGAAAAATGTCTTATGTCTTTGAATAGGGTTACTCAATTTACAAAATAATGTAATCATCTATTGTAATCAAGCCAGGTAGCCATTTAGCCCATCTTTAAATAGCCACTTCTAGAAAAATAAATATTTCAGCATCAAACCAGCGTTAGCAAACACCAATTGTGTGACCCTGCAATGACCAACTCCAAAGTCTCAGACTTGAAAAGACAGTAACTTAAAATAGAACAAGAGAACAGCCAGCTGGACACCAATACAGCTCAGTGTATAGAATGAATCTACCAAGGCAGCAGGAGATATGCCTACGGGCTGAAAGATCACTACAGTAGTTTAGGGCAACACCTTGCAAAGTCTAGCATGAGCCCTTCATGCACTGCACATGTTCAGAATGAAATCCGGTTTAGCAAAGGAACGGGGCCAGTGCATTGCTAGTATACTGTTCACTTAAGGGCAAATATTCACTTAGGGTAATTAGCTTGAATAGTGAGATTTTAATCATTTCATTCTCAACATAAATATTTGGCTAATCGATATGAAAGGTATTTATTTTCTCTATAGTTGGCTCTGCTTCCCAGCATTAGTACTGTGTGACAGATGGCTGATGTCATCCCTGCTTGGAAGAACTCAGTTGGCAATATTAGCACGGCATATTTCTGGGGACTTGTGATATGAGATGAGATGATGAAAAATAAAAGGGTCCAAAAGGGAATTCCCCAAAGCAAGTATATTTCTATGATTTGATACTATAACTTCCTGGTTCATCATAAAGAGATGTATAGGCCAGTTAATTAATATTTTACTTAAACATATTCTGGCGTGTATTAGAAATACTTTTGAACATAGTTCTTTGAACACTGGTAGTTAGCAATATCATCAGTCCATTGGTTGTTTCTATTTTCTTTGTCCTCATCTTTGTTCAGTATACACAGATAGAACAATCAGTGCTAGCAACCTGGGCTCACACTGATTACCAGCAGTTATGGCAAGGAAACAGATGGGTAAAGTTTGCTGTGTCAGACGTAGTCTTTTACGAAATTCTCATCTGATAAGTCAAAAATGAAAGTATTTTATGAAATTCTCATCTGATGAGTCAAAACTGACCTTCCAACTTGGCCCTATGTCCTGCAATTTGCTGTTGACAGAGGGTCGATAAGGATACTCTTCCCTCAGCACTGCCTTTCTCTCACACTGCCTGATGCCACTAAGGGAACTCTGTTAAAACCTTTGGTTCTGGAAAGGAAGAAGAAGATGGGGGTAAGATTTCCGGTGTATAGTGGGGAGGCTAGAGGAGGGAAAGAGCTACACACTTGTCTTTTAGTGGAAGAATGGATAACCTTTGAATAATAATAAAGCACGGACCACGTTCTTGACACTTCACATAAGTTAACTCATGTTATGTTCTGAACAACCTAGTGAGATAGTAGTCAATAATATTTCTGTAAGGAAACTAAGGCTCAGAATTCTTTAGTCACTTGTTCAGGTCTCAGACCTGGTTTGTGATGGATCTGACTTCAAACTGAGGCAGCTTGGCTTCAGAGTCTGTGCTCTAATTACTAGGCTAGAGACAAGAAAGCTGACTCCATCTTTGAATGGGAGGGCAGAGTAGTAATTGTTGTCATCAGACTTGAATACTTGATTTTAGGCCTTATAGGAGAGTAGAGGGCTTCCCTGGTGGCTCAGATGGTAAAGAATCCTCCTGCAGTGCAGGAGACCTAGGTTCAACCTCTGAGTCCAGAAGATCCCTGGGAGAAGGGAATGGTGAGCCACTCCAGTCTTCTTGCCTGGGAAAATCCCATGGACTGAGGAGCCTGGTGGGCTACGGTCCATGAGGTCGCAAACAGTCGGACACGACTGAGAGACTGACACACACAGAGAAGACTATGACCTCCTTGAAGAAAGGAGTTATGCTTTATTATTTTTCTCCCTCTTTTGTTCTCTCTATAGTATAGTACACTACCTTAAAAAACACGCATACAATAACTATAATAGAAATGGAGAAATTTTATAGATCTGAAGGAAATTTAAATTTTTTTAATAATATACAGCTATGTTTAGGTGAAAGTAAAGGATGAAAATAACAAGATAATATTTCCTTTTATAATAAGACCATTTTTTGTAAGGAATTATTATTCCATTGATGCCTACACATACCTTGCATACAGTTGTAATCTGTTTGTGCTGTTAACAGTATTTTTGAGAGGACTGTTAATTTAAATAATTTTGACAAGTTTCCTATATTTAAGACTAGACTGCTACTAGTAATTCCTTTCCTGAAGATCCATGTAATCAAGTAGAGGATCAATGTTTCTTTTCTTTCTTTCTTCGTTATTTTATAGCTTCAATCACTTAGGTACCTCTGAGTTATTCCATTTTTTGCTATTATTTCAATTCCCCACCAAGAATATCCTAAGTAAAATATTCATTCTCATTCATTAAAGAAGAAGTAAGGTAATTTTCTAAATAGTTTGCAACTATTTAGTTGCTTAATGGCAACTGCATAATGTAAAAATATGATCCCAAATATTTGTGTTTAAAATATCTTTTTCAGACACCATAGAGGTTTATTATTAAACTTTTAATCTCAGTTTGAAAGCTAAAAATCATTATACACACACACACATTCTCTAATAAAAAATACTATACTGTTGTTCAGTCGCTAAGTTGTGTCTGACTCTTTGCAACCCCATGGACTGCAGTACACCACACTTCTCTGTCTCTTACTATCTCCCAGAGTTTGCTCAAACTCATGTCCATTGAGTCAGTGATAGTGTTAAAGTGAGGTATTTAGCAGATGCAACATAGAGATGAATAATACCTTGAGACAGATGACTATCTCTCATATTTAGCTCTCTCTGTGTACCAGAGGAAATGTACAAATAAAATGTGACCCTGACGCTTATCAGAAAGCGTTTTATTAATTTTGTAGTTTTGTATAGGGAGTAATGTGAAATTATTCAAATGACATCATTAAGGAATAAGGAAAGTTTATTATCTGAAAAACATTATATCCAACAAATTATTATTAGCCCATGACACTTACAAGTATCTATGTCAGCTTTGACCATTAATTACAGCAGCAAATTTGAAACAAATCAGCCTTATAATGGCTGCAGAAATGTGCTGCCTTTTACCTTGCTGGTTGGTGTTCACTGTGCATGGCTGACAGCCCCAACCCCTGCAATGGAGAAATGGAGACCGACAGGAAAACGGGGAAACCAGCTTAACGGTGCGGTGTGTTTCTTCTCTAAGGATGATTAAATAATCATAAGAACTTCTCTACGGGCTAATCTGCTATATTTTCCAGATTTTCACCTTGGGGACATATTGTCCCTTGTCACTGAAACCTCGGGGACAGAAGGGAACGCCACAGGGTAGCACAACAGGAAGCTGAGACACTGATGAAACAGTGTTCAGTTAATGAAGGCATGGCCCATGGCCTCCGCTGCTCTGCCATATGTTTGAAGAAATGCTAATGACTACAATTCAAATACCTTTTTCATCTTAACTATATGTAAATGTGTTTATAAATGCTCTCTTATAAATATACGATCACATTTTTAAAAGCCAAGTGCTAATGTTGCTTTCAACATCTATAATACACAATAATTAAAACTTAAGCAATTCTGCTTAATTATACCTTATGGGAAACTGTACAGTAATTTATAGAAATTAAGCAGAAAAACAAAGATCAACAGAAATAAAGCAGCAGTTGAACAACTGAATAATAAATCACTTTAATCATTAATTTACAGCAGCAAAATCATTGTAAGTAAGAGACTTCTATCCTAATTCTAAACAGCTGACTTGTGAAAAAGAAGGTGTTAGAAATTTGGGTATTCCTTGCAAGAGCACAGCTTGAACCAATGGTGTCATTGTCTATGTCTACACTATTTGTTTTAATGCTGCCCCTCTGAAATCAAGCAGCAATTTGGAGTTGAAATTTTTCATTACAATAGCTGATATGAATCGCTCTCCTGCCCATTTTCCTATATTTACCCTTCACAATATAGATGATTATTTACTAGAATGTTGTCCCTTTAGGACTAAACCATTCTTCAGTTACCCATCCTTCAAAAAGGCTGTTTATTTAAAAGAACCAGTTGGCAATTAGCTTGGGATGTATTGTACATTATACCCTTTTTTAAAAGCTATTCTGAGGGCTCACCTGATTAAATCTATGACACCTCATCAGCTAACTGCATTCTAATTATCAAAAATGGCACATTTTCCCAGAAATACTCCTTCTCAACACTAAACACTCCTGCTCAACACTAAAAATGCTCAGCTTTATGGATGATATTTCCATTTAAATAATGAAAGCAATATATATGTATATATTCATAGAAATAAAAATCTCAAGTTTGAATAGCCATCATTTTAAAATGTTTCAATAGAAATATTTATTGTCATTTGTTTTAAGATCTAAAAAATATTTAAACTTTTCTTCACTGCATTTCTCTGTTTTCTTTTATTGACAGAAGTACTTTTTAAATGTTTATTTGATTAATTCTTTTATCTTTAACAGCTGCTGAATTTCTATTATTCTTCTTATAACTTCCCCCACATGGAGGTCTTGAAGGTATCCCTTAATTTTATTCTAGTGCTTTATAGTTTCTATTTTAATAGTGATAGACTTAAAACATTTGGAATTTTTCAAAAAATATGATGAAAGTTAGAGATTTAATTTTATATTCTTTTAAGTAAATAGTGTTTCAGTACCATTTATTCCATGCATAAATCACTAGATTTATCTGCAAGGCTCATCATATATTAATTCCCATACATACATGTATCTGTTTCAGAATTATCTGTCCTGCTTCTCTTGTCCGTTGTCTTCTAATATTACACTTTTAATTTCAGAAGCTTTATAATTTAATACACAGTAGAACAGTCCCTTATTCTTTCCTCTTTTTTTATCCCAAGTTTCCCAATATTTTCCTTATATAACTTATAGAATTTTTGATCCTGATCCACACCTGCCTTCCCCACAATATCATGCTTGGTTAAAAATACAGGTACAATACTATGAATGAGAAAAAATATATCACCCTGAGTTGAAGATCTGTCCCAGGAGCTAGATAATTAGAGATAAAAATGCACCTGTGCTATGTTTCCTAAACCCCAACACTCTGACTTCAGCTGAGAGGGAACTACGATTTTGAAGTTTGTATTTATCATTCCCTTTATTTAGTGTACAGTATACATAAATAATGCATATCTATTTGGGAGAATATGTAAAATGGTATCGTGTTAGTCCCTTTTACTTGTTCTTATCAACATTATGTATCTAAGGTTAATCTTTGTGATTTCACGTACATAGAGTTTATTAATTTCTACTGCTACATATCATTTCATTATGGGAATGTGCCTCAGCTTATTTTTCCATTTATTTTGACAAACATTTCAGATATTTTTTATGAGTTTTTATTATGACCAGGATTGCTATTAACATTTTATACATATTCTGGTACACAAATGCAAAAATTTCTCTAAGCCAAATATCTGTTGGTGGATTTGTGCAATCATAGTATGTCATCATTCAACTTTACAAAACAATACTATATTTCTTCTTAAGATTTTTGCACAAAATATCCATGCATTTCTATTGTGTCTATATGTGTGCCTATGTGTTTGTGTAATGCTTGTTGTTTTACTATAATATTTTAATTTGACTATGCCTTAAATTATTTCACTTTTATTCCACAAGATACACTGATTAGAAATTTTGTCCCACCCAATTTAAAAGAAGTTTCAATTACTACTATCATTGAAAAAATTATTTAATATATGTAAACATTTCTTCAAAAAATGTATAAGGAATGGAACCTATTGCTAAAATGAAATAAAACGAATAGTTCAGGGAAAAATTGAGCACATAGTCTGAAACAGAAAATGCCCAGTAAATGCCAAGTGCTTATTTCAGTTGTTGTTATTACATAGTGAATACAATTTCTGGGCCTGTTTCGTTCAATGATTTGAGGGAAGCAAGTCATTTGTATCAGTTTGACTATATGAACATTGGAGAAGGGAAAAGATTTACATGCACAATTTTTAATCTAGACAACTCCGCAGCTCATTCTCCAGTGGAAATTTAAAAAATCAATTATCTAGATATTTTAGCTATGCATACTCAACCACAAAATATTACTATAATATTTATCTGAATGTTTAAGAATTGTGTTAACAAATTTGGTAAAGTTTTCTAATTCCTCCTAAAGTCTATTTCCTTAACACACCAAAAATATTTACCTTATTAGGAAGACAAAAATAATCGAGGTAGGAGATGACTAATGCATGCTAAAAAACAAAAGAAAATAGTTAAGCAATTTTCTCAATGCAGGAAAAAGAATGAGTGATGAAAAGCCATTAGGCTGATCTAGAAAATAAAGGTCAATGGTGCTTCTCTAAATGGGTTTGACCACAAATTTATCAGGATGTATTTGAAAACAAGCTGATACATTTTTGTCCCTCCAGAGGAATATCATACATGGATATATCTCCCTTATCAGTTCTCCTTTGCTTTAGGTATGAACTAAGGAATTCTGATTATCCAGGGCCACCCTGTACTTTTTCTAGCAAAGGCCTCTTAGTAAAGATATGGCACATGGGCAAGACAAAAGGTGACAAAGGGCAAATTCTTCTTTCTTCATTGAAGATAATTAGAGGGTGGAATACATTCAAAGACATAATGTTTGCAATTCATTTCCCAGACAAGACTCACAGGAAAGAAATATGAAAGGATCAGTGATAGAAGTGGACATTGTTTACTGGTAAATCATTTGCATAATGTTTACATATGAATATATTACTTATGAGTATGTACTTTTCTCATATTATTTTTCTTAATGAATTTGATTTTTTTTTTTAACTACAAGGGTCAGTGTCTCTCTTTCTCCTTATGTCTGGTATTGTTCCGGGTTGTAATAGAGTCTATCAATTTATTTTTCTCCTTATGGCCACTTAGAGAAGGGAAAATAATACATTTGTCCTGAGGTTTGTTAAAATGGCTTAATGATGCAAAGCATATGGAAATGCTTCCAAACAGTGTGTAATAGCAGGTTAAGGAAGTGAAAGCTATCTTGAAGTTTGATGACTTACTAGGGAAAAACTGATGATTGGGAAAGTTGGAGGTTTAAGGGGAGAGAATTAAATAATTTACATATGTGACCTGGAAACTTAATACNCTTTAGTAAGTCCAAAACATCTCGTGCCTCTCACAGTTGGGGGGTTGTAAACAATCACATGCGGCCAGACGAACCTATACAGGCAGGCTAGATAACCTTCAGAGGAGTCCCGTAAGTTGAAACTCTAGTCATGCCCAGGAATTTTTATTGCCTTGGAGCTGCACGTTTACTCCTTCTTCGAGAGAAATGGCTATGAGGGAGAGCCCCCTGTAAAGTACTCTGGTTTTGGGGTAGATGTTCCGGAACAGGGGGTTTCCTGAGGCTTGCTCACGCCTTTGCGTATGCCAAGCTTCCTTCCTCATGACCTTTGCCATGGGCGGAGTTCCTCATGCTGGCAGTAATCTACAGATTCAATGTAATCTCTATCAAATTACCAATGGCATTTTTCACAGAACTAGAACAAAAAATTTTACAGTTTGTATGGAAACACAAAAGACTCTGAATAGCCAAAGCAGTCTGGTTGATAAGTTTTGATTCATGAGAAACACACTAAAGTTTTCATAGAATATAAGATTTCTGTATTGACAAAATTTCAAAGATTATTGGGGATTAGGAGGTATCAACATGAGATTATATAAGTGTTCTTTAAAAATTTTTCCAAGAAAACACATTTAAAACCAAACATGAAAACAAAGTTATGATATACTATAACCATAATTCCTCAACAAATACATCTTAGTGTGAATAATTAAAATAATAATATTGCTAAGATATCAGTAAATTAAATGAACTAGACCTAAGAGAAAATACTAAAAACAACAGCTTTTTTTCTTGTATGATGTATATGATTAAAAATATCACGGACGCAAAATTCTTTCACCAATTTTGAAGAACCGTGGGACCAAGGAGTATAGTAGTTATTGCTGAAAATTCTCAAATACTTCCCTTTCTATTAAACCTCAAGAACAAAAAGCTATGCATATGAACATATGAATTCTGGTCAGCTACAGCACCATATTAATAAACTTATATTTAATTATTTGTCTCAATAATCTACTGATTATTAAAGGACCTTGTACACTATTAAAAAATTATCATCAAGCACACTTTCTACCACGGTATTCAAAATTCTTAAAATTCTGTCATAATTATCTCTCAGGTTTTGGAAACAATCAAATGGAATGCAATTTCTCTTTAATGACAAGTGTCAGTTTTTGATCTTATTTTTTAAAAGTTTAAATTTATTTTTTACTTCAGGTTGACAACTTTTCTTGGTCTGATTTTGGGAACCTCACTCTATTTTCTTCCTCAAATACATCCTACTAATAGCTGTTTTCTTTTCTTAAAGATTGGATATATATTTAGTTACAAGGTAGTCCCAAATCCTTTGGAAGAATGGGTGAGGACAATAAATAAATAGCATGGTTTTGATTAGAAATGAAGTGTCTTGAGAATACTGTTCTCTAAGTGACAGTCGTGCAATTAGCCTGCATGGTAGCTTGAATTCTTATGTAACTTGAACCCTCAGGTTAGTAGGCTTGTCTACTCACTTGTTTGTTGTGGATAAATGTCGCACTATTAAGTGTGTTATGCCATTAAGTGTAAATTGTATTCACCCCTCTAATGCTAAAAGACACCATGAGGATCTCTTGTTACTTAAAAATAAGAAACCAAAGTAGGAAGCATGATAGAATTTAATCCACACATTTTATGACAAACTCTTTTTTCAGAGGGTTAAGAAGAGTTACAGATTCTTCATGAGTCATGAGATTCTAGCATGTATACATGAATATCTCCTCATAGCCTCCCGAACATTTCCTATGTACCTGCACAATATGTAACATAAAGATATCCCACTTTGCTTTTGTTTTTGTTTATTATTGTTGCTGCTTTATCTGTCTTCTGAGTCTGGAGATGTTGGAGGTCCCAGGCTAAACATGTAAGATTTTGGCAAGAAGAATGGAAAGTGAATAATCCACTATCTTCACTCTTTCAAGTATTATGTCATGTATGATGAAAGCACTATTTCTGCGTTGCTTTCAGGATGTAGCAATGAGTGAAAGTGAAGCATGTTTTCTCTGGAAATCCTGTTTCATTCTGGTTGGAATCAGACCCTTCTGTAAGTTAAAGTATCATTCAGCTCAAAGGTCTCTGTTCCATGAAAAAATCTAAAACTTGTTGAGTTCCACAGAAAGAAAAATAATTTAAACTCGTATATTTCTTAGCATTCTGATTCTGAATTTTAAAAAACTGTAGAGGAGTTAAATATATATAGGTGACATTGAGTGGCAAGCTTCCTATTATTCAGCTTTATTCTGAAGATAGCTTTTTTGCTACCTTAGAGCTCAGTTTTATCAAGAAAAGAAAATATTCTGTGACAATAAACATTTCTTCCATCTTTATCTGCCATGATTCTTGAATTTATCTGATTTAAAGACATTTTCCTGTTACTATTCCTGAGAGTCATTGCTAAAACATAGTTCATTTTATTATAGAAACAGAGTAAGCTAATTATCTCCTGAGAACTTGTGATAATTTTAAGGGTTATGCATAAGATGTTAACTAATCACACAGCTCCCAGATATTTGTAACATGCAGTGTGACTCTGAGGTCGCATTTAAATGAGTGCTAGGCATGACTTGTGATGTGTTGTTTCTGGTGCTGCATAGAAAAAAAATGGTGTATTATGCAAAATTAAATTTGCAATACTTGGTATGTCTTATTTCAGATTTAGTAGAAGTGTACCATATTTCATCACTGTCTAATAACCCATAGGATTTTCTTTTAAATATGACAACTTTAGTTTAAAAATATTCATGAAATAAAATAAGAGAAATTAATTGCCAATTGCAAATATGATGCAAATTAATGCAAACTAGCATGAGTTAATATACATGTGTTAAGATAAAGTTTCTTTTTAAATAATATCTTAAAATGATTCAGTAATGTGAATGAGGGAATTTGGGTCCTTTTTTTTTTTTAACTTAACTTATGTTGAAGTCAATGTCATTGCTGTGTATAATATGGAATTCATTAGGACCTGTTCAGCACAGTCCGATTTAAATGAAAATGCGTAGGACTGACACATTTGGTTTGCAAATCTATTAACTGGATATCATTCTGTCAGGACTAATTTTTAATTTACAAGTTTCTTTAAAAATATGTCAACATTCTCTATGCTTATTTAGTCACTACTTGTCTCTTCATTATAGCTATGCATTTAACATACCCTAACCAACTATTGAACTTACTTTCCTTAAAGTCCTAATACTCTTTTAATTTTCAAACATAACAGCAAATGAATATACAGTGATTATCCTCCCAAATCTATCTGAAGCTTGACATGGATGCTGCTGCTGCTAAGTCGATTCAGTCGTGTCCAACTCTGCGACCCCATAGATGGCAGCCCACCAGGCTCCTCTGTCCCTGGGATTCTCCAGGCAAGAATACTAGAGTGGGTTGCCATTTCCTTCTCCAATGCATGCATGCTAAGTTGCTTCAGTCGTGTTCAACTCTGTGCAACCCTATGGACAGCAGCCCTCCAGGCTCCTCTGTCCACAGGATTCTCCAGGCAAGAATACTGGAGTGCGTTACCACTTCCTTCTCCACTGACATGGCTACCTTTCTATTTTCATTGAAAACTACTTTTCTCAAAATATCTGTCTTATTTCTTTACTTATGACTCAGACTATTTGTCTCTTTCACATACTCTATATTCCCCAGCTTATATTAAATGTTCTCAAATGTTCTGTTCCTACAACTTTCTCTTCATTGATATTTTCCTTTCCTCATCTTATTCTCTCTTTCAATCTCCCCTGGTATTTTTTAACTCTAGCAGCGTTTTTCCAAGTAGTAGCTTGTATTGTGTTTAAATGTGTACATTTCCTCTATGAGATTTATACACACAACAGATTAGTAGACTTATCCTAAGTAAGCACAACTCATATATGTATTATCTTTGTTGTTCAATTGTCCAGTCATGTCTGACTCTTTGCAACCCCATGAAATGCAGCACGCCAGACCTCCCTGTCCCTCACCATCTCCCAAAGTTTGCCCAAGTTCATGTCCATTGCATTGGTGATGCTATCCAGCCATCTCATCCTCTGACACCTTTTCCTCCTTCTGCCTTCAATCTTTCCCAGCATCAGAGACTTTTCCAGTGAGTCAACTGTTCGAATCAGATGACCAAAATACTGGAGTTTCAGCTTCAGCTTTAGACCTACCAAAAAGGTTTCAGGGCTGATTTCCCTCAAGACTGACCAGTTTGAGTTCCTTGCTTGTCCAAGGGACTCTCAGGAGTCGTCTCCAGGACCACAGCTTGAACACATCAATTCTGCAATGCACCACCTTCTTTATGGTCCAGCTCTCACAACCATACGTGACCACGGGGAAGACCATAGCCTTGACTATACGAAACTTTGTCGACAAAGTCAAGTCTCTGTTTTGCAACACACTGCCTAGGTTTGCCATAACTTTCCTGCCAAGAAGGAAACATCTGATTTCATGGCTGCAGTCACCATCCGCAGTGATTTTAGAGCCCAAGAAGAGGAAATCTATCACTACCTCCACCTTTTCTCCTTCTATTTTCCATGAAGTAATTGATGTCATGATATTATGTTTTATTTTTAATATTTAGCTTTAAGCTGGCTCTTCCACTCTCCTCCTTCACCCTCATCAAGAGGCTCTTTAGTTCCTCTTTCCTTTCAGCCATTGATTGGTATCATTCACATATCTGATTATTCCAGCTTGAACTCATCCAGTCCATCATTTCTCATGTGCTCAGTGTATAGATTAAAGAAACAGAATGACAGCAGACATGTATGTATAGGAACATTCAAGTTTCCAAAATGTTTTTACATTCAGTTTCTGCTTAGAAGTTAAATATCCCATCTTTTAAATCTTTTATTTTTAATTTGTATCCAAAACACTGGCTTACCTCTCGACTTAAAAACTAATCATGGGTAGAATAAAAAAGATAAAGGTATTTTTGCTTTGAAAGAATTTGGTCCTAAAATTTGATTTCAGGTTTCAGTCACTTCAGATAGCTTAGGTTACCATTTGCGTTCTCAAAGAAATAAAGACGTTTTCTGTATCTGTCAAATATATTTTTTGAGAATTACAGAATCCAAGAGAATGAAAACTTTTAAATTTAAACAGCTTGTTTTTATTTTATCTGAACTATATTATGGCTTATTTTAATTCAAGTAATTACTCAGAGTTTTAAAATAAATTAGAAATTATTTTTATTTTTTAGTAAAGCAGTTAATAAACTGTCAACCACACAAGAGCAAAACTCTGCNTCATGTTGATGTATGGCAAAACCAATACAATATTGTAAAGTAAATAATAATAATAAATAAATGATAAATGGTTAAAAAAAAAAAAAAGATTCTACCTGCAATTCAGGAGTTGTAGGAAACACAGGCTTGATCCCTGGGTCAGGAAGATCCCCTGGAGGAGGGCATGGCAACTCACTCCAGTATTGTTGCCTGGAGAACCCCACGGACAGAGGAGCCTGGTGGGCTACAGTCCATAGTGTTGCAGTGTCAGACACAACTGAAGCAACTTAGCACACATGCACATAATTTGGTTACTATAAAAGTATAAAGTTTGGAGTTATGGGCATTAAAGCAGGGTTCCTTTGTAAGTGTCCTTCCCTTTGTGTGGATCTCCTTTTTCTTTTTTCTTCCCAGGCTAACTCTTGTGTGTTCTTTAGATTTGATTGGCATTGCCTCATCTAGGAAGCATGCTCCAGTGATATAGATGGTGTTAACTTTAGTGCATTTCTGTAGTATTACACGTATAATCTAACACAGCACAGTTGCCATATCTTTTCATAGTATTTAGCATAAAATGGTGCATTTACTTGGCTTCTCAGTTACAATTTGAGCTCCATTTTCACACTGTTTCTCAATTCTATCACTAAAGTGGTGGTCCTAACTTCTGAACTCTAAACACTCAGTGAGCTACTACTGTGTTAGGTACTATACTAGGCTCACTGAAAAAGCTAAATGCAAAGTACATGCTAAGTCTTTCCTCCTGGTGAAAAAGTAAAATATGGCTATTCTAAACAATAAAAGTATAACCATCATATCATTAATGTAGTAGTAAGTACCAGCTCAGGGTTGTAGTATTTCTTCTAATGGACTATGAAAATATATATCCTCCAAACAAGCTGTAAGTGTTTGTTTTTTCAATTTGCTTGTCAGTTTTGTAGCTATTCACATTCTCTTTCTCTGTAGTAAAAGAAGTCATTTTTTAATCCTTAAATAGTGTTATGTCTTCCAAAGAAGCCCTAAACATGATAAAATTAAATGTAGAGTGATTACAAGTTGTTCAATGAAACTACTTCAAAAATATCATGATATGAGATTTCTGTTAAAGTAAACATTTTGGGGGAGGAAACAGGGATGACTGTAAATGGCTATAAAGTTGAAATTTGAAATGTTATTTTCAAAATATAATAAAGGCATTTAAAGTACTATATGCAGATTAAGATTTCTAAAGTGACTCTTTGATAGCTTTTATTATTTGTCAAGTTTTCTAGACATTTGCAAATTGCAGGAAATAATAGTATATTTGGCTATAATAAAGTATTTGGGAAATAGTTTCTCAAGTTAAAAAACTTGCTCTAGAAAATTTAGAAAAATACAATAAATAGAAAAGCCCATAATTTGATATCTAATAACTGTTAAAATGTTGTATGTTAAATTCATTGATTATTTTCTATGCAAAGCATTTTCCTTGTAATATTTTTACACAGTTACATTCTAATCACCCAAAGGCACATTTTATTATTGAGTTATAGTCTTTTAATCATACAGAGCTCATATGCTAACTGCTTAGAGAAGAGATCTCAGAGGGAGTAGATAAATTTAAATTTTTCTTGCCTTGCCCATTTACTACTAGAATATTTTGGGATAACAGCTTATTTTTATACTTGAATAAAACCATTTTAGACTGACAGAATTTCAGAAGTAAACTACAATCAACCCTCATGTAAATAAGTAACTCCTAGTTGATTTTTGTTGTTTTTCAGTCCCTAAGTTGTGTTCAACTATTTGTAAGCCCATAGACCACAGCACACCAGGCTTCCCAGTCCTTCACCATGTCCCAGAGATTGCCCAAGTTCATGTCCATTGAGTTGGTGATGCCATCCAACCATCTCATCCTCTCTTACCACCTTCTCCTCCTGCCCNTTGTGTTCAACTATTTGTAAGCCCATAGACCACAGCACACCAGGCTTCCCAGTCCTTCACCATGTCCCAGAGATTGCCCAAGTTCATGTCCATTGAGTTGGTGATGCCATCCAACCATCTCATCCTCTCTTACCACCTTCTCCTCCTGCCCTCAAACTTTTCCAGCATCAGGGTCTTTTTCAGTGAATCAGCTCTTCACATCAGGTGGCCAAAGTATCGGAGCTTCAGCATTAGCCCTTCCAATAAATATTCAGGTTGAGTTCTTTTAGAATTGACTCGTTTGGCCTTCTTACTGTCCAAGGGACTCTCATGAGTCTTCTCCAGCACCACAGTTCAAAAGCATCAATTCTTAGGTGCTCAACCTTCTTTATGGTCCAACTCTTGCATGACTACTGGAAAAACCACAGCTTTGACTATAAGGACTTTGTCAGCAAAGTGATATCTCTGCTTTTTAATATTCTGTCTAGGTTTGTCATAGCATTTCTTTCAAGGAGCAAGTGTCTTTAATTTCATGGCTGCAGTCACCATCTGCATTGAGTTTGGAGCACAAGAAAATATAATCTACCATTTCCATTTTTTTCCCTCCTCATAATTGGTGAGAAAGTAAAAAAAAAAAAAACCACAGATTTTAAAAATCTTCGGTTAAGTTGTTCAATTTTTGAGGTTTTGAGATTACAGTTCACCCTTTGAAAAATCATAAAACACCAAGAACTCACAGGATTAGATAGGATCTGAGATCTCCTAAGATGAAAGAGAATGGTTGATATCTCTCCTGACTGTTTCTTCACTCATACGCTCCTTTCTCTTTGTCATGTGACTGAAAGCAACTGACATCTAATAAGGTGGAAGAGCTGGGAATGCCCTTGGGATGGTACTACACATGGAATTTATATAATCTTTGCGAAACCTTCTGTCTCTGAAATATCAAAAACTCCCAAAGTATAGTACTTAAACTGTCCTGCAATTCTATCGAACAGAGATCCTGGTTTTTACTTGTGTTACCTCAGCAACTAAGGGCCATCAGAGCAACAGCAAGGGAGACATGGACAGCCGTAAGAAATATTGTATGTCCAATACTGCAATTTGTTTTCTTACTTACCATGATGACATTTACACAGATAAATTTGCATGAACAGACACAAACCAGGCACTCTTGCTCAGCTCCCATGAGGGAAGAGAAAGGAGGAGGGATAAGCACAAGTGTTTGTATTTCACTGCATTTCAACTCCTGCTTTATTTTGCCACCTCAATGCCTACTCTTGATATCCCTCCCATGGCTTTATTGGGGGATGGAGATCCGGTCCTCATAGACACTGTTGTAATATGGTGAAAATTTGGCCACGGGTCTTTTCTGTCACCTCATCTTTGTTAGCCACAGCAATACCTGAAGACTGGTGTCCAAGCCTTGTAATTTACATGGTATGACATACCAAGGGACTGATCTGTCACCTCAGCATTCTCCCAGAACCAACTACCTTAAACATGAGGTTGAAGCTGGTAATTATAGAGTTCTTCAGGAGGCCAGCTTCTTGTCTGGAGCCCTGATTACTGGGGTTCAGCCAAATAAAGTGCTACTTGTTCGCTGATTTTCTTAATCTCAGAGATGGCCTCTAAATCTAATACACCTTTATGTTAGAAAACAAACTTATATCACAAGGGTTGTGAGGCTAGTCCCAGGAGGCGCTGGAGAGTATTGAAACGTGGTCCAGTGACTAACTCCGTGGTGTGCTCATATTCACCTGAGGTAGAAAGGGGCAGTGGTAGGGAAAGCAATCTGGGAGGGATATTTTATCTGATGGCTGGATTCCCTAGGGATGAACACAAGTATTGTGTGGAGTTGCACATGGCTGGCAACACAACTCTAAGGCAGAGATCAATTAAAGGAAAATCAGGACCTGCAGCATTCTTCCCAAACCTCTTCCAAAGACTAGAGATCCTGGAGGTTCGGGGAGTCTGGGGAAAGAGAAAGAGAAGTCCTGTGTGACTTATTCAACCAGGGGTCATAGAGCATGGTTGCCCATCAGAGTCCAGAAATACCACAAGCAGGGTGGCACCACAGGCCACACTGGGATGCTTAACAACTTCCTTTGAGTGACAACCAGTACTGAATGGCAGCTGTGGTCACAGGAAAGATTACCTTACCCAGGGAGGTCTAGCTGTAGGGTCTTCTCGAGTAGTGCTGTGGTAAAGAATCCACCTGCCAATGCTGGAGACATAAGAGATGCAGGTTCAATCCCTGGGTCAGGAAGATCACCTGGAGGAGGGCATGAGAATCCACTTTAGTATTCTTGCCTGGAGGAACCCATAGACAGAGCAGCCTGGTGGGCTACAATCCAGGGGGCCACAAAGAGTCAGACATGACTAAAGCCACTTAACCACACGTGCCCGCCATTATCTGGGAAAGATTCACCAAATGACTCAGAGAAGCCTGAGCGATAATCCTTCTTAGGGGTCTAATAGCAATACAGTGAGACATACTCATTTTACACCTCCAATAGTTTCAGATATTCCATTCTTATAAGGAAGAGGCTCCCCCCACCTTTTTTCCAGAAATAGCCATATCATTTGGCCCATTCCTTAATCTGTCTCCTTGGCAGGAGATCCTGAAGTTATTCCATCGCTACTATACTCTGTCACCCTCCATGGTCCTGTGAAGTTGGAGTACACGCATTGGCACCCCTCCCAGACTTGCGATAAATAGCACTGTTGTAGCCATCATGCCATCTGGTTATAGAAGTATAGTGTCACTCTGGTTGAATCAAGTAACTTTAGTGGTTGGGTTCACCAGTAAAAGTCAGACTGGGTCAGCAGTGACTCCTGGTTTGTACTGACACTCTTAACAAAGAGTGTTCTGGACTTCCAGACTTCCAAAGGTGTTAAGATAGAGGAAAGAAAACAGGAGGTATGAAAGCCGATGACTATGTCCAGTCACTGCAACTGTACCATGTACAAGTGTTTAGAACTAGATGTGAGCAAATGAGAACTTCCATGATATGATTGTTTCGGGGCTTGTGTTAGGCAAGAAGCTCAACTCATTTTCTAACTGCTTTCAAAGTTTTTTCTCTGTCTCTTCTTGTAACAGTTTGACTATTATGTATTTATATATGGATGCTTCTGTGTTTATCCTAGTTATTAAGTTTCCTATTACATGTATTGAGTTTCTTGAATGTGTTTCTCTATAAAGTGTAGCAAATTTTCAACAATTAGATCTTCAGTATTGTTATGGGCCTTTTTCCTTTCCATTCTGAGACTGTTTTATTCAAATATGTTGGTGTTCTGGTAGTACCTCACAGGCTTCTGTGGGTCTGTTCATTTAAAAAAAATTAAGTATCTCTTTTTCAGGTTAGATTCTTTCTGCTGAAATATATTCAAGATTTTTGACTTCTCCTGCCACAGGAAATATATTTGTCTACCCAGTAAAATTTATCTATCAGTTATTGTACTTTGCAACCCAAGATTTTACATTCACTTTATTTTAAAATTTCTACTTTTTTTAGGTTTCCTAAATAATGATTCATTGTTAACATATTTTCCTTTAATTCTTTACAAATGACTTCCTTTGGTTCTTGAACAATTTATAAAAATTATGTTACGGACTTTGTCTGCTAAGTCAACATCTGGACCTGTTCAGAGATAATTCCTATATCTGCCTTTTTCCCCCTTTGTATGGATAACAAGACTTTAACATTTTGTAAAAAAAAAAAACTAGGCATTTATATAATATATTCCAACAGTTTTGAGTTCTGATTACTCATAGGGATTATTGTATTTGTTGGCTTTTGATTTCTGTTTGGTTTCTAGCACATTGTGACGACTAATTTTGTAGAGCCAATATCTCTTGTTTCGTATGCAGCATCTAAATTCTTTATATGGTATACCTTTTATTCTCATTTTAATTTTAAGCCTAGATTCCCAGGGATTTTTTTTTTGCTCTGTCAGCATAGATTAGTGTTTAATATTTAGATTATTATTGGCCAGACACTAGGTTCAAATACCT
The DNA here is from genome assembly GCA_006410735.1 of Raphicerus campestris. Classification (NCBI taxonomy): domain Eukaryota; kingdom Metazoa; phylum Chordata; class Mammalia; order Artiodactyla; family Bovidae; genus Raphicerus; species Raphicerus campestris. Next base: position 862,681 of record SJYW01038951.1, read on the forward strand.
GGAGCCATTACATCATCCACTCTTTCTCCGTGGATCTGAGTGTGAGTTGAGGAACACAATAATTCAAGCAATTTTCAAGTCTTCTCTATCTTTCCTTTTTCACTGAGTCTTTTTCATGTTTCATATGCCTTTTTCATGTTTCATATGCCCATACATAAGGTTTCACATTTATCCAGGCATGTACAAACAGCTAGGGCACTCTAGTTTCTCTACTGAGGGTGNCTTTCTGCATATTTTTCACAATCTGTATTTTTTTTTAATATCATTGCCCTACTTTTTTTCATCTTTTGTCAAATTAATAATAAACACATTTTAATTTATTTGACATCATAACATATAAATCCTCAGTATATTTGTTGCTTTGTAAATTTATATACTTACAAAGTAGAGTGAATTAAATTAAATATGATCAAATTATACAGTAATTATTTTATTATTAAAATATATTTTATCACATAGGAAAAAAGATAAGATATAAAAACATCTAAATGCTTAAATATAAGTATTGTTACTTAACTCTTACTAGAATTAATTTAAGTATGAATTGGTGCATATTAATCAGATATTCTCTATTTCCAACAATGGCAGGAGAAACTGACAGAAGTGTATATTTCCATATATGATAATTAGATTTTAGAAGAGATAAATTTAAGAAANTAAATGCTTAAATATAAGTATTGTTATTTAACTCTTACTAGAATTAATTTAAGTATGAATTGGTGCATATTAATCAGATATTCTCTATTTCCAACAATGGCAGGAGAAACTGACAGAAGTGTATACTTCCACATATGGTAATTAGATTTTAGAAGAGATAAATTTAAGAAAGGGATTGTGATATTTTCTTCAAATATATATATATATATCTTCTCCAACCACTGAACTAAACTTTACTTTAGTGGAAACTTGTGTGACATAGAATAATACATGTTTAGAAAAAAAAATCATTTTAGAAATAAATCAGTGTAACTTTCCACTGTAGCTAAATACTTAACTATACAAAAATACTTTTTGTTAGTATTTTAATGTCAACAGATTTCAATTTCTTGGCTTCCAATAAGGCTTCCATACATTTGCCCCTCACCTATGACTCAGATTACTTTATTTTCCATTAATATTTCTCTCATTACCTGGAAATAGGTAGAATCTGCTTCTACATAGATTATGCATAATTTCTATGTCTACATGATTTTTCCAGTATATTTAATCATATAATACCAGCAATTTTTGCAATATTTTCAACAAACATAATCATTTTTCTTAAAAGCTGACATGACATCTGTTTATCCCTAGAGTCAGAAGGCCAGATAAGTCTTTGGCTGGGCATTCATCACCCCTACTGACTTTAGAGGGAATATCTACAACTCATCCAAGAACAGAATTTAGCTCATTAAAACAAAAAAGGAATAGCAAAGATTTAGGTTTTATACTCATGGTCCTATTTTTGTTATTTTTAGTTATTAAAAAGTTTGAACACTGGAAAGGAAGATGCTATAAATACATGCACATAATTATTATTTTAATTTATAATTAATTATTTCTTGTTCTAGTAATATTTCTATTCACTGATCTCCCTATCCTAAAATCATGTAGTGTATCTATTTCATTACAATATCTAATCTGTTTTAAAGTAGAAAGATGAGTNCAGAATGGGGGGTTCTCAGAAAATGAAATATAGGGCTAGTCTATAATTCAGCAATACTGCTTGTGGGGATATATGCAAAAAAAAAGGGAAACCATTAATTTGAAAAGATACATGCACCCCAGTGTTCATAGCAGCATTATTTACAATAGCCAGGTAGACAGGATATGGAAGCAACCTGTGTCCAGCAACAGATTAATGGATAAAGATGTGCTCTCTGTGTGTGTGTGCTGTCTCTTATACACATCTTACATTTATCTATTTTCAGAAATTACATAAAAGCATACCTCACATTTACAGAAAGAGTTTGACAAGTCTATTTGTATAGCTATTCTCTTTTCAGTTATTTTATTCCTTCCTCTTCCTTTGTTCCCTCCCTCTTTCCTTGCTCTGCTTTGAAGCATACTCCTCCATATCCAAGTATTTAACTAGACATCAACCTCCATAGGAATTATGACATTTCATACAGCATATTTCAGAGTTGAAATAGCTTCACAGGCAGGAAATGTAAATAAAATATTTTGTGTGCATTTGTGTTCATGTTATTCATCCACCCATATGTAAAAACTGGCAGCTTTGAGCAAACTGGTAGGGTCTTAGTCATCTGTTTGTAAGGAGTTTACATAAAACGCAAATTTTTTCCCTAGNAATAAAATATTTTGTGTGCGTTTGTGTTCATGTTATTCATCCACCCATATGTAAAAACTGGCAGCTTTGAGCAAACTAGTAGGGTCTTAGTCATCTGTTTGTAAGGAGTTTACATAAAACTCAAATTTTTTCCCTAGATCTAAATTCTAAGTTACAAGTTACATAATCAATTTAAGCTAAATACACCTGGAAAAGAGAACTGATTTTTTAACTAATTCATAATTATTTTATTTCATTGTTTCTATCTCTATTTATTATATAGTGTTTCTATATTGCTATATTTTCTTTGGGGAAGAAAGGGCAGTTGGTTCTGCACTGGACTTTGCTGGTACTTACTTCCACAAATTGTTTCTCACTGGATGCATTCCTAATAGATACCTCTGTGCTTTGTATTTCTTTCTTTGAAGGGCCTATCACCTAACATGTTTTAACTTTATAAAAGCTTATACTCATGGAAATGGTCACACCTGGTGTGTATATGGGAAGCAGAGAGCCATAAAAATAAAATATCCCTTGAGAAAGAAGCAAAAGAAAGTTTTCAGAGAATGGGTTCCATGCTTAGAGGAGACCATGTCTCACTCTACCTTAGAGTGTTGGCCAGCTGGCAAGACCTCAAATGATGCAATGAACCAAGAAGAATGACCCTCAGTTCATGAATGAGGCGGGGCTCACTGCTGCAGAATCACTGAACTGTGACATTTCATGGGCTGCAACCAAACAGTAACAACTGACCACCAGAGGGCCTCTCTGCTTTTTGTCACTGCAGAATATCCTGAGAATTTATTTAGAATAATTGCAGGGAAGCCACGGTGAAAATTAATTTTTTCCCAACATGTGAGGATGCTTGAAATTCAATTTCAATGGATTTAAAGAAAATTCTTACTATGCAAGAATCATATTTTTTTTTCACCTGAGCACTCAGTTCACATGCACTTCTCACGCACATCAGAAGTGGACCCAGGAGTGGTCCTTATGGTCCTTTTTTCCGTATAGAAGGATGGTGCTCCACCTCAGCGTCCACTGAAAACGATGACTTTCATCTATTGGAAGAGGAACTGTATAACCCCCTGTGCTCCAAAGTTCCCAAATCCTTCTAACTACAAAGAAACTAACTTTTCCAGATAACTAATAAACAGCTGGCACCAACAACCTTCCTAATGGTTCTTGCAAAAGGTTATTCTCAAGCTTTTATTATTACAAAAAAATAAGAGCAAAAAGCGGAGGTTTCTATGCAACAGAATAGAGTGTCTAGGAATAAACCCAAGCGCTTCTGGTCAATCAATGTACAACAAAGGAGGCAAGAATATACAATGAAGAAAAGATAGTCTCTTCAGTAAGTGGTGCTGGGGAAAATGGACAGCTACATGTAAAACAATGAGATTTAGAACATTCTCTAATATCACATACAAAAGTAAATTCAAATAAATGAAATACACAAGTACAAGACCTGAAATGTTCAAATTTCTATAAGACAACATAAGCAAAACATATGACATTGAAATATATCATAGCAATAGTTTTTGGATCTGTCTCTTAAGGCAAAAGAAGTAAAAGCAAAAGTAAATAAATGGGGTCTGATTAAATTTAAAACTTAAAACTTTTTGCATAGCAAAGGAAATCATTGAGTAAAAGTAAAAGAAAACCTACAGAAATCGAGGAAACATTTACAAATTAATATGACAAATAAGGAGTTGATATAAAAAAATATATAACCAGCTCATAAAACTCAACATCAAAAATGAATAAATAAACAACCTGATTGAAAAATGGGCAGAAGACATGAATAGAGCCTTTTCTAGAGAAGACACATAGATAGCCAACAGGCACATGAAACGATGCTCACCACTACTAATCATCAGAGAAAGTTAAATCAAAATGCAATGAGTTATCACCTCACATTTGTCAGAGTGGGTGTCATCAAAAAGACCACAAGTAACAAATGCTGGTAAGGAGGATGTGGAGAAAACGGAACTCTTCTACATTCCTGTTGGAAATGTGAATTGGTGCAGCCACTCTGGAAAACAGAATGGGGGGTTCTCAGAAAATGAAATATAGGGCTAGTCTATAATTCAGCAATACTGCTTGTGGGGATATATGCAAAAAAAGGGAAACCATTAATTTGAAAAGATACATGCACCCCAGTGTTCATAGCAGCATTATTTACAATAGCCAGGTAGACAGGATATGGAAGCAACCTGTGTCCAGCAACAGATTAATGGATAAAGATGTGCTCTCTGTGTGTGTGTGTGTGTGTGTGTGTGTGTGTATAGGCTTCCCAGGTGGTGCTAGTGGTAAAGAACAAGGCTGCCAATGCAGGAGACATAAGAGATTCTGGGTCAACCCCTGGGTCAAGAAGATCTTCTGGAGAAGGGCATGCAACCCACTCCAGTACTCTTGCCTACAGAATTCCATGGACAGAGGAGCCCGGCAGCCTATAGTCCATGGGTTCAACATGACTGAAGTGACTTGGCATGCACACATGTATGTGTGTGTGTGTGTGTGTGTGTGTGTATACACAAATGGAATATTAGCCATAAAAAGAATGAAATACTGCTCTTCACAGAAACATGTATGGACCTAGAGAATATTATGCTTAGTGAAATGTCAATGACAAATACAGATAGTATCACTTATATATGGAACCTATAAAATAAAACAAACAAATCTATATAACACAACAGAAGTAGACTCACAGATATAGAGAACAAACTAGTTCTAAGCGTTACTATGTCAAGGAGATATGAATTACTACATATAAAATAAATGTGCAACAATCATATATCATATAGCACAGGGAAATACAGCCACTATTTTGTAAGAACTTAAAATCGAGTATAAGCTATAATCTCTATGTTATAAGCCTGAAACATATAATATTGGAATTCAACTAGTTGTTGTTTTTGTTGAGTCACTAAGTCATGTCTGACTCTCTGTGGTCTCATATACTATAGCCTGCCAAGCTCTTCTGTCCATGGAATTTACCAGGCAAGAATACTGGAATGGGTTGCCATTTCCTTCTGCAGAGGATCTTCCTGGCCCAGGGATCAAATCCACATCTCTTGCATTGACAGGCAGATTGTTTACTGCTGAGACACCAGGAAAGCAATTCAACTATACTTCACCTAAAAGCTGTGTAATGGAAGATTACGTAAGTACCTGATAAACTTTGATTAATAACAGCATTAAGCCAAAAAAAAAAAAAAAGAGAGAGCTAGAGGGTTCCACTTGGAACAAAATTCATGATCTGTTCAGGTCTCACTGGCTCCCTATGAAATAAGGGCAGACTGGGAGACAGAACTTAACCTTACGAGTTTTTCTTTTCTCTAATAGAGCCAAAGCCTTTACTCATGCTTGGTGACACTGTAAAAGATTTTTTTTTAAATAATTTTGATATCCCGGAAGATGGGACTCACTATGAACAAAGTTACCAAAGAGTTTTTTTTTTTCAAGTGGAACTGAATTATTGGACTGATATGTATCTTTGCTATATACATATATATCTTAGATACAAGTGAAATGCCCATCAATGAGAGTGGCTTTGTGAAAGAGTACATTGTACCACTGGATACAGGACCTATTATAATTTTATGTTATTGTTCAGTCACCCAATTGTGTCCAACTCTCTGCAACCCTATGGAATGCAGCATGTCAGGCCTCGCTGTCCCTAACCATTTCCTGAAGTTTGCCCAAGTTCACATCCATTGCATCGGTGATTGCTATCCCGCCATCTCATCTCATCTCCTTCTGCCTTCAAGGGACTTTTCCAGTGAGTCAGCTGTTTGTATCAGAAGACCAGACTATGGGAGTTTCAGCTTCAGCATCAGTCCTTCTAATGAGTATTCAGGGTTGATTTCCCTCAAGATTAACTGGTTTGATCTCCCTGCTGTCCGAGGGACTCTTGGGAGTCTTCTCCAGCACCACAGCTTTAAGGCATCAATTCTTCAGCGTTCTGCCTTTTTTATGGTCCAGATCTCACAACCATACGTGACCACTGGGAAGACAATAGCCTTGACTATATGGACCTTTGTCGGCAGAGTAATCTCTGTTTTTCAACACACTCTCTAGGTTTGTCACAGCTTTTCTTCCAAGAAGTAAATGTCTTCTGATTTCATGGCTGTAGTTACCATCTGCAGTGATTTTAGAGCCCAAGGAGAGGAAACCTGTCACTACTTCCACCTATTCCTCTTATATTTGCCATGCAGTAATGGGGCCAGATTCCATGATTTTTTTTTTTAATATTTAGTTTTAAGCCAGCTCTTTCACTCTCCTCCTTCACCCTCATCAAAAGGCTCTTTAATTCCTCTTAACTTTCTGCCATTAGAGTGGTATCATTCACATATCTGAGGTTGTTGATGTTTATCCTGCTTATCCTGATTCCAGCTTGTAACTCATCCAGCCCATCATTTCTCATGATCTGCTTAGTGTATAGATTAAACAAACAGAATGACAGCAGACAGCCCTGTCACAATTCTTTCTCAATTGTGAACAAATCAGTTGTTCCATACTGGCTTCTAACTGTTGCTTCTTGACCCACAAACAGTTTTCTCAGGATATAGGTAAGATGGTCTGGTATTCTCATTTCTTTAAGAGCTTTCCACAGTTTATTATGATCCACACTATCAAAGGTTTAGCATAGCCAATTAAACAAAGGTAGATGCTTTTCTGGAATTCCCTTACTTTCTCTATGATCCAGCAAATGTTGGCAATCTGATCTCTGGTTCCTCTTCCTTTTCTAACTCCAGCTTGGACAGCTGGAAGTTCTTGGTTCACATAATGCTGAAGCCTAGCATGCAAGATTTTAAGTATGACCTTACTAGCATGGGAGATGAGTGCAATTCTCCAATAGTTTGCACATTCTTTACTACTACCCTTCTAGGGAATTGGGATGAGGGTTGATTTTTTCCAATCCTGTGGCCAGTTTTCCAGATTGGTTGATATATTGAATGCAACATCTTGATGGAATCATCCTTTAGAGTTTTGAATGAAAAGTGAAAGTTGCTCAGTTGTGTCCAACTCTTTGCAATCCCTTGGACTATACAGTCCATGGAATTCTTCAAGTCAGAATACTGGAGTGGGTAGCCTTTCCCTTCTCCAGGGGATCCTCCCAATCCAAGGATTGAACCCAGTCTCCCACATTGCAGGTGGATAGTTCTACTCGAATTCCATTGTACCCACTAGCTTTATTAACAGTAGTGCTTCTTAAGGCCCACTTGACTTGACTTTCCAGGTGTGGCTCTTGGTGGCTAACTACCCCACTGTAGTAATCAAGTTTATTAAGTTTTTTTTTTTTTTTTTTTTTTTTTTTTTTACAGTTCTGTGTATTCTTTCTATCTCTTCTTGATCTCTTCACCATCTACTAGATCTCTACCATTTCTGTCCTTTATTGTGGCCATTTTTGGGCAAAATGTTCCTTTGATAATGCCAATTTTCCTGAAGAGATCTCTAATCTTTCCCTTTCTGCTGTTTTCTTCTAGTTTTATACATTGTTCCTTGAAGAAGGCCTTCTAGTCTCTCTGCACTGTTCTATGGAAATCTACACTTAGTTGGATATGCCTTTCCCTTTAACCTTCGCTTTTCACTTCTACATAATTCTATGTAGTAGAGCATTAAAAATAATGGTAGATAACCCACTCCAGTATTCTTACCTGGAGAATCCCAGCGAATGGGAACCTGGTGGGCTGCTGTCTATGGGGTCACACAGAGTTGGACACGACTGAAGCGACTTAGCAGCAGCAAAAGATAATTAGACTTAATTCTGAGAAACTTTACAAAGGTTGGCAGATAATTTTTTTTTTACATTTTTAAAGTAAAAAAGAGTAAGAATAAGGAGGAAGGGGAGGTAGAGAAAAAGTAGGAGGAAGAAGTAGATAGGAGAAGTAATAGAAATCAAATGTGGCCACAAACCTAAATATTTACCATCTATCTTTTTACAAGCAAAACCCTGTTTTAAAGTAGAAAAACAAAACAAAACAAAACAAAACACTTTTTAAATTTTAGATAACAATTTAGTATTTTCATATGATTGTGTGTGTGCATTTTATAGGGAAGAGAGAAGTGTGGATATACTGCTGTAAAAAAAAAATTGTATCCCCATCTAGACAGTNAAAACACTTTTTAAATTTTAGATAACAATTTAGTATTTTCATAGGATTGTGTGTGTGCATTTTATAGGGAAGAGAGAAGTGCGGATATATTGCTGTAAAAAAAAAATTGTATCCCCATCTAGTCAGCATAATAAACTGTCGAGCAAAGTGGATCAGGACACACAGAGGAGGCAGCCAACCCTCAGTCTGAAAGATAATTTGAATTTTAACAAACGTAAGCCTTGAAGCCCTTGTCTTTATAACACTTCCTCATGTGCATCAAAGCTCAAGAAGGCTCTCTCTTACCAACACTGTGTTAATATTTTCAAATGCTGTCTAAAAT